>JXCR01147834.1:85088-209118 GCA_002079205.1 Phalaenopsis hybrid cultivar | reverse complement strand
GACTTTAAAATTTTTATCCTACCTCATTCATGGGTCAATTAAGACATAAGAGGAGAAAATGTGATTTTTCAAAATTTAATTTAATTTATATAATTATTTTTATGCAAAAATGATATTTTTCAAAGAAAATTTGGTAACTTGACCAAGGTAAAGCCTAATCACTTGAAATATTTACTGAAGGTAGACCTAGACCATAGAAGCTTTTGGATCGAATTTCATGATTTGTTGAATTTTATTTGAATTTTAAGAATTATTTTAATTTCTGGAGTGTTTATTAATTATAAAATATTTTAAATGAGGAAACTCAAGTTTTATATTTTTATTAAATCTCTCTAATGTCATGGGACATAGAGAAACAAATTTCACATTTATATAATTTTATTTAAATTATTTGAATTATTTTAGAAAAAATCCATTTTTAGCCTTTAAAAATTATCTTTAAGCTTCAAAATTCAATATCTTTATTTAGAAAATCAGGAAAAGTATCTCAATTGTTCCTAAGTGCTTAGAAAGCAATTTAGAACATTTTCATGAATTTTATTATTTTTGTGATTTTTATGTATTTTTAATTATTTAAATATTTAAAAATAGGCTAAAAATTAAGTTTTTATTTAAATACCATTTTATTTTAGAAAATACCTCTGATCAGAGAGAACTCAAAAAATAAGTTTTATAAATTTTTGAGTTATATTTTGATTTTTAAAAAATCATTTAAGTGCCAAAAAAATATATTTAACTTGAAAAATCAATTTAGGCCATCAAATGTACTCAAAATGCTTTGAAATTTTTATGGTGAGCTCTTTGAATCTTAAAAAACAGTGGATATAAAAAATAAAGTCATTTTTATGTTTGTATTTTCCAAAATTAATTATCTTAGTCATTTAGGGTTTGTGAAGACTAGGTGCATTTTAAGTGACTTGTCTCATGAGAATTTTTACTACGGGTTCACTGGTCATATTAATCCTTCCAAAATTTTCTTGGATTTTTATAAGCAACAAACTAATTTTCATGATTAATTTAAGCAAATAATGCACGTAAAATTGAAAAATATGATTCTCTGTCTAGGGACCTCCTATGACTTTGGAAAAATCAAGGAATGTTCCATTTGACAGAGGCTATAACATGCCAAAAATCCAAGCTATAATGAAATGCCTATATGCATAGAGAATCAAAAGATTCCTAACCCTAATGGATTTTTAAAAAATAAACCATGCATCAAATGGACATAAAATTTAATCCACATTATTGTCCTCTGTTCACTGAGCAAGAGAATTATTTTATTTTATTTTTGTGACTTTTCTACACAAGATATGGATTTTTTGAAGTTAAGGGTCTTTTTTTTTGAATTATTTAAATCATTATTTATCTATTTAAATGAGCGGCGCCACATCAACCTACGACGGCTCCGAAGCTCCACGCGGTGCGCTCCTATTTGACGTTGTTGTCCACCTCAGAGCTGACTCGGCCTACGGTTCATGTAAAGAAGCGCTATCCGGCTCAATCTCCTCTGTCCACCCGATACACGCACCCCGTCATCGTTCCCGATAGAGTGATCTTGTGACCTTCCACACTAAAACCTTAAGATCTCAGCTTAGACTCAATCAAATCACTTCGGGTTTGATTCAATGTACCCGTCTAAGTGAGACGAACATATCCATACGGTAACCATGCAATTAAATTAAGCCTAATCAAATGGAGAATCAAAATAGGCTCGGGAGAAGGAGAAGTTAAATACCTTGGCTCTGAGAAGGGAAGCTTCAATCAGAGATGCTCGACACGTTCGTTGGGGTCTAAGGAGGCTAGAGATTAAGCCTCTGGCTGTGGTGCAAAGCTTAGGCAGGAATTCAACCAAGCCTGATTTCAGGTGTTGGTCTAGAGCTATGCTAGAAGCTCTATGAAAGGGAAATTTGATGGGGCTTTTCCTTCTCTCACTGTGGTGAAGGTGTGGGTGGGTTTAATTTGATTTTTTGGAGTGTAAGAGTGTAATGAGCTCCATCCTGGTTTTATGCATAGATTCAAGCTCAAAATTGGGCTCCAACAAGGGGATTCAGGGCAATGTGGTGGATGGATTGCACTAAGGAAGTCTCAAAGAGGCTTTGGGATCAATTTGGGGAAGATTTCAGAGGAAATTTTAGCACTACCTCCATGGCCGTGGAGGGGAGCTTTACTAAAATAAATGGCTTAAGGCTTGTTTCCATGGCCAATTGAGGGGTGAAATGTGCTGCCTAGGTGGAGGGCAGAGAGGCTCTAACAATTAATTTGGATGAGGTGGCTTCTAGCTTTGAATTGGGTTTAATCTCATTAGGGTGGCTCTCAGTTTGGCAATTTTCCAGCCACTAGGCCTGTCGGCCGGCCAGGGGAGGTGACCAAGGAGGTCAGGGACCTCAGGGGAATATGTCATAGCAATTTATTGTGTTTAGGCTTTGTTTTGGCAAAAATATCCTAAGCTTAAGCAAATATGGAATGAAATCCCTTAAATTAGGGGACCTTTGGTCCATGGCTTAGTTTAGGTGGCTTTGAGAGGTTTAGGCTCGCCACTAGGGTCCAACTAATGGCTGTGGAGTCCTTAATTTGGTGACTTTGGGGTAGTTAGGCCATCTTTAGTGCATGGGTGTGTGTTCAAGTTATCAAATCTTAGGTTTGGGCTTGGCTAGCCATATCAATTGGCCTAATTAATTGATCAAAATTATTTATATGATTTTTATGAAGATTTTTGGTGAAGAATTGAAATAATTTTGAGCTCAATTGGAGGGTCAATTTGAAGGATTTTTGAAACTTGGTCAATTTGGGCATGTTGGGCTGGACATGGGTCTAGGTTGGGCTAGCCTTGGTTGAAATAGAGTGGAAATTTTGGGAGATGTTTTGAAGATTTTTCATGAAGAAATAGAGTGGAAATTTTGGGGCTAAGGCCATCAATTTAGTGAGATTTTGAGACATGGCCAATTTGTGGCAAATTTAGGGCTTTTTTGGACTTAGGTTGAAATCAAATAAAATTGAGGCTTCACTAAGGCCAATTGAAGGTTGATTTTGATGTATGGGAATATTATGAAGGTTTTTTAACACAAATTGTGGCAAGTTGAGTTGTCCTTGGGTTCAATTTGGTGGAACCAAATCATGTGGCCAAAATTTGGGTTTTGATCTAAATCAAAATTGGGCTCAAATGATGAACTAATTGAGCATGGATTTGGTTTAGATTGGTCTTATCAAGAGTGAATTTGAGTTTATAATTAAAATTGGGGTAAATTGAGACCAATTTGATAAAGATCTGAGGTGATTTGGGGAAAATATGGACCTTAAAAGGGAAATTTGGGGGTTTTGAACAAAGATGGTCAAAATGGACAAATTGGGTCATGTGGTAGTTGAGGAAAATGAAATTGGGAATATTTGGGAGGTTTTAGAATTTTTGGGATTTTTTTGGATTGTTGGGCTAAGGAGTGATATTTTGGTAATTTGGTAAATTTTGGTGATTTTGGGTAGTTCAGGTGTTTTCAAGGTGTTTGAAATGATTTTTGAACAAGTTTGGGTATTTTGGGTAAATTTGGGAATTTTAGCCAAATTTGGTGTCCCAAGGGTTTCAAGGTAATTTGGGGAAGTTTAGGGGCAAAATGCTAGGTTTGGTATTTTGGTAGAGTTGGAGAGCCAACCACCATCAATAAGCCATAGACCAATGGAAATCCCATTTTGGGTCCTCCATGTAGTGATCTTTTCTAAACCCTAGCCTAGGGCTAGTGGGTTTAGGGGACCACCTACATGAGTCTCCCAAAAGTATCAAGGGACCAAAGCCTAGATGTTTAAGTTTAGGATTGTGAGTGATTGGGAGTGCAAGTATGTATCTTAAGCTCCTTTGAGTTCAGGGTTGTGAGTGAGTGTGTGTGCAGATAAGTGTAGTGACTGTCTTAGCTCTATACCAACACCCAGGGTCAACCCTAAGGTCCAGCAGTCCTAAGGGTGACTCATCTTGAGTTTCCTCATAATGACCCTCTACTAAGTGCTAGAGGTTAGGACCAATAAATGGAACTTCAAGTTGAGTTAAGAGGAGTGTACAATTTCTAATGGTGAGGGTTCCTTTTTTAGTTTTCTAATTATAGTACATAGAAAATTCCTATGGCTAGACCTTAGGCTACTAAAGAGGAAAAACTAAACCTCGACCAAAAGTAAGGTGAACAACACTGCAAATGAGAAAGCCACAAATCGCAAAGAGAAAACTATTCCATAAAAAATGAGCGCTCTATTTACATACCGTGCACAATAGCCAGAGATCAGAGGGAAAAGAGAATGGAGAAAGGCAAGTTTCCATCGGAGAGAGCTGCTCAAAATGTGTGAGAGAGAAATAAGAGAGATACCTCGACAACGGCATATCACGAATGTGATCAAGAGAGGTAGCTAGATTAAAAGAAACATGAGAGAGAGAGACCATCGAGAGAGGTAGAAATAATGCAGAGAGGGTCGCCGAGTAAATGCACGTGAAGGAAATGTCGGCCACATGGTTGAACTCACAGTCGAGTTTAAACGTAAATTATTTACGAACGTCATCGCGCTATTTCCAATCCGGTGAAACTGTCTTTTCAAAATGCAACATGTTGAAAAAGATACCCCAAATAAGCCCTTACCTGCTCCTCACCCAGCTTCTACTAAACACAACTCGCCACAAATTGGCTTTTCGTAAGCTTTGTTGTTATTATACCGTCTCTCCCTTAGTTCAAGCTACCATAAAACCCGATCTCTGACCTTAGTGATTATTATTATGACTATTGTGATTTTCATATTTAGATTGGTCTGAAATAAATTAATTAATATATTTTTTACTGTTACGTACCAAAAGATTCATGATAATAGAGTGATAATTTAAAAACTTAGCATTGCATGAAAATCGAACACATATAAAAATAAAAGAAAAATAATTGAGGAAGAAACAGTAATTAATTTAAATGAAAAACCCTGAAACGAAAGAAAATCACGAGGCCTAACCTGGTTAAAATAATACAAAATATAATTAGAAGTATGTAGGTCCACTCTTCTCCAGTTTATAGAGGATAAAAATACAATGTTGATAATCACAGGCGTAGTAGCCAGGTTTTGATAGCTGTAATTGGGTGACAGTAAATGCAGTGCTTAGCTATAATAGTGATAGTGGGTCACAATAACAAAAATTAATTTATGCAAAGATAGTATTCTGCCACAAGTATTATAGACAATAGTTGTAATTATGTTTGTTTGCTATATAGTCTGTAGTTAACCTTATAAGTCATATTTCATAGTCGCAAGAGCATAGGTTGGTCATAGATGTCGTAGTCGAAAACTGCAGTGATAATTAGCTACATATGCCATCATTAGTCACATAAGCCATTGTTGGTAGGTGTAATAGAACCAGTTGGTCTTGTCGAACATAATATGAAGTTGCAGTAACAGTTTTTCATATTGGTCATACTTACACATTGGCAGATAGGGAGCTGTAGTATCAATAAACCACATAAGCCGTAGTTGGTCAAACTAGCCATATTGGGGAGTTGCGATAGTGATTAGCCATGTAGGTCATAGATGGTCACACAGGTCATAATGGGAAGTTGTATTAGAGGTTAGCCACATAGGTCGTAATTGGTTAAGTAGGTTGTATTGTGGAGCTGCAGTAGCATCAGTTGGTCATAAAAGACCATAGTTAGAAGCTGTACTAGCAGTTAGCCATATAGAACGTAACTTGTCACATAGGCTAAAATGAGAAACTATAGTAACAATTAGCCACATAAGTCGTAGTTAGTGCTACATCGGCTGATGGCTGCAACCTTTTTTCCGGTTTATTATTCTATACCAGAGATCACTTATTGGTATACGACGTAAGAAAAAAAACTTTAGGAGTTTAAGGAAAGTCATATATTTTGAATACAACAATTATAAGCACTTACTACCGAAAAGTTTTTGATGGATCTTCAATATCGTGTTTTTTATAATATCATATTCAGCGTACTTCACAAAACCAAATTCATGATACTTCAAGACAACATATTTAGGATACTTCATAACACCATATTCATAACACTTTTTTCACAGTATTCAAGGACACGTCATTACAAAATAGAGTTCATTGATGGTTGTGAGCTAGGTCGACACAACATGCGGTGTTCGATGGCTACAGGTGCTAGATATTATCATTAAGTCTTCAGTCTGGAACAACACAAGAATTGGTCTCCTCACTAATCCAAGTGAAGAGAGGGAATCTATTTATAGCTCATGGGGACGGGCAATTTTGTCATTCGGTGAATGACTCTCTTAATCATCTCATCCGAAATACTATTTTAATTTCATTGATTATGTTAGTTTTTCTACATTAAGTTAATGGCCTTAATCACCTAAGTATTTAGAGTTTGTTTCACCAATAAAATTATGATTCGAAGACTTCAAAAATGTTTTAGTGGCTTGATCAAGACTTGACTGGACTTGCATTGAACCAATATATGTATCATCAGATTGATTATATCGAGACAGTCAATTTGACTATAAACATGCTGAAATCCAGGACCTAGATGGTATTGAATTTGAAATTGAACGCTTATTGCTAGAAATTATATCAATGTTCATGCTTGATCATAAAAAAAAATTGTTAATAACACATCAATTATGATGATGAATAATAATTATTATTTTTATTATTGCTATATGACTCTATACATTGTGTTCTTTAAAATCTATGATGAAATGTTAAATTTATTTCTCTGTTAGTGTTAAAACTAGATAAAAAATAACTCTTTATAATCATTTATATAATTTGTTTTATTTTTAAATTTGAGCCTCATTTGTTTTATTTCTCTGCTAAATCATCATAATCAGTTATTAATTTTTAAAATAAATAACTAAAGAATTTTTGTAATATAAAAAANTCATTTTATTTTAATAAACTTCCAAATTTCAATAATCTAGAAATTTATTAACTTATCCTTTTAATTAAGAAAATGTGGTTGGTTTCTACCAATTAAACCCTTGTGTTTCAAACATCCAAATAAACTGATTAAGAGATCAGAGGTTGCCCATTTCCCTCTTTGAATTGNGGAGTGGCTCTCAGTTTAGCCATTTTCCAGCCACTAGGCCGGCCGGTCGGCCATGGGAGGTGACCAGGGAGGTCAGGGACCTCAGGGGAATATGTCATAGCAATTTAATTTGTTTAGGCTTTGTTTTGGAAAAAATATCTTAAGCTTAAGCAAATATGGAATGAAATCCCTTAAATTAGGGGACCTTTGGTCCATGGCTTAGTTTAAGTGCTTTTAAGAGGTTTAGGCTGGCCACTAGGGTCCAACTAATGACTGTGGAGTCCTTAATTTGGTGACTTTGGGGTAGTTAGGCCATCTTTAGTGCATGGGTGTGGGTTCAAATTATCAAAGCTTAGGTGTGGGCTAGGCTAGCCATATCAATTGGCCTAATTAATTAATCAACATTATGTATATGATTGTTATGAATATTTTTGGTGAAGAATTGAACTAATTTTGAGTTAAATGGAGAGTCAATTTGAAGGAATTTTGAAATTTGGCCAATTTGGGCATGTTGGGCTAGACATGGGTCTAGGTTGGGCTAGCCTTGGGCTAAGTCCAAATTGAATGGCCCACATGATCAAGGGAGATGTTTTGAAGATTTTTCATGAAGAAATAGAGTGAAAATTTTGGGGCTAAGGCCATCAATTTAGTGAGATTTTGAGACATGGCCAATTTCGTGCAAATTTAGGGCTTTTTGGACTTAGGTTGAAATCAAATAAAATTGAGGCTTCACCAAGGCCAATTGAAGGTCGATTTTGATGTATGGGAATATTATGAAGGTTTTTTAACACAAATTGTGGCAAGTTGAGTTGTCTATGGGTTCAATTTGGAGGAACCAAATAATGTGGCCAAAATTGGACTCAAATGATGGACTAATTGAGCTTGGATTTGGTCTAGATTGGTATTATCAAGAGTGAATTTGAGTTTAGAATTAAAATTGGGGTAAATTGAGACCAATTTGATAAACATTTGAGGTCATTTGGGGAAAATATGAACCTTAAAAGAGAAATTTGGGGGTTTTGATAAAAGATGGTCAAAATGGCCAAATTAGGTCATGTGGTAGTTGAGGAAAATGAAATTGGGAATATTTGGGAGGTTTTAGAATTTTTGGGATTTTTTTGGAATGTTTGGCTAAGGAGTGGTATTTTGGTAATTTGGTAAATTTTGGTGATTTTGGGTAGTTCGGGTGTTTTCAAGGTGTTTGAAATGATTTTTGAACAAGTTTGGGTATTTTGGGTAAATTTGGGAATTTTAGCCAAATTCGGGGTCCCAAGGGTTTCGAGGTAATTTGGGGAAGTTTAGCGGAAAAAGGCTAGGTTTGCTATTTTGGTAGAGTTGGAGAGCCAACCACCATCAATAAGCCATAGACCAATGGAAATCTATTTTGGGTCCTCTATGTAGTGGTCTTAACTAAACCCTAGCCTAGGGCTAGTGGGTTTAGGGGACCACCTACATGAGTCTCCAAAAAGTATCAAGGGACCAAAGCCTAGATGTTTAAGTTTAAGATTGTGAGTGATTGTGAGTGCAAGTACGTACCTTAAGCCCTAGACCAACACCCAAGTTCAACCCTAAGGTCCAGTAGTCCTAAGGGTGACTCATCTTGAGTTTCCCCATAATGACCCCCCTACTAAGTGCTAGAGGTTAGGATCAATATGTGAAACTTCAAGTTGAGTTAAGAGGAGTGTAGAATTTCTAATGGTGAGGGTTCCTTTTTTAGTTTTCTAATTATAGTACATAGAAAAGTCCTATGGCTAGACCTTAAGTTACTAAAGAGGAAAAATTAAACCTCGACCAAAAGTAAGGTGAACAATACCGCAAATGAGAAAGCCACAAATCGCAAAGAGAAAACCATTCCATAAAAAATCGACGCTCTATTTACATACCGTGCACAATAACCAGAGATCAGAGGGAAAAGAGAATGGAGAAAGGCAAGTTTCCATCAGAGAGAGCAGCTCGAAATGTGTGAGAGAGAAATAAGAGAGATACCTCGACAGCGGCATATCACTTATGTGATCAAGAGAGGTAGCTAGATTAAAAGAAACACGAGAGAGAGAGACCATCGAGAGAGGTAGAAATAATGCAGAGAGGGTCGCCGGGTAAATGCGCGTGAAGGAAATGTCGGCCACATGGTTGAACTCGCAGTCGAGTTTAAACGTAAATTATTTACGAACATCACCGCGCTATTTCCAATCCGTTGAAACTGTGTTTTCAAAATGCAACATGTTGAAAAAGATACCCCAAATAAGCCCTTACCTGCTCCTCACCCAGCTTCTACTAAACACACCTCGCCACAAATTGGCTTTTCGTAAGCTTTGTTGTTATTACACCGTCTTTTCCTTAGTTCAAGCTACCATAAAACCCGTCTCTGACCTTAGTGATTATTATTATGACTATTGTGATTTTCATATTTGGATTGGTCTGAAATAACTTAATTAAGATATTTTTTACTGTTACGTATCAAAAGATTCATGATAATAGAGTGATAATTTAAAAACTTAGCATTACATGAAAATCGAACAGATATAAAAATAAAAGAAAAATAATTGAGGAAGAAACCATAATTATTTTAAATGAAAACCCTGAAACGAAAGAAAATCACGAGGCCTAACCTGGTTAAAATAATACAAAATATAATTATAAGTACGTAAGTCCACTCTTCTCCAGTTTATAGAAAATAAAAATACAATGTTGATAATCACAGGCGTAGTAGCCAGGTTTTAATAGCTGTAATTGGGTGACAGTAAATGTAGTGCTTAGCTATAATAGTGATAGTGGGTCACAATAACAAAAATTAATTTCTGCAAAGATAGTATTCTGCCTCAAGTATTATAGACAATAGTTGTAATTACATTTGTTTGCTATATAGTCCGTAGTTAACCTTATAAGTCATATTTGATAGTCGCAAGAGCATAGGTTGGTCATAGATGTCTTAGTCGAAAACTGCAGTGATAATTAGCCACATATGCCATCATTAGTCACATAAGCCATTGTTGGTAGGTGCAATAGAACCAGTTGGTCTTGTCGAACATAATATGAAGTTGCAGTAACAATTTTTCATATTGGTCATACTTACACATTGGCAGATAGGGAGCTGTAGTATCAATAAGCCACATAAGCCGTAGTTGGTCAAACTAGCCATATTGGGGAGTTGCGATAGTGCTTAGCCATGTAGGTCATAGATGGTCACACAGGTCGTAATGGGAAGTTGTATTAGAGGTTAGCCACATAGGTCGTAATTGGTTAATTTGGTTGTATTGTGGTGCTGCAGTAGCATCAGTTGGTCATAAAAGGCCATAGTTAGAAGCTATACTAGCAGTTAGCCATATAGAACGTAACTTGTCACATAGGCCAAAATGAGAAACTATAGTAACAATTAGCCACATAAGTCGTAATTAGTGATACATCGGCTGATGGCTGCAGCCTTTTTTCCGATTTATTATTCTATACCAGAGATCACTTATTGGTATACGACGTAAGAAAAAAAACTTTGGGAGTTTAAGGAAAGTCATATATTTTGAATACAACAATTATAAGCACTTACTACCGAAAAGTTTTTGATGGATCTTCAATATCGTGTTTTTTATAATATCATATTCAGCATACTTCACAAAACCAAATTCATGATACTTCAAGACAACATATTTAGGATACTTCATAACATCATATTCATAATACTTTTTTCATAGTATTCAAGGACACATCATTACAAAATAGAGTTCATTGATGGTTGTGAGCTGGGTCAACACAACATGCGGTGTTCGATGGCTACGGGGGCTAGAAATTATCATTATGTCTTCAGTCCGGAACAACACAAGAATTTGACTCCTCACTAATCCAACCTGAAGAGAGGGGATCTATTTATACTCATGGTGACAGGCATTTTTACCATTCGGAAAATGACTCTTTTAATCATCTGATCCGAAATATTGTTTTAATTTCATTGATTATGTTTTCTTCATTAAGTTAATGGCCTTAATCACCTAAGTATTTAGAGTTTGTTTCACCATTAAAATTATGATTCAAAGACTTCAAATGTGTTTTAGAGGCTTGATCAAGACTTGATTGGACTTGGATTGAACCAATATACGTATCATCAGATTGATTATATCGAGACAGTCAATTTGACTATAAACATGCTGAAATCCAGGACCTAGACGCTATTGAATTTGAAATTGAACGCTTATTGCTAGAAATTATATCAAGGTTCATGCTAGATCATAAAAAAAAAAATTGTTAATAACACATCAATTATGATGATGAATAATTATTATTATTTTTATTCTTGCCATATGACTCTATACATTGTGTTCTTTAAAATCTATGATGAAATGTTAAATTTATTTGTCTGTTAGTGTTAAAACTAGATAAAAAATAACTCTTTATAATCATTTATATTAATTGTTCTATTTTTTTTTTTTGTTAATATTCATTGGGTATGTATTTGATTAAACTAGTCATTTAAAAGATGATAATGTTTATTAGATCACCTGCAAACCCCTTTAATATGTAATATTATTTAGGCTTTAGAACATATACAAATCATATTATATTAAATAAAAATTATATTAAGTCTAAATTAAAGTGAAATTTTTTTTTGGATTTTCGAACCTAAAAAACACAAATTATATTAAATATAAATTGTAATAAGTCGAAATTATGATTTTATTTATGCTCACTGCCATGCGAAGTTTATTCAATTTTAATTTATTCAAGATATTTTTTGATACAAAAATTATGTTTGATTAATATAAAATATTTAATTGGCAGAAAAACCTTACAAAATGTGAATATCAGGGGAGATGAATAATGCAGGTTGGGGCAAACGGTTGTACATTATGCTCGGATTGAGAAAAAGCCTTCCATCCGATAGTAGAACTTCTGGTCAGAGAGTATCTAATTTTTAAATTCAATTTAATTTATCAAAGAAATATTACCTGTTTGTTGGTAATAATGTTAGGGGTGTCAAAAAATAGCGTGACATGCTGGCTCGACCTGAAGCCGACTTAAACAATCTGAGTTTAAGTTGACTCAAATAATTTTTAGATCGGTTCGAGTTAAATATCCAAATCTGTCTCATTTTTTGGTCAGGTTTAGGTTGAGCCCCAACTCCAAATAGACCAGTCTTGAAATAGACCCACCAACATGTAATTTGCCCAAAATTTAATCGAAATTGACCTTAAATTGACCCAATAAAAACATGAATATTTGTTGTTTTTTTATGTTAAGCGAGATACAAGTTGGGTTCGGGTCAGCCGGATGAGAACACGTTGGGACTTTCTACTTGTATAATATTGTTTGGGTTTGGGTCGGACCTATTTGGGTCGGATCCAAATCAAACCCAGCGACTTGAATTGACATTCAATAAAATTATCTAATGTGTTACATAATATGTTCAATTTAACTTAAAATAATAATTAGAAAATTTACCTTTTTCCGTCGTTTTGAGTAGAAGAGGAGTGAAAGGAGGAGAAAAATGAGATTTTATTGTCACTGTAAGCTGTGTTACCAGCTAGCTGTTATTTTGACTGTATCGCGAGGGTTTCGAGGATGAAGTCGATGATTTTCGATGAAATAAAGAGGGTCATGTGAGCGTTTCAAGGAAAGGTGAGGGCTTGGGTTAGAGAAGACTAGGGCCGGGAGGAGAGATTAGGGAATGACTAGTTTTGACGACCTATAAATGGCCTTCATTGTGTTGGTTATTAACACAATTACCGATGACCGTTTGCATCGCTTAATAAGAAAATGTGTCGGTTACCTGTCAGGTCGCTAGTTCGAAGATAGCAAATGAACTACAGTCGTCGATTAATATTTTCTTATAACTGACAGGTTATTCTGTCATTTATAATTAAAAAGAGTAGGAAAAAATACTATTGATAAACGACTGTAAATGTTGTAATTATGTCATCGCAAATATTCAAGATAAAATACAGGTGCAAAACTACCAGTAATTAGAATAAGTTTTCCAACATGTAAAAGTCCGTCAAATTTTCCATCGGTTTTATCACTCTCTTTAGTAGTGATGTTGCAACTCATAGTTGATGATGAGAATCTTTCAGTCATAGTAGTTTAACTTCATTTTCTAACTAAGTAGATAAGGAGCCATGATGGTTCGGGATGATAGAACAATGGGATCTTGATTGGCTTTAGTCTTCATTTTCCTCAATATTCAATAAGTTCTCTTTCGGGCTTCATAAGGCTTTAAGCCTAGTATTAGATAGGGTAACGTCATTCTGTTATTGTTGTGTTTTTTGCTCGTTAGGCACTTGCTTAAGATGAGTAAATTAAGTTCCATTTTCTTCATATATGATTCTGCCTCTACATTTTTGTTTAAGTTGTTGTAGTTTATTTTCAAGTTTCTATGCAACCATAATATGCTTAGAAAGTGCTAAATTTATTTACAGAGCTGTTGTAGTAAACTTAAGCTGGCATAAGAAGTGTAGGTTATTTTTCTTGTTCTTTTTTCTCTTTATACAGTTAGAGTGTATATCATAGTTAGTCGACTATCGACATCTGAAACCTTCAAGAAAAATAGAATATAAAGTAAATGATGAACCTCAAATAAAATAACAATGATGGTTGTTTGACATTCTTGACCAATAAGTTTGACATAGGTCTAGGGTTGCACCCTCCTTGTCATCTTTTCGTATTGCTTAGTTTGTGTTTGATTGGTCTGACCAAATTTTAGATCGGAGCCGTGTTGTTCTTTTTGTGTGGATTTTTTTAAGCTAATTAAGGACAAAATCTTTTACCCCAATATAAAAGTTTTAATATAATTTTTCAATATTAAAGAAACTCATTACTAAAATTAAAATTAAAGACAATATTGGACTCATAACCTTGTAACATCACACATATAAAATAACAAAATTGATATTACATAAAATCAACCAAAAACCACTTTGTAATTTTGAAATAGGCGTGAAAATATCACTTTAGGCTTATGCATCCCATATTGCATCTACTTCTTACCTTCAAGTCATCAATCATTGAACAAAATGGTATGACTTGTCCTTTGAGAGTTGATACACCAAAATAATATACTGTTTTAAGTACATATTTTATGTTTATTTATGGTGATATTGCACTTTAAAGAAGGCTATTTTCATGTTTTTGTTGCATGTATATCATTTTTAGGTATTTAGAGCAAAAAGAACAAAAGGACGAAATTTGGAGCCAAAACAGCGAATTTTAGAATTCTGGCGCATGATGCGTTGTTTGATAGAGGCTTGGTGCATGATTCGCCAGAACTGGCGCATGATGCGCCAGAGACAACCTTTTGTGGATTAAGGCGGTTCGAGATGACATTTGTGTGAATTTTTAAAGGGACACTTTTTCTATACACCTATTGGAGTAATTTAATGCATCAAGACACTTTGAAAAGTTCTTTAATGAAGGAATATGTCTCTTGGATCAAATGAATCATCTTTTAAATTCAAAAGAGTTGAATTTTGGAGGGAATTTTGGAGGAAGTTTTAAATTTCTTTTGAAAAGAGACGGGCCAAAATAAAAAAAGAAGATTTCAAGGAGTTGAAGGGGGGATGAAAAGGACAAGAAAGTGGGGTGGCGTGAAAGGCAGGGAGAGAGAAATATAAGATTTTCTTCTAGGGTTGTAAGAGAAGAGAGAAGGTGAGAGATTTCTTCTTCAATACACTTCTAAGAGAGAAGTGAGTATGCTTGTAAAGAGAGAAAAACTTGGAGAGAACTTCTAAAGGAAGAATTGCGAGATAAGTTGTGTCTTTTATTTCTTTTGTTTTGTAAACTTATTTTTATATAAAATCCGTGTTTTGTCGTATCAATCTCATGAATTCTGAGTAGTCTTCTTTATCCTTCTCCATACTTTGAGATATGATTTTGTGAAGAATTGATTTTATTTTCTATGGTTTTAAATGTCAATAATTGGTGATGATTTTAAATTCGATCTTCGTTTAGTTCTTTATCTGACCAATTTAAATGTTAAAACATATTGAGAAACATATGTTCTAAAAAGGGATATGATTTCCACAATAGGGGGAGAATCACATTTGAGTTGATGGGAGAGCATGTCATCCATGGAATTAAGTGCAATAAATAGGGAAATATATTTTGTTGGATGTAGAATCAGAGATTTTAAGTTGACATATTAAA
Source organism: Phalaenopsis hybrid cultivar (assembly GCA_002079205.1). Classification (NCBI taxonomy): domain Eukaryota; kingdom Viridiplantae; phylum Streptophyta; class Magnoliopsida; order Asparagales; family Orchidaceae; genus Phalaenopsis; species Phalaenopsis hybrid cultivar. The sequence continues at coordinate 193,975 of JXCR01147834.1, read as the reverse complement.
ATCCCCAATTTGGATCAGTTGATTGGAAACTAATGTGAGATTGTTAGACCTCAGGGGGGGAGTAGTGGGAGCTTGGAGTGGCAATCGGTATCCTCCTAGCATAACCACAGAATTAGAGAGAAAACTCTGGATTAGTCAATATTATTTATAACACTTGGAAGAGGACAAAGAATAAAATTGCTCCTATTTANTGTTTAAATTTCATAATTTTACTTTTGAAAGTTTAGTTTTTAGTTAGTTAACTCTGTCTTTCAACTGCATTTATATAGTATAGTTAATATTCAAACTTCACACTTTACTTTTATTTTTGTATTTTTAAATAATAAAATAATGTTCAAAATTTACTTATAGGTCTTTCCAACTTCCATGTGGGGTTGATATCTAGGACTCCAATAGAGCTCTTTATTACTTGAGCGATGCGTATACTTGCATTGATTTTAAAAAGGATTTGACAGTTTAAAAGAGTTTTAAATATAAACTATTTTCATAAAACCTATTTTTGTTGGGATTTTATTGCTTATTTGTTGTTATATCTGTCGTGTGTATTTTGTAATATTGAAAAATATTTATAAAATTTACACACTAAATCTACTCGCATCAAGAGTCAACACAACACCATTTGGCCTTATGAATTGATCCTTTAGCATTTATCTTCAACGACTTGCATACCTATACAAAACATGCTCTATTCACTCAGTATAAGAAGTTCACTAAAATAATAAGATATATGAGTTTAATATGCTTTAAAATTCTAAATTTTATAATTAAGAAAATATATTTACATTAGTCTTAGGGCATTATGCAAACACTTCATACTTATGCAGCTCGATTTTATAATTTAGTTGTTAGACCTACTTTTCCTAATAAATAATAACATCTCCTATGTAGCAATCATTGAGACTGGTAATGGACAGTTTTCTACGTTAGGTGGTTTAGATGGCAACCATTTTTAGGTAGGGTTCCAGGTCTATTGCATTTTTTTATTATATTTTCTCTTCCTTTAGGCTAGGTTCTCAAGGTTTCACTTCCTTTACTGAAACTTACTTTAGTATTAGGACTCTGAGGTTGTTCGTCTAATCACAACATAATTCGTCACCTTTTCATGCTTTACTGTCATCATATATCATGTGATCTAAGTTCTGAACTTCTAACTAAATGAAAATTTTAAAATCAAATAAATATCTTTCAAAATTATGAAAGGTTGACAATAATACAATTGAGATGTCAATGAGTTTTATTGATATCTCAGACATGTCTTACTCTTCTTTCTTTGGGTTCCATGATAAAATGTTCAACTTTGAAGCCATTACCTTTTGATATATCTAATGAGCAATTGTGAAAACTAAGCTTATAAAATTTATTAATGTTAAGACTGCAAATAGAATCAAAATCTTTTGTAAGTAACTTTGTTACTTAAGATGTAATTAACTATAGATGTTTGACGTTATATGAAGTTTTGACACTGGATTAAACTAATCCCTATGTAGTCTTCAGATTGGATAGGGAAAAGATTTGTTAGTTTTAATCATAGATGCAAATGTCTAAAATTTTATTGTTTAAGTATTTGAACTCATCTTAAAGTGATATTTTAATCTTTTGAGGTGGTATATTATTTTTTATGTTGTTTTTGATTATTTAAATAATTACATTTTTAAATTTGAATGGTTATCAAACATCAATTTTATAAAAAAAATGCACAACTGTTTGTTCGTTTTGAGAGATATCGTTGGCTTTGAGCCCCCCTCATGTATCTTCTGGAGGTCGAGTGGCTCCTTCACCAAAACTCATGACCGTTCGGAGGTAGGATGTCCAATAAAAATGTTGCTAATAAATTTCAGTACAATATGGCATGTAGAGACCATAATCTTGTAATTATTCAACATTGGTGACCAAAGATCACGCCTTAGGTCGGTAGTAAGTCCATTATTAAGAATTCTTCCATGTAGAATAATTGTTTGTCACCTTCTCCCTGTAATTGGTAGTGCAATTACTAGGGCTTCATTCCTCTTTACAGAGAAACCATAAACTGGGTTGGTCGGTGTCACCAATAGATCAACTTGGAGGTTCACTTTTCGAGAACTGACTTAAATAAGATATTCACAGAGTCTTAATGTCAACTAGAATGATGCTTAAATGGTTATTTTCGATCATCACTGTCACGATGATGGTATCATTGTATGGTTTGCAGGTTGATGGGAGGTACGCTTTAAATCAAAAGTGGATACATAAAGTTTCTTAAATTGGGGCCTCTTCTGACTGGCTTGTTTTGAGGACTAGCTTACTCCTCAGAAAATGGTTGACACTATTTCTACAATAAGAATGACATTTACTGAAACTTTATCACTTGATGTTTCCTCTATTAGAGCCTTACGAGGACTAGCATACTCCTCAGAAAATGGTTGACACTATTTCTACAATAAGAATGACATTTACCAAAACTTTATCACTTGATGTTTCCTCTATCTGAGCCTTCCCATGCCTCTCAATTGTAGAGATAAAAACCACAAACTTCTTGAACTTTTTTTCTCATATAAACTCTTTGACAAGGCTCTAGAGCTACCTGCATTCCTCCATACTATGGCTATGCTCAATGATAGGTACAATATTTTTCCGTGTCTCGAAGAAATGCTCTGCCTCTAATTTACAATGCCTTCTTAAAATATCCTTTATTTTTTATTGCATCTACTAACTCCTCCATCAAGGACGTCATCGGATTTTGCTTTAATACTTCATGGTCATTCAATACCCACTCAAGGTAATTTGCTAGGAGCTGGTCAGTGTATGTCAACTAACTCCTTTATTTGTATTCATATTGGACCATTTTTTTCTTAGACTGTTAGTTGTCATTGTACTGTGACTAAATGGAAGAATGTGAGTCTTCCCTCAGCCTCTACCAGTTATATCTTGGAGACTTCCTCTTCAGGAAACTGGTTACTAATTCTTCCTTGGTTGATGAAAGCATAGAGTTGTACTCTTTAGTCGAAAGGTGATTGTTGGCAAACTCCAATAATTTGGCTAGGATGTTTGGTTGTTGAAAACCCAAAGTGAATTAGAACAATCCCTCCTTCAACTCTTGAGCAATGGTGGTGTGTGCTACAACAAGTTTTAGATCCCTCACCTTCAGTATCTCCTTTTAGAATTCAGTGAAAAATGACAGAGACTCTCATTTTTCCCTTACATAATGTGCAACAAACCATGCAAACTCTTCTATGGCTTCTAAGCACTGGTAAACTGTGCCATGAACATCATATTAAAATCAGAAAAGGTTGTGGTCACTCCAGCCAGACGTCAATTGAACAACTAGAAGGTTGACTCCCTCAGCGTGGTGAAAAAGAGGTGAGACTTCAGAATGTTGTTGATGCTTTATTGCCAGACGATAAACGCAAATGAGGTTATTTAATCAATTAGATTATTCTGAAATTTGTTAAAATTGATCAACAGTATCTTTAAATCTTGGAGGGATCAGCGGTAGAATCTATCAAGAAAATATATTCTCTAGTTGTGGGTGGCCTCTATCCAGTTAAACTGCTATCTGTCCATCAACGCTGACCCAACACAATCCTCGTATTTGGAGTTACCTACTCTTTGTTCAGGCAAGTGTGCCCTCTGAAAGTTTGTCATTGTTACCTCCTAGTGTTTTTGTTCCCTTCTACCGACTACAACTTCTCTAATGGCCTTTAACATTTGGCCCATCATCTAGTCATTCAACTCTTGGATAAGTTTTTGCACAAACTCTTGAGTGCACTCTATGTTCCTTGCTTCTCGTTGGTTTGTTTCTTCTTTGTATTGTGCTCATCTTCCTCTGTTGACATTATCCACACTCACCACACCTTTTAAGTTGTTGAATTTGAATCTGTCTTGTGAATCACACACAGGGAATAAAACATTGAGCGTAAGATAGAATAAGAGAAAGATAGTGGGAGAGGAGTGCACAATAAAGACTTGGTTCTTTAATAACTGACAGATTGACCCCTTATTTTAGAAATGACCTCCCTATTTATAGGCAATGGGGTACAAAGTGTACAATTATTTGCTTTCCCCTGCTTTTAGGGAGTGTTACAATGTATTTTAGGTATAAAGGATAAATGAGCCTACAACTCGACTGACATGTTTCTCAGTCAGAGGAAGAAGCTAGTCCTTGTATTGACAAGGCCCGTTCGGCCAAATCCGTTGGGTTAGGGTAGCAAATTGATTTTAATTTTTATTTTCAATTTTCTGGATCTTTTCTTAGTCAGCTTGGTTAGTTGGTTGCTACTTGGTCTGGTGGTTTACTTTTGACCACTAGCTGAGAAGCGCTTGTCACCAAGATGAGACTAGATTATCGGGCGAAGGGTGGATCATTGTAATATGACAAGTAGCGTACCCTTAAAAGGTAGTCACCCTCGAGTGTTCGTGGAGTTTGTTATAATGCTTATGGCTGAAGGAATAAACTTTATATATTATTCTTTAACTAGCATGTGATAAATAGATAATGTTAAAAAATCCCTCAGTAAACACAGTTAATGATTGATTACCAAAAGTTTAAAATATAATACTTAATCACTTATAACTATTTAATGTTCCAACACCTTCATGGAATTTTACTGGCCGTGTCGAACTCAATGCCAACTAGAAACCAAAAAAAAATCGTATATTATTCTTCCTCATATACATTATAATCTACTAAATTTACAACCTAAATGCGTATAGCTATCATTCATAATTCGTGGAAGCTCGTCTATCAAAACTGTACTAAAGTTTAAGGCAGTAAATCAGTGGACATCAACGTTTTAATGTTTTTGCAATCTCTACATTCTGTTTTTGGGCAAGCCAACGAATCTGGTCTATGGAGGAAAGCCAACAAGAAGAATGGCAAACAAGTTTTGTATGTTTCTGAAGATCAAACTGTTACATTGGCTGGATCGATTAAGTGTAAATATCTCACTCATAAATCTTATTACTTTAGTGAACTCCTTATATTGAGTGAATAGAGCGTGTTGTGTATAGGTATGCAAGTTTTTGAAGATGAATGCTTATAAAATTTGTTCATAAGACCAAATGGTATGATGTTGGCTCTCAAAGGACAAGTCACCCCATTTTGTTCAATGATTGACGACCTAGATGCTATATGGGGTGCATATTCCTAAAGTGATCATTTGGTCACTATTTCTAAATTACAAAGTGGTTTCTGTTTGATTTTATTTAATATCACTGTTTTTATTTTATATGCATGATGTTACAAGGATATGAATGCAATGGTTTTTTTATTTTTAATTGTAGTTCTGAGTTTTTTTTAATAGTGAAAATTTACATTAAAATTGTTAAATTGGAGTAGAAGAATTAGTCCTTAATAACTAGCTTAAGAAAAATCCAAACAAAACGAGCAAACACAACACCGATAGAAAATTTTGTAAGACCTATCAAACACAAACAAAGTGATATGGAAAAATGACAAGGTGCAGCACTGCTAGACTTATGTCAAACTAGTCTGTCAAGAATGTTAACCAATCATCGTTTTTAGTTTGTTTGAGGTTAATCATTCAGTTTATATTCAAATTTTTTGGATGGTTTGGATGTCGATAGTCGACCACCTATGATAGACACCCTAACTTTATAAAGAGAAAAAAAAACAAGAAAAGAGAATCTACACTTCCTATGGCAGCTTAGGTTTACTATAACAACTCTGTAAATAAAGTTAGCACTACTTAATCTTATTATGGTAGCCTAGAAACATGTAAATAAACTACAACAACTCAAACTATAATGTAGAGGCTGTATAATATATGAAGAAAAGGGAACATAGGTAGACACTCAGTAGGGAGTAGATAAGTGTCACACTACCTACTTATTTATATATAATTCATGCTAATTTATAATGATATTTTATGATATTACGCATTAAAGGAATGTATTTTGCATGTTTTTGGTTCCAAATACAAGAAATAGACTTTTGGAGAAAATGAAGCAAAACTGGTGCAATTTGGAGCAAAATCGAGCAAGAAAGAAAATTCTAATCCAGGGCATTTTGATATGTATGTCTTTCTATGCTTAATCTCCTTCACATTTATCACATTTTTTTGAATAAAATTACACTTTAAAAAAATATTATTTTCATGTTTATTTTGTAGGTATAACACTTAGAGCAGTCTGAAGCTGAAGCGGGAAGAAACAGGGTGAAAGGTGGCAAAATGAAGGTACTGCTAATAAGGTGGTGCCTAGGCACCACAATCGGTTAAGGGGCAGTTTTGGGTGATTCTTGGCTATTCTGGAAGATTATGGGTGGTTATGCACGTCCCAAAGAGTTATACAATAAATCTATATTTGAAATGTGAAGGGGTATGTCTCTTGGAGTGAAGAGGTCCGTTGGTTGGAAAAAAGTTGTTTGGTTTCTCTTTAAATAAGGGGTTGGCGTCTCTCATGAGGGAGGATTAGGAGAAGTCCTTAAAGAGTTCTAGAGAGAGTTTGCACATGCCTCTTCTAAGAGGTTTTTTTGTGTGTGTGTGTGTGTGTGTGAGAGAGAGAGAGAGAGAGAGAGGAGATGTAGAATTCTGCATTTTCCGAAGTGATTGCTGAGGGATTTTGAGAGATATGGAAATGGAAGCATTTGAGCGATGCATAAATCGGTAGGAGACTTTGTTAGAGAGATTTTTATCTTTCTTTCAGAGAGAAAAAAACTAAGTATTATGTTCTTTATTATTTTATAATTATTCTAAAGACTTTTCATTGAATTTTCTTTGATTTAATGAAGTTTTCTTATGTGTTTTATCATGCTTTGTGAATAGTTTTCTTTACTCTTTTCTTTTGATATGAAGAAACAACATGTGTAGAAAAAATTGTTTTATGATAGAATAATTTTTATTTCCATATGATGAGTAGTATCTCCTTTTCTTCATTGACAAAACTTAAGTGACAATAAGTCATGTTAAAATATATTGTAAGTGAAACTAAGACTTAGGAGAGCAGTGGTCTCGCAACTTGAGTGCACTCGCATTGACTAGTTGACTATGTAAATTAATTTAGGGAGCAATGCAAATTTTAATGAAATATAATTTATTAATTTATTTCTTTTAGAAGCTTATAGGTGATAGATAGTTGCATAAAACTAATAGAATACTAAGCATACCTATACACTCAAAAGAGGGTACGCAGACATTTGTTCCTTGTTAGCACATAATTTACATAATTCTAGCAATTCTTTTACTGCTTATGACATCATCTTCATATTACTTATATTTTGCAATGAAATGGGTGCATGTTTAGGAATTTTGATTTGCTTAGATCTACTCTTGTTAGCACTTGCGTAGAACCGTTAGTGTGTGAATTGTAAATTAAATTTTAAAACTCAACAACAAATTTGTGTTGCACATTAGCCACCATAATTAAAATGGATCAAGTTTTTTGTCATGGGCTTAAATATTTCTGTAATTGTGGGTCGGATCAACTATTTGGTGTCATCACAGAAGACTGAATTTGAAGTAATTACACATTAAAAAATACACACATTTTAGGAGGCATCAATGGGTCTTGCCTAGGCTAAGCATATAGACAGAGCTTAACAAAACCCATCCAAGTAATTTATCCCATGGTCAAAAGGATTTAGTTTCTTGAAAGCTTTTAAACTAAAAAAAACAAGTTCTTCTTGGAAAAGCTATGTTAATTATTTTGTATTATTTAAAAATATTTTATCTTAATTTAAAACCAGTTTTAAGCTTTGAACATTATTTTAAAAATTTTTGAAAAGGTCCTTAGTTTTTGCTGAAAATGATTTTGAATTTTAGAGAAGTTCTTTAATATTAAAAAAAAATTCAAAGGTTTGAACCATAAATTTTATACAAAGGAGTTTTCAATTTTAAAATATATTTAAAGGGATTTGAATTGTGAAAGATCATTAAAACTTTCTTTCTTGGGAAATATCCTTTGAGCTTTCAACACTATAAAATTAAAAATTTTAAGAGTTCATTTAATTGAAGTAGAGAAGTGTTCTTTCATGGGTTGTTTACATTTAGAAGTTTAATTTTTTTTTGTACCTCATTTTGTTAAAGTATAATTGATTTTTTTTTAAGATGGTTTTTTATTTAAGAATGTCATTTTAGAAAACATTTAATTTATTTCTACATAAAAAAATTCTTTTTAATTTGTAAGATCTCCAAACTCTCTTTCTTGCTTGGTCTAGGATGCCCAATCCTTCTTTCTCACTTGCGTAAAAACTCCTTAAAACCAACTTGCTTTAAGGTATAAAATTCATCTCAACTAGCTTCGTATGTTTAATAAAACTCAACTTACATAGGTATAGAATTAGAGCTCATCCAACTTGCTTGAAAGTATTAAAAATTCATCCCAATAAGATTTTCATGTAAAAAAGACTACTTGTGATTTGGATTAGTGGATTGAACTATGGAGAAAAATTAGTGGATTGACCTATGGGAATGAGAAAGGAGCCATAAACATTTTATAGGAGAGGAATGAGGGGAATGTTTATAGTTTTAGGAAGACATAAACATTTTAAGTGATTAAATGGTTGGGAGGTGGTTAGAAGAAGGTTAGAAGTTGGTTATGGTCAAAACATTAACTTGAGCTCATTGGTTATAAAAAAAATTCAAGAAAAGTAGTATTGGCTAATTGATGCTCCATTAAAACATATGGTCAGTCAAAGTAGGTGCAAATTTTGAGAAGAGAGAAAATAATGGATTTTGAGCTAAAAAAATTTAATTAATTTTTTTTAGTCCAAATTATGTTTTTTTGATTATATAAAAACTTTTGTTTGATGTCCCAAGTTGATTTAAAATCTTTTTAGATGTTTGTGATCAAAATTTTATTTTATTATCAAAATTATCATTTTTGCTCTCTTATTTATCTTCAGCTCAATGAGCCTCTAAATGGAGGCAAATTTAAGAGGAAAAGGACTCATTTGAATGAGTTTGATGATACAGAGGAAACGATAAAATTCATTTTCAAAAAATAATGGCTCGTTGAAAATTTTTTTACTTAGGACCACGTTTCATGTATTCTAACTTAAGTGCACAATTTTAGATAAAAATGTTGTTTGATGACCACCAAACTAGTTTTTAGAGTTTTGATATGTGATTATAAAATCATGCAACTTATAGAATGTAATTTGGATTAGTGGATTGACCTATGGAGAAAAATAATAATTTTAGGGTTTACAACGCTAATCGTCATGCATGAAAATAACTTGAAAAGTTTACATAAAAATTGTTTCACATGGTCATCAAACTTATTTACATGGTATTTATAAGTGATAATAGGCCTCATGTAACTTTTAAAATGAATGCTTGAGTCCTATGGACATCTTGGGAGAGACAACAATAATTCTAGGATTTTAGTAATTAAAGTTATTTTTAGGGTAATCTTTGAGTTTAATTAAAACTATTTGCGGTTTAACGATTGTTTTGAATTTATTTGCTTTCCATCAAGTTAAAAATTCAATTTTCTTAACTTAGGTTTCACTAAAGACCAAGATCAAGTGAAGGCCAGATAATCTTTAGGCAAGAGAATATGATTGACCAAAAATGAGGTTAATAGTTCCCTAGTAGTACTTATTAGAGTGAGACCGAGGCCCAGCCCAATTTGACCAAATGTTTCGTTATAGTGGAGAATCTAAGTATGGCTATAAATCACTACTGCTTCACATTTATCACTTGGTTCATAAAAATGGGCCAAGGAATCATTTATGGATAAGCTTTGATTATGGTTCAGGGCATGTAAGAGATATCAAACTCACTGAGTTATCTCACCCATTTGAGGAGCCGATTAGAGTGCTTCAGCTGAGTGAGGATAGATTTGAGTAGATGGTAGGTGATAATCCTAACTGGATGCATTTAAAAATATTCATGAAGCCTTCAAGTAGAAATAAAAAGAGAAAAGGTTAGTTTTTATACAATCATGTTCCTAAGTTTGGCACCATAGAGGATCCAATTAACATAGTAAATTTCAAACTACTCACCAAGTTACTCTCTAATTGAAAATGAGTTCATGGATTCACGTGTAACCTCCAAGTTTATAATTGATTTTTTATTAGACTTTAGGCTTTAGATCAGCGGTGGAAGAGCTGAGAACATTTTGAATGCTTATTTGCATCCATTTGACCAAAAAAAGTTTTGATATCATCTAGAAGTTTTGAAAACTTAACAACACTTCTTGCTCAAATTTGAGAAGATCAGACCTAGGCTTGTAATATGGCTAGTGAGATTTTGTAATTCTTTGGGTTTTGATGAGATGAAATGTCAATTAGTGCTTGCACGTTATTTGGATTGGCTTTTATCCTCTCTGAGGTTATGATGTAGCCCAAAAAATTTTCATGTGGATGCCCGGAAGGTACACCTAAGTGCATTGAGCCTCAAGTTAAAGTTTCTTAAGTTTTTTAAAGGTTTTTAGATCCTTTGTATGATGCTCGAGCATTTTAATATTTACAAACATATCATCCACATACACCTCAATAAATTTTTCTTTTTTTGCTTTGAAAATCTTACATCTATCGTTTGGTAGTATGTTTTTCTAGCTTTTTTCATCCTGATTAACATTACATTATAATGATATCAACCCTTGATAGTGCTGAAAACAATTGTCTCTTCATCTGTCATTTATCTGGTTGTAGCCAAAGAACACATCCACTAGCACATCGATTTGAGGTAAGGGATAGCTGCCCTTATGGAAGGTGGTACCCTGATTGGTGAAGTCCATACACATCCTCCAATTATAATTTGTCCTTTGTACTATGGATACATAGGAAACCCACTATGGATACTAGAATCTTGTATGTAGCTATCGTTTGATAGCTTCTAGACCTTCTCTTGAATAGGCTCATCTAAAGTGACGATCAAGCATCAAATCTTTTGCCTGAACGATTGAGCCACCAGATTAACAAGTAGTGGCATGTGACATCAATCAATATCCCCACCATCTCGATGACATACTAGATAAAGATGTCTCGGTGGTCCTAGAGGGCATTAATCAACATTTATTTTCACCCTAAATTAAAAGCTTCAATTTTTACAAAAAAAATTATTAGGTATGCCCTTGGTCATAAAATTTGATGAGTGATCTTGCCAGTGTTGATAAAGATGTTAATCTAAAAATTGTTGATTAGTGTAGCGATGATGATGACGTTGTTGTAGGGATTTCCCTTAAGTAATACTTATTTTTTATTGAAGGTGAAAGAGGGATGTGAGATGCATTTAGTAGCAAAATTGGTCGTACACAGTTCTCCTGATCAAAGAATATTCAAACTATCTTGAATGGATGAGTCTCTGTATCTTTTAAAGATGATAGAAACTACACCAGTAATAAAGGTTTTGTGGGCTCAGACTCACTCTCCCAAAATTTCTTCTATCAAGGATTTCTCATGTCATTTGATTATTTCTCTAAGAGGTACAAACTCATTCAATTTTCCATCCTTGATTAGCTCCTCAACCAAACTTTAACATCGTTGGCATTCCTCTATGTTGTGGTTATGGTCTTGATGAGAGGCATATCACTTCTTGGGAATTTAAAGGTAAGCTCTATATTTCATTAAAGGTGCTAGCTTGAAGTACTCTTTATTTTGGATGTCTCAATTATCTCAAACATAAAAAATCTCAACAAATTAATATTAGATAATTCATGGTTGGGTAGTAATGCTCACTATTTAAAGCTAGCTGCTCATCAAAATATTGAGTCTGACTTTATTGTTTATATGTTCAGTCAGTCACTCTATGATTTGAGGGTGGTCGAGTGTCTTCATATTATAGATGGGAATGATGATTTGAGTCATCTCTGGTCAACATCTATCTCCTTGAGGCCCCTTCTACACGTTATAGGTGGAGACTCTGCTTGCGTAGAAACGTGGGTAGAACTATACTCCTTGACCAATTTGTGATAGATGGTTGACCAAAGGAAAATATGTTGAGATTTTCATACCTATTTTACACAGTTTTTTTATGATATTTTTAAAGAAAGGTATTTTTGATGTTTTGTTGCAGGATGATGAATTAGGGTCGTTGGAGCAAAAAGATGCAAAAAGAAGCTAATTTGGAGCGAAAAGGACCAAAATGTGAAGATTTGAACTAGGGCCCCGACGGCGACCCCAACGACGCCGACGATAAGAAATTCCCGAGACTCCTAATTTAATGATTTAAAAAGCCCGCCGATGGCACCCTCGAGGCCGCCAATGGCGAGATCGGCGATTATGTCCAACAATGCATTGGATGAGGACGAATTTTGGAGGGTTACTTAGGCAACTCTTGGGAAAACTCATCCACATCTTTAAAGAGAAGACTTTAGCCAAAAATAGAGTGTCCTAGAGGTTAGAATGGTTCCATTAGTTTGTAGAGAGTTCACTAGAGTGTCTAATTGTGAGGAATTCTTCGAGAGATTGTAAACATGGAGGGAAAGTGAGAGATTTCTTCCTCCTTACCGCTTTGAAGAGGAATTCTGTGTGCTGTAAAGAAAGGAAGAGATTCAGAGGAACTTCAAGGAGTTTTCTTAGTGAGAAATTAGAGATAAATGTTATTTACTTGTTGTAGTTGTATGACTTTGCTTTTATATATAAATTCTGAGTTTTGTTGTGTCTTCCCCATGAGTTCTAAGCAGTTTTCTCTATCTTTCTCCTTGTCTTGAGATTTGTGAATTGGTGATTTGAATTGGTTGAGCCATGAAAATGTTAAAGAAGTTGTGATGATCTTTTCAATTTAATCTTAATTTACTTTCAATCTGGCCAATTGATTTGTTAAAATATGTTGAGTTTTACAACTAAAGTAAAGATTACATCCAAAATTCAGGGAGGTCAATGCCCTTGGAAGTTGGGTGCAAATAAATAAGAAAATAAAATTATCGGGCATAGAATGGGGGATTTGAGAGTGACAGACTAAAATTCCCAATTCGGTCATATCATTTGGGCGCTGAAGTGTCGATGTTAGCCCTCAGAAGAGGGGAACGTGAGAGCTCTGTAGTGAGAGTCGGTATCCTCCCAGCCTAGCCGTAGTTTCAGTAAACAAACATAGGATTAGTCAATGTTCTTTATGCCTGGAACAAAGGGTAAAGAATAGGTATGCTCCTATTTGACACAACACAATTTGAACTGATTCACTTTATCCATTCACTACAATTTCTTGACAAGGAGAATAATGCTTTCTTATATATTGAATATCACATTAAAAACTTTATTAGTATTATTAGTTATTTAAGAGTTATTAAAATTACATATTTATTTCAATTGTCTATTAGTGATGGAAAAACAATTTGAATTATATTATTGTGATTAAGTATTGTTTTTCTAAAATCCTAGTTCATAGCTCTAACATTACTCCTTATGGGATCGATATCTAAATTACTTGAGCGATATGTATACTTACGTTGATAAGTGTGAATTCTAATCTACTCCCTGTGGGATAGATATCTAAGACTCCATTAGAGCCCTATATTACTTGAGTGATACGTATACTTGCGTTGATAAGTGTGAAATGGGATCAATATCTATGACTCCATTAGAGCCCATTATTACTTGAGCGATACGTATACTTGCGTTGATAAGTGTGACTTCTATACATCTTTATCGAATCTATAACCGTTGTTAAGTTTTTGGTGTCGTTGCTGAGGAATTAAGCCTTCTAGAAGTAGTATTAATTAATTGTATTTTTAAGCATATATAAAGTCGTTGTCAAGTTTGTGGCGACGTTGCCGGGGAGTAAACAAGAATCATAACTAGAGTAACAGACAAATTAGGACTATTAGAAAATTTTTACTTGAATTGCAACTTATTTTCATATTTAGTTAATTGTTTTTCTGTGTACTGATTTCAAATTTTACGCGTAAATTTAGACCTGAAAATCTTATACCCTACGATTCAAAATTAGAACGCATTGTTAGAAAAATTAGATAACTGAGAAGAGAACATAGAAATTTTGATACAATGAAAAATAACATGAACAATCAAGGAATAGAAAATGAACACCAACCTAGACCCTTACAAGATTATGCAAATCCTAACGTAGATGAAATTTACTTATCTATCCAAAATCGTGATGTAGCTCCTAAGTCATTTGAGCTTAAAGATGCTATTATACAAATGGTACAAAATAATCAATTCGGAGGTACACCAAATGAAGATCCTAATTTACTCCTCGCTAGTTTTTTAGAACTATGTGCTACCTTTAAATATGACAGAGTCTCAAATGATGCTGTTAGAGTTAGAATTTTTTCTTTTTCACTTAGGGATAAGGCTAATATGTGGTTAAATTTGTTAGTAGCTGGATCTATTAGAGCTTGGGGAGAACTTTCACAGAAATTTCTATCCAAATATTTCTCACCATTCAAAACTGTTAAACTTAGAAATGACAACATCGTTCTGTCAGATTGATGGAGAGTCAATATATGAAGCTTGGGAGAGATTTAAAGATCCAACTTTCACAGAAATTTCTATCCAAATATTTCCCTCCATCCGAAACTGCTAAACTTAGAAATGACATAACATCACTTTCACAGAAATTTATATCCAAATATTTCCCTCCACCCAAAACTGCTAAACTTAGAAATGACATAACATCGTTCTGTCAGATTGATGGAGAGTCGATATATGAAGCTTGGGAGAGATTTAAAGATCTTCTTAGGAAATACCCTCATCATTTGTTACCAGATTGGTTGATAATTCAAAAAGGGTAAATCCTAAAAGAGTAGCTAGTTTCTTTCTGATGCAATATCTATGTTAGCTTTGCAGATTGCTGCAATATCAAAGAAATTAGATCATTGTGGAATGAATTATTCTCCAACATCTACTATGATGGAAGAGAATTCATCTATGCAATTTGTAGATGTTCAACCTTTGTACGAGACTTTAAATGTTATATATAGACCCAACAATCCTTATTCAAATTATTATAACCCATGTTGGAAGAATCATTCAAATTTTAATTGGAATAACAATTCTACTACAAATCAACAGTGGGAGAACAACCCAATGAACCCATTAGAAAATTCATCCAATCAAGGAAATGTTAATTATAGACCTTCTTATCTTCCAGGTTTTAACAGTAAAACTTAAATTAAGAAAAAGAAGTTGTCTATGGAAGAGCTGATATTAAACATGGGTCAACAATTACAAAATAAAGGAAATCAATTACAAATTCAAGGAAATCAATTAAAAAATCAAGGAACTGCTACTAAGAATATTGAAAATCAATTAGGGCATTTTGCTACTGCGCTTAGTAACCAAACATTAGGAACTTTTCCTAGTACTGTGGAACCAATTAAAGATCAAGGAAAAGAACAAATCAAAGCAATACAATTACGAAGTGGAAAAGAATTGGAAACAAGAGTATAAAAAGAAATGGAAACTGAAAAGAAAAAGTGGATACCGAAAAAGAAAAGGATCATGAATACCTAGATTTAGAATATCCATTTACACCAACGAAAATTACTGTGGAGAAACCTTAACCACCGTTTCCTTAAAGATTGAAGCAACAAAAATAGAATAAACAATTTTCAAAGTTTTTAGAAATTCTTAAGAATTTAACATTGAATATTCCCTTCATGGAAGCTTTAAAGCAAATGCCCAATTATGTGAAATTTATGGAAGATATTCTGAACAAGAAAAGGAAGTTCATGAAACTGTTGCACTTAGTGAAGAGTGTAGTGCAATTATTCAGAAAAAGCTTTCGAAAAAATTAAAAGATCCAGGTAGTTTCACTGTACCGTGTGCTATCGGTGAAAAATTTTATGGAAGAACTTTATGTGATTTGGGAGCCAACATTAATCTTATGCCTCTATCAATATTTAAAAGATTATAATTATGAGAAATCTCACTTACTTCTGTAAATCTTCAGTTAGCAGATCATTCAATTACATATCCTAATGGTAGAAGATGTGTTAGTAAAACTTGATAAATTTATCTTTCCTGTGAATTTCGTTATTTTAGATATGGAGGAAGATAAAGAAATACCCACAAATTTATCTTTTCTATGGATTTCATTGTTTTAGATATGGAGGAAGATAAAGAAATACCTATCGTAGGGAGACCATTTTTAGCTACTGGAAAAGCTATGATAGATGTTCAAAAAGGAGAATTAATAATGAGAGTTAACTAGGGAGACCATTTTTAGCTACTGAAAAAGCTATGATAGATGTTCAAAAAGGAGAATTAACTGTAAGAGTTAACGATCAAAAAGTGAATTTTAACATTGCAAAAACTATCAAATACCCTGCTGTTGAATGAGATAATGAATGTTTTTGCATGGAAATTAGTGAACATCTACTAAATAAGCATTTTAAAGAACATTTTGAAGAGAAAGAACAATTTAAAGATAGTGATGAAGTTATTTTGGATTTAAAGAACATTTTGAAGAGAAAGAACAATTTGAAGAGAGTGATGAAGTTATTTTGGATGAAATAGAAAATGAAGAATTAGAGTATGTTCAGGAAAGATTAGAGATGCTGGATATTATAGAAAATGCTGATAAGAATCTAGTCTCGTCAATTATAAAACCACCTGAACTTGAGTTAAAAATATTGCCTAGCCACTTGCAATATGTGTTTCTAAGAAACTCATAAAAACACCTGAACTTGAGTTGAAAATATTGCCTAACCACTTGAAGTATGTGTTTCTGGGAGACTCGTCTACATTACTTGTTATTATATCTTCAGAATTAAATGATTTGCAAGAGCAAAGACTGTTAGATACATTTAAAAGATATAAGAAAGCTTTTGATTGGACCTTAGCTGATATTAAAGGAATCAGTCATTCAATCTGTATGCACAAAATTATATTAGATGAACAATATAAACCAAGAGTTGATCCAAAAAGGAGATTAAATCCAATGATGAATGATGTAGTTAAGAAGAAAATTTTGAAATGGTAAGACACTAGAATTATATTTCTTATTTCAGATAGTGCGTGGGTAAGTCCAATTGATTGTGTTCCTAAGAGGGGAGAAGTGACTGTTGAAACAAAATATCCTATTTCTGACAGTGCTTGGGTAAATCCAATTCATTGTGTTCCTAAGAAAGGAGGGGAGACTATTGAAGCACAAAAAACAACGAATTAATACCTATCAGACAAGTTACTGGTGGCATATTTATTGATTATAGAAAATTAAACACTCCCACTATGAAAGATCACTTCCCTTTACCATTTTTAGACCAAATAATAGATAGACTTGCTGGGCATAAATATTTTTGTTTTCTAGATGGATATACCGGTTACCATCAAATTTCTATTGCTCGTGAGGATTAACAAAAGACAACATTTATTAGTCCTTTTGAAACTTTTTGCTTTTTGAAGAATGCCTTTTGGATTATGTAATGCACCTACAACATTCCAGAGATGTATGATGTCTATATTTAGTAAGTAAATTGATGATGGATTGGAAGTATTTATGGATGATTTCTCTGTATTTGGAACATCATTTGATGTATGCTTACATTATCTTGAAAAAGTTTTGGAGTTATGCGAAAGAACTAATTTAGTTCTAAATTGGGATAAATGTCTATTTTTGGTTGCAAGAGGAATTGTGTTAGGGCATAAAATTTTGAAAAATGGTATGGAAGCAGACCCTGTAATGTAAGATAGGTTAGGAGTTTTCTTGGACATGTTGGATTTAACAGGTGTTTTATTAAATATTTTTCAAAATATATTAAACCTCTATGCTAACTTTTAGAAAAAGACAAGAAATTTAAATTCACTGAAAACTGTTTAAATGCCTCTGAGTTATTAAAGAAAAAATTAATCACATCCCCTATTATAGTTTCACCTAACTAGGAGAAACCATTTGAACCGATGTGTGATGATGGTGATTATGCTACTAGAGTTGTTCTTAGACAAATGTATGAAAATATTTTTAAAGTTATATACTACACTAGTAATACTCTTAATGATGCTCAAATTAATTTTACTGTTACTGAAAAAGAGCTACTAGCCATTGTGTATGCTTCAGACAAATTTAGATCTTATTTAATTGGGGCTAAATGTTTTGTGCACACTAATCACTTTGCTGTTAAATATCTGATGCAAAAGAAGGATGTCAAACCAAGGTTGATTAGATGGATACTTTTGATGCAAGAATTTAATCTTGTGGTTATTGATAGAAAGAGAACTGAAAATCAAATTGCTGATCATTTTTCAAGATTAGAAAATCTTGAATTATCTGACACCGAGAATGAAATTACAGACAGTTTCTCTGATGAGCAACTTTATAATATTAATGAGTGGAAAATACCATGGTATGCTAATATTGTTAATTATATTATAAGTGATATTTTTCCACCTATGCTGACACTGCAATAATAAAGAAAATTCATTTGTGAGTGATATTCTGCCACCTATCCTGACACTGCAACAACAAAGGAAATTTACTCATGATATGGAAAGCATATTTTTGGGATGAGCTTTATTTATATAAACAATGTAAGGATCTTATTATGAGAAGATGTGTACCTTTTGAAGAAATTGAGCTAATCATTCAGAAATGTCATGATTCTGAATTTGGTGGACATTNGATGTTTATAGATATATAAAAACTTGTGATCGATGTCAACGAGTAGGCAATATATCTATAAGAAATGAAATGTCTCTAAATTTCATATTGAAAGTTGAGATCTTTGACGTTTAGGGATTAGACTTTATGGGATTGTTTATTTCTTCATTTGAANTATCTTTAGAGATGTTTATAGATACATAAAAGCTTGTGATCGATGTCAACGAGTAGGCAAT
This sequence comes from Phalaenopsis hybrid cultivar, assembly GCA_002079205.1. Taxonomy (NCBI): domain Eukaryota; kingdom Viridiplantae; phylum Streptophyta; class Magnoliopsida; order Asparagales; family Orchidaceae; genus Phalaenopsis; species Phalaenopsis hybrid cultivar. Next base: position 175,299 of record JXCR01147834.1, on the reverse strand, counting down.
ATATCTAGAAGGAATGAAATGCCTCTGAATTTCCTGTTAGAAGTTGAGATCTTTGATGTTTGTGGATTAAGNTAATGCACCTGCAACATTCCAGAGATGTATGATGTCTATATTTAGTAAGTTAATTAATGATGGAATAGAAGTGCTTATGGATGATTTCTCTGTATTTGGAACATCATTTGACGTATGCCTAAATTATCTTGAAAAAAATTTGGAGTTATGCGAAAGAACTAATTTAGTTCTAAATTGGAGAAATGTCAATTTATGGTTGCAGGAGGAATTGTGTTAGGGCATTGTAAGAGGGGTTAGAAGTTTTCTTGGACATGTTGGTTTTTACAGGCGTTATATTAAATATTTTTCAAAAATTACCAAACCTTTATACCAACTTTTAGAAAAGGATAAGAAATTTGAGTTTACTGAAAACTGTTTAAATGCCTTTGAGTTATTAAAGGAAAAGCTAATCACAGCCCCTATAATAGTTTCACCTAACCGTAAGAAACCATTCAAACTGATGTACGATGTTAGTGATTATGCTATTGGAGTTGTTCTTGGACAAAGGTATGAAAAGATTTTTAAAGTTATATACTACGCTAGTAAAACTCTTAATGATGCTCAAATTAACTATATTGTTACTGAAAAAGAGTTACTGGCTATTGTGTATGCTTTTGACAAATTTAGATCTTATTTAATGGGGACTAAATTTGTTGTGCACACTGATCACTCTGCAATTAAATATATGATGCAAAAGAAGGATGCCAAACCAAGGTTAACTAGATGGATACTTTTGATGCAAGAATTTGATTTTGTGGTTATTGATATAAAAGGAACTGATATCAAATTGCTAATCATTTGTCAAGATTAGAAAATCAAGAATTATCCGACACTGACAATGAAATTACAGACAATTTCCCTGTTTGTCAAGATTAGAAAATCATGAATTATCTGACATCGACAATGAAATTACAGACAGTTTCCTTTGTCGAGATTAGAATATCATGAATTATCTGACACCGACAATGAAATTACAGATAGTTTCCCTGATGAACAAATTTATAATATTAATGAGTGAAAAATACCATGGTATGTTGATATTGTTAATTATATTGTAAGTGATATTTTGTCACATATGTTGACATTGCAACACCAAAGAAAATTCATTCATGATGTGAAAGCATATTTTTGGGATGAACCTAATTTATATAAAGTAAGGATCTGATTATGAGAAGATGTGTACCTTATGAAGAAACTGAGCTAATCATTCAGAAATTTAGAAAATTCATTCATGATGCAAAAGCATATTTTTGGGATGAGCCTTATTTATATAAACAATGTATTCCTATTATGAGAAGATGTGTACCTTATGAAGAAACTGAACTAATCATTTAGAAATGTCATGATTTTGAATTTGGAAGATAATTTATGATTGATAAAACTGCTTATAAAATTTTACAAGTTGGATTCCATTGTCCTACTATCTTTAGAGATGTTTACAGATACATAAAAACTTGTGATCGATGCCAACGAGTAGGCAATATACCTAAAAGAAATGAAATGCCTCTGAATTTCATGTTAGAAGTTGAGATCTTTGATATTTGGGGATTAGATTTCATGGAACAATTTATTCCTTCATTTGGGAACTTATACATATTAATTGCAGTAGACTACGTTTCAAAGTGGATTGCACAAGATTTACCTCAGACGCTAAAAGTGTTTCAAGATTTTTAATGAAAAATATTTTCACTAGATACAGAATGCCGAGTATGATATTCACTGACGGAGGATCCTATTTTAAGNCTACGTTTCAAAGTGGATTGAAGCACAATCTTTACCTCGTTGTGACGTTAAAAGTGTTTCAAGATTTTTAATTAAAAATATTTTTACTAGATATGGAATGCTGAGAGTGATTATCACTGACAGNAATTTAATATTATTCATAGAATCTCTACTGCCTATCACCCTCAAACTAGTGAGTTAGCTGAAGTTTCTAATATAAAGATCAAACAAATACTTGAAGAGGCTGTAAACCCTAATAGAGTAGATTGGTCCACTAGACTGGATACCGCATTAAGACTGCTTATAAAAACCCTATTGGAATGACTCCTTACAGACTGACTTTTGGAAACACTTGTCACTTACCAGTGAATTGGAGCATAAAGCATATTGGGTGATTAAAGAATTCAATTATAATTTGAAAGATGCTGGTGAGAGTTGGAGCATAAAGCATATTGGGTGATTAAAGAATTTAATTATAATTTGAAAGATGCTGGTGAGAAAAAACTCCGATTGGAATGACTCCTTACAGACTGATTTTTAGAAAGACTTGTCACTTACCAGTAAAATAGCATAAAGCATATTGGGTGATTAAAGAATTCAATTATAATTTGAAAGATGCTGGTAAGAAGATATTATTACAATTGAATGAATTGGAAGAACNAGACTACATTTCTAAGTGGATTGAAGCACAAGCTTTACCTCGTTGTGATGCTAAAAGTGTCTCAAGATTTTTAATGAACAATATTTTCACTAGATATGGAATGCCTAGAATGATTATCACTGATGGAGGATCCTATCTTAGGAATAAATACATTCAGAGATTGGCAGAAAAGTTTAATATTATTCATAGAATCTCTACTTTCTATCACCCTCAGAAATAAATACATTCAGAGATTGGCAGAAAAATTTAATATTATTCATAGAATCTCTACTGCTTATCACTCTCAAACCAGTGGGTTAGCTGAAGTTTCTAATAGAGAGATTAAATAATTACTTGAAAATACTGTAAACCCTAGTAGAATAGAATGATAGATTGGATACTAACAAATACTTGAAAAGACTGTAAACCCTAGTAGAATAGATTGGTCCACTAGACTGGATATCACATTATGGGCTTATAGGACTGCTTATAAAACTCCTATTGGAATGACTCATTACAGACTAATTTTTGGAGAGACTTTTCACTTACCAGTAGAATTGGAGCATAAAGCATATTGGGCGATTAAAGCATTCAATTACAATTTGAAAGATGCTGGTAATAAGAGATTGTTACAATTAAATGAATTGAAAGAATTAAGAAATGAATCTTATGGTAATGATATAATTTATAAAGAAAAAATAAAGTTATGGCATGATCGAAAGATTAACCTAAAGAACTTGGAACCAGGACAAGAAGTTTTGCTTTACAATACTAAGCTGAAGTTATTCCGTGGAAAATTGAAGTCTCGTTGGTTAGGGTCATTTACTCTAACTAAAGTTTATACTTACGGAGCTATTGAAATTGAAGATCAGAACATGGGAAATAGATTTAAAGTAAATGAACATAGATTAAATCCATATTATGAGAGTAAAAGACCAAATATTAAAGAGGTTTTAATGATCAATCAGCCTGAATGAAACCTGAATAGGTCGGGCTGACGATGTTAAACCAAGCGCTTTATGGGAAACAACCCATATTTATCTTTACTTTATTCGCAATTATAGTAGTTTTTATTTGAGATTATCGCTAGTTTATGGGAGTATTAAGCTCTACTACTCTTATTTACCCTTAAAACATCTTTAAAACTGGAACAGATTCGGACTAGAGCAAAACTGTGAAAATTTTTCCTTGGGCGCCGACAACGCTATCGACGCCGCCGATGGCGGGTTTTTCCCGAGATTCCAGACAAAATTAATACAGAGGGGCACTGATGACGCCATCAAGGCCGTCAACGGCGAGACCGTTGAGATGATGATTTCTTGTGTTTGAGTGGCGGTTTTTGATGGTTTTGGGGAGGGAATAGTCTTTTTAAACTAAAAAATTCAAATTCTAATTCATATTTTCCCTCCAAAAATGAAGTGAAAGTCTACCAATTTCATTCATATGGCATCCAATTCCCTTGATAATCCCATAATGCGAGTTTTCAACCGGCAAAAGTTTATTACTGCGGAGGTGCAGTGAATCTTCAACAAGTTGCTGACAAAGGAGAGATTAATCAAAGAACTAGGATTCGTGAATCACAGATTGAATAATCCCACTACAGATATTGAAGAAACAATAGTGCAGCAAAGATGGGAAGTTTTGTGCTACACTACTACCACCGTGGTGGTTCCAGTGGTAAAAGAGTTTTATGCAAATTTGCATGGAACCAACCAAGGAGTTGTTTATGTGCGAGGGAGATGGATCACTTTCACTCCAGCATGGATCAACAAATTATATATGATAGTGAATTTTCTTGTCAGCCACTATTCTAATTTAGTCCCAATAAGAAACTAGATGAATGAAATTTACCAGGATTTAACGGACGAAACTGACGATTGGGAAATGAGAGAGAACGGGTATGTTAGTTTTTTTGCAACACTTCTGAATCCCGTTTTGAAACATTGGCATTTTTTCATTTCTGCAAAATTGTTACCGACAATGAAGATTGATAAAGTTTCTAAAGAAAGTGCCATTTTGAATTACTGCATCCAAAGGGGATTGCCGATCAACATTGGATCTATAATTGTGAAGTAGGTTTTGGGCCTGATCGTTCACAGATTCACTTATAGGCTTGGACACCCGTCCACAATTTTCTCACTTTGCAGTTNAATACTATGGTATGCTGATATTGTTAATTATATTGTAAGTGATATTTTGCCACTTATGTTGACATTGCAACATCAAAGAAAATTCATTCATGATGCGAAAACATATTTTTTGGATGAATCAAATTTATATAAACAATGTAAGGATTTTATTATCAGAAGAAGTGTACCTTATGAAGAAACTAAACTAATCATTCAGAAATTTCATGATTCTGAATTTGGAGGACATTTTGGAATTAATAAAACTGCTTATAAAATTTTACAAGCTGGATTCTATTTGCCTACTCTTTTTAGAGAAGTTTACAATACATAAAAACTTGTGATCGATGCCAACGAGTAGGCAATATATCTAAAAGAAATGAATAGTCTCTGAATTTTATGTTAGAAGTTAAGATCTTTGATGTTTGGGGATTAGATTTCATGGGAAAATCTTATATATATTAATTGCAGTAGACTACGTTTCAAACTGGATTGAAGCACAAGCTTTACCTTGTTGTTACGCTAAAAGTGTTTTAAGATTTTTAATGAAAAATATTTTTACTAGATACGAAATGCCGAGAGTGATTATCACTGATGGAAAATCCCATTTTAAGAATAAATGCATTCAGCGATTGGCAGAAAAGTTTAATATTATTCATAGAATCTGTACTTCCTATCACCCTTAAACTAGTGGGTTAGCTGAAATTTCTAATAGAGAGATTAAACAAATACTTGAGAAGACTGTAAACCCTAGTAGAGTAGATTTGTCTGCTAGACTGGATACTGCATTATGGACTTATAGGACTGCTTATAAAACTCTTATTGAAATAACTCCTTACAGGCTAATTTTTGGAAGNATAGAGAGATTAAACAAATACTTGAGAAGACTGTAAACCCTAGTAGAGTAGATTGATCTACTAGACTGGATATTGCATTATGGACTTACAGGACTGCTTATAAAACCCCAATTGGAATGACTCTTTACAGGCTAATTTTTGGAAAGACTTGTTAGTAGAATTGGAGCATAAAGTATATTGGGCGATTAAAGAATTCAATTATAATTTGAAAGATGTTGGTGAGAAGAGATTACAAATGAATGAATTGGAAGAATTAAGAAATGAATCTTATGATAACGGCAGAATTTATAAGGAAAAACTTAAGTTATGGCATGATCGGAAGATTAACCAAAAGAACTTTGAACCAGGACAAGAAGTTGTGCTTTACAATAAAAGGCTGAAGTTATTCCCTCAGAAATTGAAATCTCGTTGGTTAGGACCCTTTATTGTGAGTCGATTTATACTTACGGAGCTGTTGAAATTGAAGATCAAAAGACTTGGAATAGATTTAAAGTAAATGGACACAAATTAAAGCCATATTTCGAGGGTAAAAGACCAAATTTCAAAGAGGTTTTAATGGTCAGTCAACCTGAGTAATACCTGAATAGGTCGGGCTGACGATGTTAAACCAAGCGCTTTATGGGAGGCAAACCATAGTTATCTTTATTTTTATTGTGATTATAGTGTTTTTATTGGAAATTATCGTTAGTTTGTAGTAGTGTTAAACTCTACTGCTCATATTTACCCTTGAATCATCATAAAAATTGGATCCATAGAAAAATTGGAACGCATTCGGACCAGAGAAAAACTGTGAAATTTTTGCCTTGGGCGCCGACGCCGGGCTCGATGCCGCCGACGGTGGGTTTTCCCGAGAGTCCAGACAATTAATTCTAAAGGCTTGCCGATGGCGCCATCAACGCCGTCGACGGCAAAAACGGCGGGATGACGGTTTCTGGAGTTTGAAATGACGGTTCTTGGCGGTTTTAGGCGGGAGTTACTCCATATAAACTTCCAAATTTGGTTCTTAAGTTCGTATTACCCCAAAAATGAATTGAAACTCCACCAAATTCATCTCTATGGCGTCCAATTCCATTGAAAACCTTAGATTTCGAGTGTTTAACCGGAAAAAGTTCATTAGTTCCGAGGCGCAGCGAATCTTCAACAAAGTACTGACAAAGAGGAGATTAATCAAAGAAAGAGGATTTGTGAATCAAGGATTGAACAATCCTTCGACAGCAATTGAAGAGATTATTGTGAGACGACAATGGGAAGTGTTGTGCTACACTACAGTCGCTGTAGTTGTTCCTGTGGTGAAGGAGTTTTATGTTAATTTGCATGAAATCAACCAGGGAGTCGTCTTTATGTGAGTTAGATGGATAACTTTTACTCCTGCACAGATTAATGAGTTATATATGATCAAGAATGTTCCTGATTCTCATTATTTCAACTTCATCCCGATAAGAAACCTAATGAATGAGATCTACCAATATTTGACAGACGAGACTGAAGATGGGGAAATGAGAGAAAACGGGTATGTTAGTTTTTCTGCGACACTTCTAAACCCCATTTCTAAACACTGGCACTTCTTCATTTCTGCAAAACTATTACTGACGATGAAGATCGGTAAAGTTACTAAGGAAAGTGCTATTCTGAATTACTGCATCCAAATGGGACTATCGATCGATATTGGATCGACAATTGTGAAGTCTGTTTTGGACCTGATCGTTCATGGATCAACTTATAGGTTTGGACATCCTTCAACATTTTTTTTACTTTGCAGTCAGTTTCAAGTATCTTATGAGAATTGGGAAAAAGTACTTCTACATTGGAAGCCTTTGGACCCAACCGAGAAGTTCTCAGCTAATGAAGATGAGAATGATATGACTATTATTGTGGATCAATCATCTCAGAATTCACTTCCTATTCAGCCTTTAGTTCCAGACAAGACACTAGTGATCCTTCGTAGAATCAAGAAACTGGAGAAAGAGGTACAAAATGTTATGAATGCAATTAATAATATCTATATTATCATCTAGATTGGAGGATGAAAGAGCATTTTGATCACTCTGGACATATCGAAGGAAGTTTAATACGATTGATGAGGAAGATGGGATTGACAGAAGAGAACTCTACTGAAGAATTCTCATACCGACCCTTCTATAACCTCTTCGTTCATGTTCAATCAATGGGTGATATCAGAGGAGAAAGAAGCACAGAATCAGAAGAGTAGTAGATTTACTTTGCCACCTGTATGTCTAAGTGTGTGATTTGATTTGAACTTATGTGTTTAGGTCACTTTCTAAATTTGCTTTTAAATCTCAGTATAGTTGAGATTGAGCATAGGATGTTTGTTTTCAGTGTTTAGAGTGTTGTAGCTTGGATTGTGATGCTGAATTGATGTATTGAGGTTGAGAAAATACCAAACTTATGTGTGTCATGTAACGTGTACTGTAACTCTTGGAATTTATATATAATTGTAAGGTTTTGTGTTGTGAATGTTTATTTGGGATAGTACATCATTTAATCACTTAAAATTTATGTCTAGAATGGTTAAACGGATGTCTTCGAGACTTGAAATTGATTAAAATCGCAAAAATCTGGAAATTGAACCAATTTTGAAAATCTCGCAGACAGCGCCATTGACGCCGCCGACAGCGGATTTTTCCCGAGACTTAGGCTATTTAATTCAATAGAGCTCGTTGATGGCGCTCAAGACCCCGCCGACGGGGAGATCCAAAAAAAACACTTTTAACTGTGATTTTGACAAGTCAACCGCCACTATTCATCATCCTCTTCCTCTTAAAAAATGAAAATTTTGATCTAGGGCTTCAAGATCTTGGATTTGGGGCGATTTCAAGGCATTTAGACTCCGGATTTTATCATCTATCGGTAAGAGCTTCACTCCAAATTAAAAATATTTGATTTTTACTACATTGAGAAGATCCAAAAAAATTGAGAATGTGGAGAAAATATTTGGAAGAAATTCATGGAACTTAGATTTGAACTCTTAGAGTTACTCTTGGAATCCATTATTTGAGTATTTGAAGTGTATTTTAGAATTTTTTTCATAATTTTGATTAGATTGACATGGCTCCACGACAAAAGAGGCGACTTGAGTTTGACGAGTCTCACTTTATCAATGCAAAGGCTTAATCAAGATTTACTTCAGTATTTGAAGGGAAGAAATGTATACAAGATCGTGTTTTTGAGAGTCTGGGAGGAGAAGTTGAACGAGTTATTACCGAACGGAGGTGGGAAAACTTCTGTTATACCACCAATAAGGCTGTTGTGAATATTGTGAAAGAATTTTATGCCAATGCATTCTATTCTGAGGACGGAACCATTCGAGTAAGGGGTTTTATGTTGAGTTTAGTGCCGCCCGCATTAACTCATTTTATGAAGTCCCAGACTCCTATAGCTGCAATTATGAAACCTTCAGTACAATGGAAGGCCCACTAAACGATGTCATCAACTTTCTCACTGATGGGAAAGGGACGTGGAAGATAAAGCAACAAGAAAGGGTAAATTTTTCTGCTTCCATGTTGAATGCCACATCTAAAGCGTGGCACTATTTTATTTCCTCTACTCTATTACCTACCTATCACCATAGTGAGGTAACAAGAGATAGAGCTATTCTGAATTTCTATATTCATAATAATCGAACTATAAATGTGGGGAGAATTATTTATAAGAATATATTGACCACAGCAAAGAGTGAATCAAGTGGAGGTCTGGGACATCCTGGCCTCATTTATGCACTTTGTCAACTTTTTGGAGTTGAAGTTGAAGATTATGAAGAATGGGTTTACCCTATGAAACCCATTAGTAAAGCTAATTTAAAGACATATGAATCCCATTAAAAATGGAGATCGGGGAGTAGGAGTCAAGAACCTTCTACTAGTAGAGATATCCCCTCTACTAGTTATAACCTTCCTTTCTCTAGCTCCCCTACCCCGAAAAATTTAATGAATGAGTTAACCTTGCAGCGGAAGAGAATAGAGCAAATAAATGAAAAAATTGGGGGATTAGAACGTAGATGTGATTATGATAGTGAGTATCTACAGAGGCATTCTGACTTTGAGATATCTTACTACGAAGCTCAGGCCCGACACTACAGAGGTGAGCCTGATGTTACTTTTCCTGAATGCCCCCGTTATACTCAGTATCAGCCCAATCCACCTACTGACCAAGGAGATGAGAATATAGTATGGGATTTTGATACATGATAGTAATTGATGTACTTTTATTTTTGTAATTTTGTAATAGAGATAGATGTTTGTTTGTTTGTACTTTTATTTTTATTTTTATTTTACAATTGGATAATTTTTAATTATTGTTATAAATGTTTAGTGTGGTAGTTGAAATTTGCATGTGTAGTTATAATAAATTTTGATTAATACTGTGTAAAATTGTAATGTGATGTGATTTGTATTTGCATTTTAATATATTTGTAATTGTTATTTGTTCAGTATTGTGGATGTGTTAGCGAAATATTGTGTTTGTATAATGTTTAGTTTTGTACTTATTTCAAATTTTCATTACCGAGCAAATTCTCTAATGCNGAAATATTGTGTTTGTATAATTTTTAGTTTTGTACTTATCTCAAAATTTCATTACCCAGCAAATTTTCTAATGATTTATATATATAGAATGCTCCTAATATTACAAATCAGTTGAAGTTAAAATTTTGAAACTGCAAAAATTCTAAGAATGATGAAAATGCCTAAAGTACTGAGGTATGATTTATATTTAGAAATTTTCAAATTTCAGAATGATGAAAATGCCTAAAGTACTGAGGTATGATTTATATTTAGAATTTTTTTCCACTTGTATCATTCATATTGAAAAATTTAAGTTTGGGGGAAGGAAGTNGAAATATTGTGTTTGTATAATTTTTAGTTTTGTACTTATCTCAAAATTTCATTACCCAGCAAATTTTCTAATTATTTATATATATAGAATGCTCCTAATATTACAAATCAGTTGAAGTTAAAATTTTGAGAAGGAACTGCAAAAATTTCAGAATGATGAAAATGCTTAAAGTACTGAGGTATGATTTATATTTAGAATTTTTTTCCACCTGTATCATTCATATTGAAAAATTTAAGTTTGGGGGAAGGAAGTAAAAGATAACTATTAGATGTTCTCAATTTTAAAATTTTTAAAAATTATTAATATGATTTTTTGTAGTGAATTTAATTCAGATAACTATATTTCTTAGATATTCNCTCAATTTTAATATTTTCAAAAATTATTAATATGATTTTTTGTAGTGAATTTAATTCAGATAACTATATTTCTTACATATTTAAATATTATGGTAGATTTAAAGGAATATTTTTGTAAGAAAAATTAATTTTGTATATTAAGATATTTATTATAAGAGAATAAGACTATAGTTAATTATTTAAAGTAAAGAAAACTATATTTTGAAATATTAAGAATCTTAGTTCATCTGAAGAAAAGATTGGAGCTCAATGATGTAAAAGCTATGAAATACTTATAGGGTAAAGAATGTTTTGCNTTGAAATATTAAGAATCTTAGAAATTCATTTGAGAAGAAAAGATTGGGGCTCAATGATGTAAAAGCCATGAATTACTTATAAGGTAAAGGAATGCTTTGAGTTTCAAATTTAGGGAAAGAAAGGTGATGTTCAATATCATTAAAGGCTATCCAGATATAGTAATCATCACTTGAAAAAGAAAAAGAAATGATTGACAACAATCCTTGAAAAGAAAAGAAAAAAAAATATATNGAACATTCTGGACATTTAGAAGATAGTTTGATACGACTGATGAGGAGGATGAAATTGATAGATGAGGATTCTACTAAATAATTTCCATTCCGACCCTTCTACAACCTCTTCATTCATGTGCATATGTGATCTCAGAGGAGAATCGAGTACTGAGTCTGAAGATTAGTAGATTTATATTACTACCTATCTTTCTATCTATAAATCGAGTACCGAGTCTGAGGATTAGTAGATTTATATTACTACCTATATGTCTATCTATGTAACCGAGTCTGAGGATTAGTAGATTTATATTACTACCTATATGTCTATCTATGTATTTTGATTTTAACTTTATATTTACTTTGCTTTACAATTATGCTTCTAGCTCTTTGTATAGTTAAGACTAAGCATAGGATGTTTTGTTTTCAGCATTTTGAGTGTTGTGGCTGGGATTGCGACGCTGAATTAATGTATTGAGGTTGAGAAAATACCAAACTTAGGTGTGTAATGTAACATATATTGTAACCCTTGGAATTTATATATAAATGTCATGTTTTGTGTTGTGAAAGTTTATATGTGGTAAGTACATCATTTAATTATTTAAAATTATGTCTATAATAATTAAACGGATGTCGTTTAGGCTTGGAATTGATTGAAATCACAAAAATCTGGAAGTTGGACAAAATCAATAAAGCCTGCCAACGGCGCCCTAGACGCCACCGACGACGAGATTTTCCCGAAACTTAGGATTTAAATTCCAATTAAGCACGCCGATGGCGCCATCGACCCTGCCGACAGTGAACTCATCAAAAACAACTTTAACAACGATTTTGACCAGTCAACCGCCACTATTCATCATCCCCTTCCTCCTAAAAAATGCCATTTTGGACCTAAGGCTTGAGAGATCTTGGATTGGGAGGTGATTTTAATACATTTTGACACCGGATTTGATCATCTCTAGGTAAGAGCTTCACTCCAAGCTAAAAATATTTGATTTCCATCATGAAGTTATCCCACATTGAGGAGATCCAAAAAATGTGGGAATGTAAAGAAAATTTTGGAAGAGATTCATGGATTTTATTGTTGAACTCTTAGAATTCCTATTGGAAGCCATGAATTACATATTTGAAGTAATTTTTGGAATTTTTCTATAATTTGATTAGATTGAAATGCCTCCACGACAAAAGAGACGGGTTGAGTTTGAAGAGTCTCGCTTCGTCAATACGATGGCTCAAACAAAATTTACTTCCATATTTAAAGGAAAGAAGTGCATACAAGATCAAGTTTTCGATATTCCGAGGGGAGAAATTGAACAATTTATTGCCAAGTGGAGGTGGGAAAACATTTGTTACACCACCAATAAAGCTGATGCAAATGTTGTGAAGGAGTTCTACGCCAATGTGATTTATTCTAATGATGGAATCGTTCAAGTGCGTGGATTCCCTTTTGAGTTTACCGCTACCCGCATCAACACTTTTTACGAAGTCCCAGACTCTTATATCTGTCAATATGAATCCTTTAGTACGATGGAAGGCTCCCTTAATAATGTGATCAACTTTCTCACTGATGGGAAAGGAACATGGAAGTTAAAGCAGCGAGAACGGGTAATCTTTTCTGCTTCCATGCTGAATGCCACCTCTAAGGCGTGGCACTATTTCATTTCCTCTTCTCTGTTACCAACCTATCACCATAGTGAAGTAACTAGAGATAGAGCTATTCTAAATTTTTGTATTCAGAATAGTAAAACTATAAATGTGGGAAGAATAATTCTTAAGAATATATTTACTATGACAAGGAGTGAGACTAGTGGTGGTCTAGGACATCCTGAACTTATTTATACAATTTGTAAACTTTATGGAGTAGAATTTGGAGATGAAGAATGGGTTTATCCTATGAAACCCATTAGTAAAGCTAATTTGAAGACTTATGAATCCCATGAGAAATGGAGAATTGGGAGTAGAAGTCAAGAACCTTCTACTAGTAGAGATGTCCCCTCTACAAGTTATGGCCTTCCACCTTCTAGTTCCCCTACCCTCTCTGATTTGATGAATGAGTTGAACTTGCAGCGGAAGAGCATAGAATTGATAAGTGAAAGGATTAGACGTTTAGAACTTTGACACGATTATGATAGTGAGTACTTGCAGAGGCATGAGGTAGCCTTATATGAAGCTCAGGCCCAACACTACAGAGGAGAGCCTGATGTTACGTTTCCTGAATGCCCCCAATATACTCAATTTCAACCCAATCCACCTGCTGATCAAGGCAATAAAGATATAGCATGGGATTTTGATATATAATGAAATTGATGTACTTATGTTTGTATTTTTAATTTATGTAATCATTTTGTAAGAGAAATGGATGTTTATGTATTTGGACTTTCATTTTGTGTACTTGGATAATTTCAATTTTTATAAAGTTATTGTGGTAGTTAATTGTGCATGTGTAGTTTAATAGATATTGAGTAGAATTGTGGATTATAATGTGATTTTTATTCTGCATTTTAATTTTAATTGTTAGTATTGTGATTGTATTAGAAAATATTGTGCTTGTTTTAGTTTTATACTTATTTTAAAATTTCATTACCCAAAAATTCCTCTAACAATTTATATGTGTAGAAAACTCCTAATATTACAGACCAGATGATGTAAAAATTTGAGAAGGCCTGCAGAAATTTTAGAATGATTAAAATGCCTACAATACTGAGGTATGATTTATATTTACAGTTTTTCTTTCCAGCTGTATTATTTCATATTTAAAAATTAAGTTTGGGGGAGGGAAGAAAAAGATTAACTATTATATGTCCTCTATTTCAATATTTTCAATGATTTTATGTAGTGAATTTAGTTCAGGTAACTATATTTTTGTAACTATTTAAATATTATGGTAGATATAAATAAATATATTTGTAATGAAAATTAATTTTGTAACTTAAGAAAATAAGACTATAAGTTAACTATTTAAAGTAAAATTTTTGTAACTTAAGATATTTTGTATAAGAGAATAAGATTATAGTTAACTATTTAAAGTAAAGAAAACTATATTTTAAAGTATTAAGAATCTGGAAATTCATTTGAGAAGAAAAGATTGGGGCTCATTGATGTAAGAACTATGAAATATTTATAAGGTAAAGAAATGCGTGAGTTTCAAATTTAGGGAAAGAAAAGTGAAGTTCAAAATTATTAAGGCTATCCAGATATATTTCAAATTTAGGGAAAGAAAGGTGATGTTCAAAATCATTAAAGGCTATCCAGATATAGTAATCTTGGGATTCAATGATGTGAAAGCTATGAAATATTTATAAGGTAAAGGAATGCTTTGAGTTTCAATCTCAATGATGTAAAAACTATGAATATTTATAAGGTAAAGGAATGCTTTGAGTTTCAAATTTAGTTCATTTGAGAAGAAAAGATTGAGGCTCAATGATGTAAAAGCTATGAAATATTTATAAGATAATGAAATGTTTTGAGTTTCAAATTTAGGAAAAGAAAAGTGAAGTTCAAAATCATTAAAGGCTATCCAGATATAGTAATCCTCACTTGAAAATAAAAACTATGAAATGTTTATAAGGTAAAGGAATGCTTTGAGTTTCAAATTTAGGGAAAGAAAGGTGAAGTTCAAAATCATTAAAGGCTATCCAGATATAGTAATCCTCACTTGAAAAAGAAAAAATAAAGGATTGAAAACAATCCCTCATAATGAAAAGAAAAATATATAGGATTGAAAACAATCCAAATGAAAAACAGAAAATAAAGAAAAAATTATGGAAGTGAGGAGAAGCTTGAGGTTATGCCTAATCAAAAATTGGCTTCACTGGACCTACCTAAAGGGAAAACTTAAATACATTCCTGAACTTATATTTATGGAATAGGTCTTTTACTAGTATAGTTCTCATGAAGTCCTTATCTTCTAGATATTCTAAGTGACTTAATATTGCAACATATAGTCATTCTTGAAATAAAAAGAAGACTAGAACTCTTACAACTTAATGACTAGATGATCTGCAGGCTACAGAGTTGATTCAATTACTTGAATTTTTTCTGAAAATCTCACTATGATATTTATTTAAAACAAACTTATAGTATTTCTGAATTAAAATTTTATTGCGGTAGAACATAATTTTTATATAGTACTGAAATTACTTGAGGACAAGTAGTAGTTAAGTTTGGGGGATTTTGACCAAAGAAAAATATGTTGAGATTTTCATACCTATTTTATACTTTTTTTGTGGGGGATTTTGACCAAAGAAAAATATGTTGAGATTTTCATACCTATTTTATACTATTTTTAAAGATATTGCACTTTAAAGAGGTAATTTTGATGTTTTGTTGCAGGAATGATGAATTAGGGTCATTGGAGCAAAAAGATACAAAAAGGAGCGAATTTAGAGCGAAAAGGACCAAAATGTGAAGATTTGAACTAGGCCACCGACGGTGTCCTCGACCCCGCCGACGGCGAGTTTTTCCCAAGACTAAAGGAAAAAATCTTCAAAAGCCCGCCGACGGCGCCCTCGAGGCTGCCGACGGCTAGATCGATGGTTATGCCTACTCAAGCTTTGGATAAGGCCAAATTTTGAAAGGATTCTTAGGCAACTCTTAGGAAAGTTCATCCAAAACTTTAAAAGAACATTTTGGCCAAAAATTAAGAGGCTCTGGAGAGCTTGGAAGGTCCTGGATGTTAGAAAGGCCCTAGAGGTTAGAGATGCTCCATTAGTGTGTAACAATCGTGAGGATTTCTTTGAGAAATTGTAAGAGTAGAGGGAAAATGAGAGATTTCTTCCTCCTTGCTACTTTGAAAAGGAATTCTGTGTGCTTTAAAGAAAGGAGGAGATTCAAAGGAACTTCAAATAGTGTTCTTGGGGAGAATTTAGAGATAAGTTATTTACTTGTTGTAGTTTGTATGACCTTAACTTTCTTTATGAATTCTGAGTTTTGTTGTGTTTTCCTCATGAGTTATGAGTAGTTTTCTCTATCTTTCTCATTGTCTCGAGATTTGTGAAATGGTGATTTGAATTGGCAAAGCCATGAAAATGTTTAAGAATTTGTGATGATCTTTTCACTTCGATCTTAGTTTACTTTCAATCTGGCCAATTGATTTGTTAAAATATGTTGAGTTTTAAAATTAAAGTAAAGATTACATCCAAGATTCAGAGAGGTCAAAGCCCTTGAAAGTTGGGTGCAAATAAATAGGGAAATATTATTCTCGGACGTAGAATTGGACATTTTAGAGTGACAGACTAAAATCCTCAATTCGGTCCTATTGTTTGGATGCTGAAGTGTAGATGTTAGCCCTCCGGTGAGGGGAACGTGGGAGCTTCAAAGTGAGAGTCGGTATCCTCCCAGCCTAGCCGCAGATTCAGTAGATAGCATAGGATTAGTCAATATTCTTTATGCCTGGACCAAAGGGTAAAGAATAGGTATGCTCCTATTTCGCACAATATAAATTGAACTAACTCATTTTATTCATTTATTAGAATTTCTTGACAAGGAGAAGGATTCTTCTTATATATTAAATATCACAATTAAACCCTACTATATATCAATAGTTATTTATTAGTTATTAAAATTATCTATTTATTTCAATTTTCTTTTAGTGACAGATAAGCAAATTGAATGTCTTTGTTGTGATTAAAGTATTGCTTTTCTAAGGTCTTAGTCCGTAATTCTAAACTACTCCCTTTGGGATCAATATCTAAGACTCCATTAGAGCCTTATATTACTTGAGCGATATGTATACTTGCGTTGACAAATTGGATTTTAACATTATTGAATATTATATTTATACATCTTAATCAAATTAGACACATCTATAAAGTCGTGATCAAGTCTTTGGATGCCGTTGTCGGAAATTAAATCTTCTAGTAGTGCCATCAAATCCTTGTATTTGTCGATTTACAAAAAGTCGGTCACTAGACCCTAGGCTACTAAAGAGGAAACTAGACCTTAACCAAAAGAGAGTCAACAAATGGACCTCCAATAGATGTTGTGTGCTGGGCAAGCACACCACACGTATTGGGATTGACCGACGAGATCAACAGCACCAAAACATACTTTAAAGTCAACAGACCTAAAATGAAGAGCATAATTGAGTAACAATTTTTTCCACTACGAAATAACATAGATTCTCACTAGAGAAAAGAAAAGATATTTTGGGAACATCGTCAGACACACTGACAGTCCCAAAAAAGATTCGATTCAAACTGAACATCTCGGAGATTTAATTTAGATTTTGATTTAAAATTTCAAGGAGATGAAACTATGTGTGAGGAAACTGGATTGAGTGGAAAATACAAGCGCAGAAAAGAGAATAAGCGGTTAAAGCCCACCCCGAATGTAAGGATGGGAATAGGACGTCTAAGCCTACCCTAAATGTGAAGATGGGAATAGAACGTCTAAGCCTACAATAAATGTAAGGATGGGAATAGGATGTTTAAGCCTACCCTAAATGTGAGTATGGGAATAAGACATTAAAGCCTACCCGAAATGTGAGGATGGGAGTTGGATGTCTAAGCCTACCCCAAATGTGAGGAAGGGAATAGAACTTTTAAGCCTACCCCAAATGTGTGGATGGGAATAGGACGTCTAAGCCTACCCCGAATGTGAGGTTAGGAATAGGACGTCTAAGCTTATCCAGAATGTGAGGATGGAAATAGGATGTCTAAGCCTACCTCATATGTGAAGATGGGAATAGGACAACTAAGCGTACTCCGAATGTGAGGATGGGAATAGGACATCTAAGCCTACCCCAAATGTGAGGATGGGAATAGTACATCTAAGCCTACACCGAATGCAATGATTGATAATTGAGCAGAATGATTGATAAAATTTGCAAGGAATAGGATGACTAAGCATACCCCGTATGTGAGGATTGGAATAGGAATACTAAGCGTACTCCTTATGTGAAGATAAGAATAGGACGGCTAAGCATACTCCATATGTGAAGATGGGAATAGGATGACTAAGCATACTCCAAATGTGAGGATGGGAATAGGACATCTAATCTTACCCCAAATGTGAGGATGATGATAGTACGTCTAAGCCAACACCGAATGCAAATATTGACAATGGAGGAGAAAGATTGAAGAAATTTGCAAGAAATGGAACGACTAAGCGTACTCCATTTATGAGGATGGGAATAGGACATCTAAGCCTGCCCCAAATGTGAGGATGGGAATAGTATGTCTAAGCCTATCCCGAATGCAAGGATTGACAATGGAGCATAAAGATTGATGAAATTTGCAAGGACTAATTAGGCCTTTGAGGGCAATTTGGGGCTTTTAGCCAAAGTTGGTCATATTGGACAAATTGAGCTCAATGGAATGTTAAGAAATTGATTTTGGGGACATTTGATGTGATTTTAGTTGTTTTAATAAAGTTTGGGCCCCCAAGGGTATTTTGATAATTTTGGCAATTTGAGGGTTTTGGGCAATTTGGGTGGTTTCAAATGATTTGAAAGGATTTTTGAAAAAAAATTGATATTTTGTGTGAAATTGGAAATTTTAGTTAAACTTATGTTTTGGGGGTGTTTTGGTAAATTGGGTAGATTTGTGGGGTAAAAGGCTAAGTTAGGTATTTTGGTGAAATTGAGGTGCCAACCACCTTACTTGAGCTATGGACCAATGGAGTCTCCATTTGGGTACTCTATGTATTGGTCATATCTAAACACTAGTCTAGGGTCAGTGGGTTTAGGGGACCTTCTAAATGAGTCTCACTTAAGAACAAAGGATCAAAGGCAACAAGTTTGGGTTCAGGGTTGTGAGTGGGATGTAATGTTCAAGTGAGTGACAGTGTATGCAGCAACTCAAAATCAACACCTAGAGGGTTGACCTTAAGGCCAAACAATTCTATGCGGACTCCCTTTGAGCTTCCTCATATTGGCCCCATCTTCTAAGTGTTAGAGGTTAGAACCAATATGTGAAACTTCAAGTTGAGAAAGTAAGAGTTTAGAGTTTCTAATGGTGAGGGTTCCTTTCTTAGTCCTCAAAGAATAGTCTAAAGAAAAGTTCTATGGCTAGACGCTAGGCTGCTAAAGGGGAAACTAGACCTTAACCAAAAGTGAGTCAAGAAATGGACCTCCAATAGATGTGGTGTGCTGGGTAAGCACATCACACGTATTGGCATTGACCAATGAGATCAACAACACCAACACATACTTTTAAGTCAACAGACCTAAAATGAAGAGCATACTCGAGTGACAATTTTTTCCACTCGGCAATAACATAGATTATCTGTAGAGAAAAGAAAAGAGATTTTAGGAACAATCGTCAGACAGACTGACAGTCCCAGCAAAGATTCGATTCAAATTGAACATCTCAGATATTTAGTTTAGATTTTGATTTAAAATATCATGGAGATGAAACTATGTGTGAGGAAACTGGATTGAGTGGATAACACAAGCGCAGAAAATGGAATAAGGGGTAAAAGCCTACCCCGAATGTAAGGATGGGAATAAGACGTCTAAGCCTACTCCAAATGTGAAGATGGGAATAGAATGTCTAAGCCTACCATAAATGTAAGGATGTGAATAGGATGTTTAAGCCTACCCTGAATGTGAGTATGTGAATAGGACATCAAAGCCTACCTGAAATGTGAGGATGGGAGTAGGATGTCTAAGCCTTCCCTGAATGTGAGGAAGGGAATAAAAATTCTAAGCCTACCCCGAATGTGTGGATGGGAATAAGATGTCTAAGCCCACCCCAAATGTAAGGTTGGGAATAAGAAGTCTAAGCCTACCCAAAATGTGAGGATGGAAATAGGATGTCTAAGCCTACCCCGAATGAGAAGATGGGAATAGGACAACTAAGCGTACTCAAAATGTGAGGATGGGAATAGGACATCTAAGCATACCCTAAATGTGAGGATGGTAATAGTACGTCTAAGCCTACATCGAATTCAAAGACTGATAATGGAGAAGAATGATTGAAGAAATTTACAAGGAATAGGACGAATAAGCATACTTCATATGTGAGGATGGGAATAGGACAACTAAGCGTACTCCGTATGTGTAGATGAGAATAGGACGGCGAAGCATACTCCGTATGTGAAGGTGGGAATAGGATGACTAAACGTACTCCAAATGTGTGGACGGGAATGGGACATCTAAGCCTACTCCAAATGTGAGGATGGGAATAGTACATCTAAGCCTACACCGAATGCAAAGATTGCCAATAGAGCAGAAAGATTGATGAAATTTGCAAGGAATTGGAGGACTAAGCATACTTCATATGTGAGGATGGGAATAGAACATCTAAACCTATCCTAATGTGAGGATGGGAATAGTATGTCTAAGCCTACCCCAAATGCAAGGATTGACAATCGAGCATAAAGATTGAAGAAATTTGCAAGGACTAAAAGACTCCATGAGAATGTATAGAATTTGGTGTAGATAAGGACATTCATGCTATGCAAGGAAAGAGTAGGAAACCTCAAAGTCAAGAGAAATGAACTCAAGAAAATTTATTTTCATTTCTTATTATCTTTATCACATTTAATTATCAAAGTAATTTTTCAAAATTTAATGTTCATTGGTTGATTTAAAAAAAAAAATTTTAATTTTAATGTTAAAATATCGTTATATTGTTCTTTGTTCATTATAATTCAGAACCAACGTATGGTTCCACGACTCTTTATCATTTGCACAGAAAGGGCAATTTGACAAACATGTTGAAATCTGAAAGAAATTTCATTAATATGCTTCAAACAGGTGCTACAAACTTAATAAATGCTGAAAGCATCAAAAGAGATAACATGTTGAATAAATATGAAACATCATATGCTGAGTATATGGCATATCTGCTACTCTGACGTTGTACAAAAGGTGGCAAAACTGTCTATCTGTCCTTTGTGGGATGAGCTCCTGATCAAGCTGACCTGTTATGCTATGCTCCAGGAAAGCAATTCATTTTAAGTGTACTTAGAGGTGAAACCATCTCATAGCTCGTATGGGTGCAGCTCCTCTAACTCTGATGCTCAATAATGACAGTAGTCCTTTTTTTGGTATTTTGGATTGGATCTTCTCTGTAGGATAATCGGACTCGTCCTCTGTGGTAGGAAAACTGGAGGAAGTTTCTCTCATGCATGGGTAGTAAAACCCCTTTTTAGAAATCAGTGTGAGTAAATTTTCTGTCTCTTTGAGGCGCCTCTTTTCCTCTCGTAGAAAAGCTCTGTGGTTGTGGCAATTAGCATTTCAACATCCAATTCTTCTTAGTGGCGCATATGGAGTTCTTTCTTCATCAGCACCGATTAAATCCCTGTTGGTGTAGTTATGATGGATGGCAAACGATTGGTCCATTCCATCAGATTTTGTTGTGCTATGACTCTCTTCCTCTTCAACGTGGAGTCTTCTTTTGTACTGATGCTCAATAATGACAGTAGTCCTTTTCTTCTCTTGATGACTGACTATTTTCATCAAGCGACCCTCATACTTCACGTTGACTTGACTGAAGTCTAAATCAAAATCTATGATGCCACCCTGAGCTGGTCTTTCTTTGTTCAGTGCGAGATTTAAGCCTTCTTTAAAAGTAAAGATCTACTTACGTCCCGACATTTTTCTGCAGAAGACAGAAAAATATCAGTGCACTGATATTCAACAAGAATAGGAACAAAAATGAAGCAATTATTAAACACAAATTTTAATTTATACGAAAGAAAATTACTTATGTAATTTATTTTAGTTTTAGTGGAATTTCAAAATTAGAGATAAAAATAGGAAATTTAAACAAAAAATTCCAAAATTTCCATTTTATTGAGGTTATTTTTATCATAGACACTTGATTAAATAAACAACCCAAGAACAATCAAAATTTCAAAAATTTGATTTCAAGCAACATCACATCGGGTAATATGTCTTCAAGTAGTGGCCATTGACCTATAGCATTGGTCTTTTGCCTAAAAAATATACCAATTGGTAAGCTCCTCCCAAAGAGACTTTCTCTATGACAAATGGTCCCACTCAAGTTGGTTCAAATTCTTCACCTATTTTACGGCGCACAAGAATAGGTCTTCTGAGAATGAGAATGAGGTCACCAACTTTGAAAGCCTTTAGGTAGACAAGTTTTTCATGAGCCTGCACATCCTTGCTTGGTAAAGTTCTAAATATTATTGTGCTCCTAGTCATTTTCCCTTAAGATGTTCCAATTCTTCAAGTCTGCATTTTTTACTTTCTTCAATTACGATTTTTTTTTGCGAGGGCGACTCTTAGAGATGGTTTTTGTACTTCTAGCAATAGTGCAGCCTCAAACACACATATAAGTGCGTAAGATATACATTGAATGGGAGTTCTAAACATTGTCCGGTAGGCCCACAAAGCTCTAATACTTTATGCCAATCTCTTTTATTTTCGTCTAATATCTTCTTTATGATTTGAACGAGCATCTTATTGAAGGCCTCAGCTAGGTCGTATGCTCTGGGATAGTACATCGTAGAGTACCTTCAGTCTATCCCATGTCTTTTGATAAGTTTGTTGATCTTTATGCTCTTGAAGGTTGTCCCATTGTAAAAAATCACGCTGCGAGGTACACCAAAATGGTAGACATTCTAGCTTTTGAAAAATTACAGAACATGTTATTCTATAACATCTAGTAACGGAACTGCCTCTGCCCACTTGGAGTAATATGTAGCAGCAAGAAAAAATCTATGTTCCTTAGAGGATGGAGGGTCTATCAAACTTATTATTTCCATGCCTAACACTCGAATGGCCATGAGACAATAGTTGGGTGTAGCACATTTGAAGGTTGGTGTAAGACCACTCCATGCACTTGGTGAAGGTGACATCTTCTAACTCTATCCATGCAATTGAATATCATCACTGACCAGAAATATCCAAGTCTCCTGATTGTCATTTTCATTTTTGGCCTTGACTGGTAAGTACCACACAACCGACATGTACTTCCTTGAAAAAATTCTATACTTCTGCTTTGCTTATACATTACAACCACATCTGATCCAACGATCTTCTATAGAGGACATCACCCACTAGAGCATATGACATAGCTCTTCTCGTGATGTGCTATGTCTCAAAATTGTCCTCTAGTAGCCTTCCAATTTGCAAATATTCTATTAATGTCTTACACTAGGCTTCATTGATATCAGCAACAACAATCATCATTCCTTCTTCTTTTTCAAGTTTATACAAATTTTTGGGGTCAATCCGAGACAAAGCTCCTCATCTTGGTACTGTAGTGTCGTTGGAATCCTCCGGGGGATATGTTAATTCCTTGGAAAGTTTTCCTAAAGCATTAGCATGGGCATTATCTCCCTAAGGAATCTGGTAGAGAGTCACACTATAAATATGTTCAAGCACCTTCATTGTGTACTCAAAATATTCTATTAGCCTTAGTTTCAAAATCTTGTATTGTCCGGCGACATGTTGGATGACAAGTTGTGAGTCACCATAGATGGCAATGTTGTTATAACTATTGAGATTGTCAACTCCAACCCAGTGATGAATGCTTCATATTCTGCTTTGTTGTTGGTGTACGTCTCTGTCAGGTGGTAGGAGAATCTCAACATGCCCTTATCTGGCATGATAAAAATCATACCAATTTCTGCTTCGCCCAACATAACTAATCTTGATCTTTTGTCCTTTCTAGCTGAAGATGCCCCATTAAAGTACATTTCCCAATGTCTGGCAATGGATGGTTGTACTTATAGTTTCTGCTCATGTGGCAATTCATCATTGAGTAGGGACCTAGTTGGATGTGGGTGCACTGCGAGAAAATTTTCGTAAATTTTCTCCTTGATAGTGAGTTGGGGAACAAAAGTTACATTGAATTCTAACAAAATCATTGAAAACCTTGCTAAGAATCTGGAAAGTGTTCGTCGGGTCATCAAATATTGCAATGGATCAACTTTTGAAATTAGGGTAATTTAATGAGAAAGCATGTAATGCCTATGATTTTGGGTGGCAAAAATTAAGGCTACACAATGCTTCGCAATAGGGGATACTTTACCTCAGTCGGAATCATACAGCGACTCAAGTAATAGAGGGCATTTTCTCTACCCTCATCGTTGACCTGAGCTAATAGGGCTCCGAGAGAGTCGTTTAAGGATGCTGTACAAAGTATCAATGGTTTTCCTAGGATATGGGCTGCCAAAATAGGAGGTGAAATTAAATATTTCTTAATGTCCTCAAAGGGCCGCTAACATTTCTCTTCCCAAATGAATTTGGTGTCCTTTTTAATTAATGCCGAGAAGGGCTGACACCTACCTGAGAGAATAGAAATAAAACATCTCAGATATGCCAATTTTCTTTGAAAGAGACGTAGTTATTTCAAAGTTTTAGGAGGAGAAAGGGTCGCTAACATTTCTCTTCCCAAATGGCATCACTGCGTAGTTAAAGATTCCAATCAGTGTTTTGAAAGCCGTAAGTGTTGCATCCTATGGAGCCATTTTGATTTGGTTGTAACCTAATGATCCATCCATGAAAGAGAAAATCTCATGATTAGGTGGTATGTCCACCTTTTATTTTAGCATTGGTAATGAGAACTCATCCTTTGAACATGCCTTGTTTAAATCCCTGAAGTCAACACATACACAAATTTGTCCATTTTTTTTCTTAATTGTACAATATTTGCTAACCATGTGGGATATTTGATATCGTTACTATCTATATGTAACAGTATAACAATGACTTTAATTATAGTTTTCACTTATATTTCCTTATTTTACAATAGTGCCAAAAACTTGATCCTGAAAATATTGTGAATTTAACTTTTCAATTTATATATATATTGGGATACTACACAAGTATACATATCATTATCAAGTAATATAAGACTTTTTTATTAAGACCTGAATATTGAACCCACAAGGAGAATACATAATATGCACTTTTCAACAACAACTTTCTATTATAAAAGTTACTTAAACTACAAATATTTTTGCAGTATTGAAATTCAAATATTTTTGGTATTTTTGATATATTGACAGAATAGAAATAATTTAGAAAGAGAACTTGAGTTTATGTGAAAGAAAAATACTACATTTGAAAAATGTCTTTCTCCTTATCATGTATCAGTAATAAGTATAGGAATTCTGTTGTGGAAGTATGAAAATTGTGTTGTGCCAAATATGACCAATTATATTCTTTACCCTTATTAGAGATGTTTTATAGAACATTGGCTAATTTAAAGTTTGAGTAGTTGTGAAGACCAACTTGGTATGGAAGATACCAGCTCTCACTCTAGAGTTCCCTTGATTCCCTCCACTTAGGGGCTAACATCTCAAATAAGAACCTAAAACAATAAATCTAGTTGGGGGTTTTACACTGTCACTATAAAGTCCTCTAACACTACACCCTTCAATGATTATTTCTGCATTTATTTGCACTAAATCGTATCAATTACATTCTCATTCATATAACCTCATGTGATTCTTTCCAATTGTTGACTGAGACAATATCAACCCGGTTCTTACATGTTCTCACAACAAATTTTAGCATCTAGTTACGCAAAATTAATAAGTAAATGAAGTTCATGAATTTAAATCATCACAACTTCTTCCAACAGTAAAGATCAATACTCTCCAGAAATTCCATCTCAACTTTAATTACTTATCATTTTAAGGAGAAAGATAAAGAAAAATACTCAGAATTCATGGAGATACCAAAACTACACTTTAGTCTAAAAATAAAAATCATTGTCAAACTAACAGGAAGTCTCGATTAAAACCAAAAGTAGTTCAAAACAAAAGATAAAAACTTATCTCAAATCTTCCACCAAACTCTTGAAGTTCCTTTGAATCTCTTCTCTTTTACAACACTCACAACTCTCAAAATAAAACTAAAAATAAAAGGAAAAAGTAAATTTGTTGGTTCCTAAATCTCTCCACAAGATTCTCCACGATCTTCTTCTCAGGACTCCAACACTCTCTCTCTCTCTTCAAGCACCCACTTCAAATGTAAGAACTTCCTTCTTTTATAAATCTCCAAAAGGTGCGTTGGAAACTCTTCAAAATGTGTCCACATTTGATGAATCTTCCAAAGGATGCCTCTTTTCATAAGTTTTTTTAATAATATTTTTGTTCTTAGTGGTCATAACCACCCTCTTAAGCCAATAGCTTCTTTAAATACCTCATCAAAATTTGGTCAAATGAAGAAAACAACCAAAAAACTACCTCTTGCACTTAAGTGCGGGGCCTCCGATGCTTACGTGCAGTCTTCTCTGTTTAATCGGTGCATAGGAGCCAAAATACTTTAGCACAATTTTCACCTCTTTGCTCCAAATTTGATCCTTTTTCACTTCTTTTAGCTTTTTTCACCTTTTTACTTGTACCTGAAGGAAAAACATATAAATACATTTCATTAAAGCACAATATCTCAAAAATAGGTTTTAAATGTGTCTAAAAACACTATATATTTTAGGTGTGTCAGTATTGCTCTTCTCTTACAAAGTGAGTGTCTATTAATTTCTTCACCTTGGCAATGACTTGTTGCTCTATCTCAAGATGCATCCTTCTGAGTGCTTGTTTAACTAGGGTCATATCTTTGTTCACCCCAATTTTATGCACTGCAACTTCTGAAGATAGCCCTAGCATTTCATCATAACTCCAAGCAAAATTATCTCTGAACTCTGATAACAGCTTGATTAGTTCCATAGATTCCTCATGACTGAGTAAAGCACTTATAAATGTTGGTCAAGGCTGTTCTTCAGTTCTGAGGTTGACCTCTTTCAATTCATCAATAGTTGACTTAGTTTCTTCTTCAAACTCTAGCGAAGCATCATCTATTAACTGACCTTGAGAGTCATCATCTACATCGAGGCAATCCTCTTCCAATCTGCTAGTAACAAACACATAAAATTCAGAGTCATCGATTGGTCCTACAGTACCAAATCTGATACATTCTTTCAAGTTAAGGGTTTGACTTTTAACATTCCAAAATTTTTCAAAGAGTTGTAACTTATCCTTTGGCATTTTTTTTGGCACATATCCTTATTAAATTAACTTTCTTACATAAGGAGAAAAGCAACTAAGAGGTAACTCCATTAATTCATTAGAACCCCCCTCTAAATTTACATTTTTTTCAGAACTAGCAAAATGGGAAGCACAGTAAAGCTCGATCAGCTTTAAACCAATGCTACGGACTTCTTTGACCTCTAAACTCTCAACCTTTTGAGGGCGGATTGGAGTAAGGGTCATGACATTCACATAGTGGTTGATTTAATCATACATCGTCTCATCTTCTCTTTTCTCCACATCTTCCAAGGATATCTCGTACTATGGTTTCTTCTATTTTATCATCATCATTTCCTCCTCAGAGCTTTCTTCATCAGGACTTTCCTCCATGTTTCTATTGATGCTCAGCCTAGTCCATCCAGCAACTGTATTTGTTCTTCCCCATCTACATCCCCGGCCTCGACCTCGAGTGCAAGAATAAAAAGAACCTCCACAAATTTGTTGCAAAGGAGTGGTGGAAGATAGTTGAAATGGAGCTGAATGGCTTTGCCCTTATGATTCTTCTGAATCCTTAATTTTATTTGTTACAACCTCAGGAGAGAAAACAATTTTCTTTGGAGGCACGTAGTAGGCGGTGTCCTCATGAATGTCAACTTTATGAACTAAAAATTGTTGTAAATCTCCCTTTATACAGTTTTTGTTGTCCTTATTTGAAATATTTTATGCATTGGTGTAGAGACGACGGAACCATGTTGTGTTCATGAATCCATGGTCGACAAAGTAGAGCATTAAAATAGGTCTTGACATCGATGATATGGAATTTAGCAGTTCTTACAAATTCTCCAACTTTCATAAGCAATGTAATTAATGAAAGGAATCTTTCACCCTTTTGGTTGAATCCTCTTAATATCATTTTATCAGCTGTAAACTCTTAAGCTTCAATATCCAAATGTGCTAGCATCCGTAGACTCATTAAGTTGAGTGATGCTCCAAGATCTACCAAAACTTTGGATAATACGAATCTGCCAATATTAATAGAGATGTAGAGTGGTTAGTTATGGTAAGTGGTACCGAGAAGCAACTCTTCATCTGCAAAGGTTATTTCAGACTATTCCTTTAACAAACAAACTTCATTTGAGGTGTGCTAACCAACTAAGTTAAGCAAATCTCTAGGTCAAGCAAGGCTGTAACTAGAAATTCTATCATTTCTTTTGACAGTATCAGTGCATTGCAAATACTTAGTTTGGTCGTCAGCCTCCTATGAAGAGCTAGAACATTGTAATCCACTTTATTTAATCCTCCAATATTTACTTGACTATGTGGTTCTTCCACTGGCAAAGGTTGAGGTAGCTCTTCTCAAGTTAATATTTGTTTTCCTTTATCTACTGAAGTTGACCTCGAGGGTAACACTTTCCCGCTCCATAGGTTTATCTCTGTGATTTCTTCTTCCTGAGATATTGTAGGAAAATATTCTGGTGTCTCTTCTTTTTTTTCGGAGAGATCCAAGTTGGTAGCAAGTGGTGCACCATGACACTCAAGGACTAGTTCCTCACTTCCGGTGCTATTATAATCGGTGTTGTTGATATCTTCATCGTTCTTGTTAACAGGTTCATTGGACTTAAGTACTATTTGAAGGTCAATTTTAGAATTGAGATTGGAGTTATATTGAAAAAATTCAGTTACGTTATGATTAGAAATAATTAAAACGTAGCTGAAATCATAATTATTATGTTTATAATACCTTGGTGGGACAAAAAGATAATCATACATGGTCAGGGGTTTGAGGAATTCTTCCCTAAATCCGAGACAACCAATCTAACAGTGGCAGCCCCTATTCTACACCTCGCTCTATCAGTCTTCACAACATCATTCTTCTCTCTCTCTCTTGGTTATGGTGGTTCCTTTGGCGAAATCTTCATCTTAAGCTAAGCATGCTGTAGAGTTTGAACGGCTGTCTGAGCTAAAGTGGTTTGCATATGAGCTAGTATCTTCTTGGATGATTTGCTCCAAACTATACACCATCCATCTTTCTCTAAATACTGATCTATCGGAGTGATTGGCTTTGCTGAAATAATATTTATAGAACCACTTTCAGGTTCTTTTAAATATTCCTTTAGGATTGCTATATTTCCTTCTTTAAAATTCCTCTCGAGCCAATTTTTGAAGATGAAACATTCCTCTATAATATGTCAAAGAAATATGTGGTACGAGCCATAATTAGGCTGATCTTTCTTGTCAACTTCCTCTGGTTTCCTTAGATCTGACAATCTGAACTCAAGATTCCTCATTAAACTTCTGAACATTTTAGGTGCAGCTTCATCTTTGAAGGAAGATTTTGCTTTCTTTTGATACGAAAGAGTTGGATCTGTTTTACCCTCTGCTCTGTCTGGTCCTCCCTAATGTGACTGCTTGCTAGACTGGCCATAGTGCTATGTGCGTAGCTACAGTCTAGGCCGTGATGATGGCTGTGAATTTTGATGAGAATAACCTGCTTGAATCTTCATTTACTTCTTTCCCTTATACATTGTTCCAACTATTTAAGACTTCTTATCGAGCATCCGGGTTGTCATGTATTTCTCAAACTTCTCATAAGAATTCATATGCTTGACTTCTTCTTGCAGATTTCTAGCTTTGCTAAGTAGCTTCTCAAAAAACTTAATGGTGAGTCCCTCAAGCATGAAAGCTATTGTCCCTTGGATGCTTTTGAGTAGAATCTCAATTGCATGATGTTCTTGTAGCTGAAACTTACATTTCATGATAAGGTTTCTCCATCTCAAGATATAATCCACTAAGGTCTCGTTATGCTTTTTAAAATTTATCATGAGATCTCTAATAGAAACGTGATGTTGCACTCCAGCCAATCTCTTCACAAATAATTGTTCTAATTTGGAGAATGTCTTTATTGATCATTTGGGAAACTTGACATACCAATAAAATGTTATCGCTGATAAGCTCTTGACAAACTGATAAAAAAACAAGGCTACATTACCTCCAGTTATCGCTGATAAGCTCTTGACAAACTGATAAAAAATCAAGGCTACATTACCTCCAGTATTGTCATAATTGGCTCAAAAATGCGCTATATGTTGTCTGGGATTTCCAGTCCCATCAAATATCTTAAAGTTCGGTAAGAAAAAACCCCTAGGGTAGGGTACAACATCAAACTCCTCTGGTTAGGTTCTACCCTTTAAAATCAATGTACCACCCTTTGATTGCGCTAAGGCCTCCCAAACTTGTTTGACCATTTGTTTAAATTCCTTCTCTGGTATGATGCTCTGGACAGAGTCCTTCTTTTGCTGATCATCTCTGTTAGCCAAGGTAACTTCCCTCCTTTCATCTGTAATGTGAACAATGTCTATTTTGTTGACCTTTGGAGAAGCTAATTATTATGGTTGAGTGAGTCCATGATTTGTAGCCATGGTAGCCATGGTAGTGGCTTTCTCTTTTATCCTTTTATCCATTTGGTTGATTTACTCATCCCTTAGCAGAACAGCCCTACACAGATCATCTACAATGTTCCCTTTAACAAGAGTTCGGGAGTTGCTCGTAGATGTAATAGCTCTAGTTTTGAGGACATAAATATCCATTAAGTCTTCATCTAGATAGTTGTTAAAGTCAAAATCTTCATCATCAACACCAATGAAAACTCCATGTTCTCAGGCTAACTCAGAAATCTCGACCCTAACTTCTCAACCGTTTCTTCAATTATTGATCTTTGTATCATCTTAAGATCTGGGGGATAATATTTAACATCCTCCATTTTCTCATTTAACTTGGTAGCAATAGCTGTGATAATGTCGGATACCTCGGACCCTTGCTTCATTCCATGTTCCTACCCTACGGGCTCATTGAACCATATTGGTATGACAACCTTGGGTACCCATACCTTTTTCTTCAATGGTGACATTTTGAGATAGGGTGTCTCAATAAAGGCACCATCATGTGGGAGAGATATATGCTCCCCAAGGTGCATACAAGATACAGTTTTGGGTAACTTCTTCATCATTTCCTTCAGAACTTTGAAAACATCCTTATGACTGGTAATTGATAGAATTCTTAGACCCAAACTAGACTTAACTGGTCGACAACATACAGATCTTGGAGTAGCAATGGTAAAATTGGTGGTGATGATGATAGTATCAACTTTGCTTACTAGGATGAACCTGATGGGAATGCGAGCAGGTAAAGTTTCAGTTACTCCTTAAGATTGTCTAGCAGATTTGACATCTCTTAGAATTTCTCTCTTCATGTGTGGGTATACTGCACATCCCACCCATTTAAGCAATTCACCGACTGAACAACCCTCTTTGGTAGCTAATATTTAGAATACTATACTGACATTGGTGGCAGAAGCGGGCTTCTTCCTCTCCCCACCATGTCCATGAGGTAACAATAAAGTAGCAACAATCTTTTAGATACTCTCAAACCCATTAGTGGCCTTTCGTGGATGGAACCTACTCCCTTGCAGAAGAGAATATGTCTCCAGCAATCCTAGTTCCTTCCGATGAGGAATTTCATCAACATACACCTCTTCAAAATCTGGGCATTAGCAGTCTTTTGGACCTTTCAACTGCGATTTCTTCTTTGTGACCGAGTTAATGGCGCAGTTCTCGAACTTCACCTAATATCAAACTCTGATGACGTGATGGTGAATCCTTCAATAATTTTTTCAATGATCATAACCTCTTTTCCCTTAGCAAAAATGGGAGCAATAGGCTTAGCAGGTGCTGAGGCACTTGTAAGAAGAAAAATTATGGGGATAGTTCAGGTTGAACTCAGCAGACAGCTGCTGAACTTATGGAGCAGTAACTTTCATTATAACAAAAGGGAGCCTTTCTGAGCACGACTTCTAGTTCATCAAATCTAGCTCTAAACTTGATAGTGGGATTTACATTATGAGCGTCGCAGTTCATCGACAAGTTGCATGAGAAAGTGAGCGTATGGAACGCCATTGTAGCAGCTTCAAAAAGAAAGCTCTGGGGTTAGTTGCTTGGTTAATATCTTGTAAATTTAGTCTGAACACTATAAAATTAACAAAAGTTTCTTTATAGACTTAGCAAAACTTTATTTAGTTTGTGAAGATTTCAAAATTTAGTAAAAATAGTTTGAAAGTAGATGAATTTAACTAATTAAGTAAGAAAAGTTAATAAGCAAGTGCAGCACGACACAATTCAATTTAATTTGCAAAATAGCAAACCAAATTCGAGAAGAGATGAAAGGGAAAGTAAAGTTTTAGGACCCAGTGCAGGACCAACTTCACAACACATATCGCCTAGGTGGAACTAGTCCACCAACACGCCAATTGGGGGTCCAACCCCACACAATTATTAAAAGTCCTAATGAACTTCTGAACCTCTTTGTTCAAAGATGATTGAACAACCATTCTTGAAGTCCAAAAGAGTTACCCATACTTACCCAAGAAAGAAATGGGAAAAGCATGTCAATGAAAGAAGGGTTATTTGGTCCATAAGGGACATGGACACATTACTAATGTATGACGATAATATTCCCTGATTTAATTGGAGAGAAAAGCTTATCCCCAAATGAGGTGCCAGAAGCTGTTGGCACTATTGTAGGGGGGTCGTCTTGTGGAAGCTGTTGGTCGCCGGAATCGGAATCCCATCACCCTCTTCAAAGGGACATTTNTATATATATATATATATATATATCTTCAATAAGAAATCCTCCCCCAATTGTAAACATTGGGCTTCTAATTATACTGGTTTCTCATGCACTCACCTCTCTATCAAATACCTTGGAGTACTACTTCTCACTTGTAGAACTAAATAGATTCACTTTGAGGAAGTCCTTAATAAGATTTCCTCCTTCCTATCGGGTTGGACTCAATCCTTCCTCTTCAATGGTGGTAGAATTACTTTGCTTAAGAGTAGTCTTACTACCTTTCCCTTTTACATCCTCCAGATGATGAATAATAAGAAAAACACCCAAATTCTGATGGAAAGAACCTTCAACAGGTTTTTGTGGTTAGGACAAAGACGGCAAATGCAATGGGCTTCTTGGCAGAAAGTGGCTAAACCCTAGTTGGCTATGAGTATTGGTTTCAAGGGATTGAACCAACTACTTCAAGTCAACCTGTGTAAAATCTGGATTAAGTTCAGAGATCAATTCTCTTTATGGGATAAATTCATGTAAGGAAAATACTGTAAAGATCAACATCCTACCCTTGCTGTTAGGAAAATGGGGGATTCTAAAATTTTTGTGAAGATGCTAAAGATTAGACACACTGCTGAAGAATTATTCTTATGGGATTCTAAAATTTAGGTAAAGGGGATATCAGCTTTTGTCTTGAACATTGTTGGCCTAAAGACTGGCTGACACCCCTTTCTACTGTCCCCAACCATAGTCTCAAAGTAGCTGACTGTTGGGAAGGTAATAACTGGTCACTTTAAAAGCTCTCAACTATCCTGTAAGATCATTTAGTAAGAAAAATTTCCAACTTACAGTTTGACAGAAACAAAGCTGATAAACCTGTTTGGCAAGCCTACTCTAACCAAAGCCTCACTAAATCTATTTATTCCAAACTTTATTGCTGGGAGTAGGTGTCTTGGGGAGATATTGTCTTGAATAAATTCCCATCTTCCTCCATGTCCTTTTTTTGTTGGAGTACATTCCAAAAACTTCTTCATACAGATGGCATACTCAAGCTCAAAGGGTTGAGAGGCCCCTCTAGATGTTGGTTGTGTTTATAGGGGTAGGAATCTCTGCCACACCTTTTTTTTGAAAGCAGCTTTGNATCTTCCTCCATGTCCTTTTTTTGTTGGAGTACATTCCAAAAACTTCTTCATACAGATGGCATACTCAAGCTTAAAGGGTTGAGAGGCCCCTCTAGATGTTGGTTGTGTTTATAGGGGGAGGAATCTCTGCCACACCTCTTTTTTGAAAGCAGCTTTTCTTAGAAAGTATGGAATCAGCTTCTGCAACACCTGAATATTGATGTCATCTATCTTACTTGGGACAAAATTAATACCTGCTGGCAGAACTGGCTTAAGCTTAACTATGCTCCTATACCTTTCATAGCGGCCTGGTTCTTATGTATGACTAGAAATAATGCCAAAATTGAAGATACCCTACCCACTAACAAAAAGGTGGTCANCTTAAGCTTAACTATGCTCCTATACCTTTCATAGCGGCCTGGTTCTTATGTATGACTAGAAATAATGCCAAATTTTAAGATACCCTACCCACTAATAAAAAGGTGGTAAGAAACAGTGTAACAAACATACACAAGATGATCAAGTATAAAAGGTTCCCCAATATCTCCAACTCCTACTCATATGAAAATGTAACTCCTCATCAAATCCATAAAGTAATCTGGAAATTCCCTATGTGTCACACTATTAAGATCAATACAGATGTCAGCTTCACTGAAATGAGTGCTTGTGTGGGTGGAATTTTCAGAAACTACCTAGGATNGGTGGTAAGAAACAGTGTAACAAACATACACAAGATGATCAAGTATAAAAGGTTCCCCAATATCTCCAACTCTTACTCATATGAAAATGTAACTCCTCATCAAATCTATAAAGTAATCTGGAAATTCCCTATCTTTCACACTATTAAGATCAATATAGATGGCAGCTTCACTGAAATGGGTGCTTGTGTGGGTGGAATTTTCAGAAACTACCTAGGACAATGTCTGCTTTACTTATGAACTCCAATTTTGGCTTCTGATACTATAGAAACTGAGCTTATTGCTGTTTATTGGGCTCTAAACCTTGCTATAAAGACTAGATGGAATCACATATGGGTGGAAGTGGATTCTACTATGGTCATCAATCTGTTGGGCTCTGAGGAAGAGCCACCCTGACACTATTCTTACTAGATTCAAAAGATCAAAGGGCTCACCTCCCAGCTCTATGTTAATTTTACTTTTATATACATGGAAGGCAAAAAACCTGCTAACTGGCTTACCAGACATAATCTCAGCTTCAAAACCATATATGTTGCAACCTCCTCACCTCCTCCAGTACTCTTTCTGCTGCATGGAGATTTACTTGAAGTCCCCCACTTTAGAATTGCTGACCACAATACACTTAGGAGATAGATTTTTCTGTTGAAGACTTTTGCTCCCCTTTTTTTGGGTCCCCTAGTAAACCAAGGGTTTTTGATTAGTGGAGCTTCTCCTTTTATTTCTTTCAGTTTATTTTTTTTCCTCCTTATACCTGTTGTAAGGTCCATGGGTAGAGTGCTGACTCCTCTAGTGTATTTTGTGGAGGTCAGTTTCTTCCCCCCCTCCTTTTTTTCAGTGTAATCATTTTTCAATCTAACATGTATATATATATCAATATATGTATATATATATTAAATGTCCCTCTAAAGCGGGCGACAAAATTTTGATTATGGCGGCCGACANNTATATAATGTCCCTCTAAAGCGGGCGACGGAATTTTGATTATGGCGGCCGACAGCTTCCACAAGACCCCCCGACAAAATAGTGCCGACATTAATTGGGTCTGAATTTGTCAGGAAGATTTACTTACATACCACTCAAATCCTATGTAGTTACATATCTAACACCTATACTTCAAAATGTACATATAATCAACCTTACCTTCGCATGAAAAGGTATATATTACTTTTTAAAAGTCAAAATAGTAATATTTTTGATGTGATATGAAAGATTTGCTAATATAAATGCAAAAAGTACAGGTTAGATGTCAGATATGTGAATACATAGGAATAGGGTTATTGGTATGTGTTCACCTCACTTTCGGTTGAGATATAGTTTCCTCCTTAGTAGCCTAGGGTCAAGCCATAGGAATTTTTTGTTAACTATTCCTATAGGACTAGAAAATGAACTCTCATTATTAGAAATTCTAAACTCTTCTCTGCTCAACTTGAAGATCCACATGTTGGTCCTAACTTTAGCACTTAATAGGTGGGGTTAGTATGGAAGAGCTCAAGAGGAGTTTCCCATAGGATGGTCAAGCCTTATGATTAACCCTAGGTGGTCTAGTTTTGGTTAAGCTAGCTTACACACACTACACTTTCTCAAACACCCCAAACCCTTGGAACCCTCGATTTGGCCTCCTGACTCCTTTTGGAAAGCTTATATGGATGGACCCAAACTTCTAGCCATTGGCTTAGAAGGTTAGGACCAACATATTGAACATCCAAAATGAATCCTCATATGGCTCCTATTAATTTGACATGGCTTCATGAGTCCTCATATATCTCATTTCTTCTAGAAATATTGCCTACTTGTTGACATCTAACACAGGTTTTGATATAAGCATTAACATCTCTAAAAATTGTAGGCCAATAGAATCTAGGTTGTAAAATTTTTTATGTTGTTTTGTCAACACCAAAATGTCCCCCAAAATCAAAATCATGACATTTTTGCATAATTTCATAAGTTTCTTCTAATGGTACACATCTTCAAATAATTAGATCATTTCCTTGTTTATATAAAAATGAGTCATCCCAAAAATAAGTGTTAGCTTCAGAAATAGATTTCCTCTTTTATGGGTATTTCATTCCATAGGGTATAATATTGCTAATAATAAAGTTCACAATAATGGCAAACCACGAAACATGCCACTCATTAATAGTGAACAGTTTTTTATCTGGAAAATGTTCATTAGTTTCTTTTCCAAAATAGAGTGGTTTTTCTAACTCAAGCCTGAACAAATGAGCAGCAATTTGATTTTCAATCCTCTTCCAATCTACTATTTCAAAATCAAATTCTTGCAAAAGAAGAATCCATCTTATAAGTCTAGGTTTAACATCCTTTTTTTTCATTAAGTACTTAATAACACAATGATTTTTATGCACTACATAATGAGTTCCAATTAAATATGATCTAATTTTATCAAAAGCATTTACTATTATTAATAATTATTTTTCAGTTGTTGTATAACTGATTTGAGTTTCGTTAAGAGTTTTCCTAGCATAATAAATTACTTTGAAAGNCAAATAATTAGATCATTTCCTTGTTTATATAAAAATGAGTCATCCCAAAAATAAGTCTTAGCTTCAGAAATAGATTTCCTCTTTTATGGGTATTTCATTCCATAGGGTATAATATTTCTAATAATAAAGTTCACAATATTGGCAAACCACGAAACATGCCACTCATTAATAGTGAACAGTTTTTTATCTGGAAAATGTTCATTAATTTCTTTTTTTCAAAATATAGTGGTTTTTCTAACTCAAGCCTGGACCAATGATCAGTAATTTGATTTTCAGTCCTCTTTCGATCTACTATTTCAAAATCAAATTCTTGCAAAAGAAGAATCCATCTTATAATTCTAGGTTTAACATCCTTCTTTTTCATTAAGTACTTAATAACATAATGATTTTTATGCACTACACAATGAATTCCAATTAAATATGATCTAATTTTATCAAAAGCATTTACTATTATTAATAATTGTTTTTTAGTTGTTGTATAACTAATTTGAGTTTCATTAAGAGTTTTCCTAGCATAGTAAATTACTTTGAAAGTTTTATCGTATATTTATTCTAAAACAGCTCCTATAGCATTATCACTAGCATCACACATCAATTCAAAAAGTTTTCCGCAATTTGGTGAAACTATAATTGGTGGAGTGATTAATTTTACTTTTAATAAATTAAAAAATTTTAGGCATTTTTCATCAAAATTGAAAATTGCATATTTCTCCAGTAAATGGCAAAAAGGCTTAGCAAAGTCTTTAATTTATCACCTGTAGAATCCAACATATCCTAAAAAACTCCTAATTTCCCTTACATTTATTGGATAAGATAAATTAGCTATCACTTGAATTTTAGCAGGATCTACCTCCATATCATTTTTTGATATTTGATGACCTAATACAATTTCTCCTGCTACCATAAATTGGCATTTTTCCCAATTAAAGACAAAAATTTGGTTCTTCACAGCTCTTAAGAACTTTAGATAAAAGTTCTAAACATCAGTCGAATGATGTTCCAAACACTGAAAAATCATCCATGAATATTTCAATCCCTTTTTCAATTAAATCACAAAAAATTGTCATCATACATCTTTGAAATGCTGCAGGGGCATTACATAAACCAAAGGATATCCTTCTAAAAGCAAAGGTACCATAAGGACTAGTAAAAGCTATCTTCTCTTGATTCTCAGGAGATATTTGTATTTGGTGAGAATCAGTATATCCATTCAAAAAATAAAAGTATTTATGCCCAACTGGTCTATCCAGTATTTGATCTAGAGNTTAGCTATCACTTGAATTTTAGCAGGATCTACCTCCATATCATTTTTTGATATTTGATGACCTAATACAATTCCTCCTACTACCATAAATTGACACTTTTTCCAATTAAGGACAAAATTTGGTTCTTCACAGCTCTTAATAACTTTAGATAAAAGTTCTAAACATCAGTCGAATGATGTTCCAAACACTGAAAAATCATCCATGAATATTTCAATCCCTTTTTCAATTAAATCACAAAAAAATTGTCATCATACATCTTTGAAATGCTGCAGGGGCATTACATAAACCAAAGGATATCCTTCTAAAAGCAAAGGTACCATAAGGACTAGTAAAAGCTATCTTCTCTTGATCCTCGGGAGATATTTGTATTTGGTGAGAATCAGTATATCCATTCAGAAAATAAAAGTATTTATGCCCAGCTGGTCTATCCAGTATTTGATCTAGAAAGGATAATGGAAAATGATCTTTCCTAGTGACAAGATTTGATTTTCTTTAATCATTATTTGCCACCCTGTAACTTGTTTAGTAGATATTAATTCATTATGTTCATTCACAGTTACAGTTACTCTTCCTTTCTTAGGAACGCAGTGAATTAGACTAACACATGCGCTATCTGAAACAGGGTAGATGATTCTAACATCTAACCACTTTAAAATTTCTTTCTTAACAACTTATTTCATAACAGGATTCAGTCTCATTTGAGGATCGGCACTAAGTTTGCAGTTCTCTTCCATATGAATTCTATACATACAAATTGAAGGATTGATTCCTTTAATATCAGCAATTGTCCATTCAAAGGCTTTCTTAAAATTTTTCAAAATTTTCATCAACCTTTCTTTTTCTTTTATTATTAATTTTGAGGAAATTATAACTAGTAGAGTAGAGGAATCTCCTAAAAAGGCATATTTTAAATGTTTAGGAAGTAACTTCAACTAAGGTTCTGGAGGTTTTTCAATTGATGGACAAAATGAATTATCTTTGTGTTTCATGTCCAAAATTTTAAAACTTTCTCGAACATAGTTTGAATCTTCCTTAAGAAGTTCTTCACATCAGTCTAATTCCGCTTCTTGCACGTGTTCCAATTCTTTTCATTTATATTTTTCTTCATAAGTTATTTTGAAACGATATTCATTTAGATATCTTATAACATCCATCCTATAACATTCATCATCTTTTCCTTTTGCAGGATATTTCATTAATCTTTAAATATTGAAAGTAATAGTTTGATCATTGACGCGCTTTATTAATTCCCCTTTTCTACACATCCATCATTGCTCTTTTTGTGGCTAGGAAAGGTCTCCACAAAATGATAGGTATCTCTTTATCTTCCTCCATATCTAGCACAATGAAATTAACAGGAAAGATAAATTGATCTATTTTAATGAGGACATCTTCTATAACTCCTTTAGAGTATGTTATCGAACGATCTGCTAACTGTAGAGTTACAGTAGTAGGAGTTATTTATCCTAATCCCAATCTTTTGAATATCGATAATGACATAAGGTTAATGCTTGCACCTAAATCACATAAAGCTTTCCCATAAGATATGTCTCCTACTGCACATGGAATTGTAAAGTTACCAAGATCTTTAAGCTTTTAAGGAAGCTTTTTCCGAATTATAGCATTGCACTCCTCAATAAGTGCAACGCCTCATTATCTTCAAACTTCCTTTTCCTGTTGAGAATATCCTTCATAAACTTTACATAGCTTGACATTTGTTTTAAGGCTTTAGCAAATGGAATATTAATTGTAAGCTCTTAAATATTTCAAGAAATTTTGAAAATTGCTTATCCAACTTCTGCTGACGAAGTCTCTGAGAAAGTGGAGGTGGTGGTTTTTCCAAATCAATTTTTAGTGGAATATAGGTCTTTCAGAATCTTTTAGAGCGTCCTCTTTTGATTCTTTAATTTCTTCTCTCTACTTCAATTTATTTTTGAACCCTACCTTCCAACTATCTTCCGCTTCTAAGTTGAACGGCTTTTACTTGCTTTTTATTCTGGTCTTTTGAATTTGATTCAGTATTACTAGGAAGTGTTCCTTGGGATCTATTACTTAATGAATTTGTTATTGGCCCAAGTTGATTCTCAATATTTCTAATTGTAGCTCCTTGACCTTGTAATTAATTTCCCATTTATAACACCACTTCTTCTATAGAAAACTTCTTCACCTTAAATTGTGTATTACTATTGAAACCTGGAGGATAAGTAGATCTATAATTATTATTCCCTTGATTGTTCCAGTTTCCTAATGGGTTTACTTGGTTGTTCCTCCATTGCTGATTATTACCACCCGAATTGTTATTCCAGATAAATTTGGGATGGTTATTCCAACCTTGGTTATAATATATTGAATGTGGGTTACTTTGCTTATTAGTTATGGCATTTAAAGTTTCTAATGATGTTTGAGAATCTACCATTTGGCCTAATGAATTCTCTTCAATCATGAAAATTGGTTGAGAAATATTCATTCCAAATTGTTCTAACTTCCTTGAAATTGTAGCAACTTGATTTGCTAACATAGTAAATGTATCATATTCATGAATATTGACTACTTTCTTAAGATTCACCCTCTCAGAAGGCTATTGAAAATTATTGCTAGTCATTTATTCAATTAAAGCATACACATCATGAAATAATTTTAACATCAATGAACCACCCCCAGCGACATCGATAATTGATCTAAGAGATCCAACTAATCTATTATAAACAGTTTGCATTATTAACCAATCTGATTTAGCATGGGGTGGACACTTTCTTAAGAGTTCTTTAAATCTTTCCCATGCTTTATAAATAGATTCCCCTTCAAACTGATTAGAAGATGTAATATCATTTCTAAGCTTCACAGTTTATGATGGTGGAAAATATTTAGCAAGGAATTTTTGTGCTAAATCACCCAAGTTCTGATAGATTCAGGTGCTAACAAATTCAACCATACCTTAGCTTTATCCCTCAGTGAGAAAGGAAATAATTTAGTGTTATAGCATCATCTGATACACCATCGTATTTAAATGTAGCGCAAATTTGGATCTTCAGTTGGTGATCCCCCAAATTGATTATTTGATACCATTTGCATAATAACTGGTTTAAGCTCAAATCAATTAGCCACTACAGTAGGTTTTTGAATACTACAATGAAGTTCATCTACAGTAGAGTGAATAATAGTTTTAAGCTCAAATGAATTAGCCACTACAGTAGGTTTTTGAATACTACAATGAATTTCATCTACAATAGGGTTGAAATCTCTTAAAGGTCTAAACTCTTGATGAATTTCAGCATTTTGATTATTTTGGTTTGCCATTATTGTAGTTTTATTTGGACTTTTCAAGATTTTTAATTTTTATTATTTTTTTTATTTTTCTAACTGTTCTCTCTAATTCAGAATCGTAGGGCACTGGTCCTTAGGAACCTGAATTACGCATACACTAACATTAAATAAAACTAAACACACACATAATAAAATGCAATAACTTAAAGTTTAAATAAGACTTTTTAAAAATAGAAATTTGCTTTTAAATCAATAGATTCTTTACAATTTTTACTTCATTTCTCCGACAATGACACCAAATACTTGATCCCCGATAACTGCTTATATGCAATAGTATAACAACAATTTTGATTATATTTTTTACTTATATTTCCTTATTTCACAATAAAACTAAAAATTTGATCATGAAGAAAAATAAGAATTTAACTTTTAATTTATATTGGGATACTACGAAAGTATATATATCGTTATCAAGTAATATACGACTTTTTGATTAAAACCTGAATATCGAACCCACAAGGAAGAAATGCAATATGCATTTTTTTGGAAAACTTTCTATCTTTAAAAAATTAATTATTTANCATATATATATATATATATATATATATATATAATTTTAGAAAATATGAAATCAAACTGGACCCATATTTTTTCTAGTTTAAATGAAGGAGCACCACACCATAAGAGTTTAAATGAATGAGCACCACATCATAAGCTATGTATCCATCTCAAAAGATAGACAAATGGCATGATGGTGAGGCTCAATCAAATAAACTAAGAAATTTATGACATCCATTTGGTCTGCGAAACCATTTTATTATTAGCTGTCAAGTTCCTCTATTTAATATGAAAAATTAAATAGTGTTTATATTAAGCTGGGTTCAGAAAAGCTTCGTATAGGGAAAGCCTTAATAGTTAATTACATCTTAGATAATTGAAGTCACCAAAAAAACTCTAGATAAGAATTAGAGGTAAAGACTTTTCAACAAGATCAAACAAAAAGGTGTGAAATGAGAATAGTTCAATTTTGGAATCCAAAGGAAGAAGAACTAGGAGATGTCACAGATCCTCAGGAGAACCTTGGTGACTTCCCAGTCTACCCTATGGTTTAGTTTCAAATTTAGAGAGAGATTATTTAAAGTTTTCATCCTGCCAATTTTATTAATTAGGGCTTACATTCATGTGAAACGATCACATAAATAGTGTAGAAGATGTGAGGACTTAGGTCGTGACAAACGACAACCTCAAAATTCTAAAACTGGTTAGGGCTTATA
The DNA here is from genome assembly GCA_002079205.1 of Phalaenopsis hybrid cultivar. NCBI lineage: Eukaryota > Viridiplantae > Streptophyta > Magnoliopsida > Asparagales > Orchidaceae > Phalaenopsis > Phalaenopsis hybrid cultivar. Next base: position 132,563 of record JXCR01147834.1, on the reverse strand, counting down.
TTGTATAGTAGAGCCATAGGAAGGCCTAAAGATAAGTTAAGGATTTTTGTTGCACTAGACAGAAAACCTGAAAATCCTATGGCTTGTTATTTAATTCTAAGGAATGGTTTAACTGGTGTAGACATGTTTTCATGTTGAAGATGGTCATGTTGCCCATAATGCTATCTCCAAGCTCCTCATCATGATGAGTTTAAGTTTTAGAAGTGTCATATTGTAGAGATTGAGGGAAGTATCAGGTTTAGAGGTCAATTTTTCTAATGTGTCAAATTTTGATGTCAAATCAAGTGTTACTTAATGTCATGGTTATTTAAATATTATGGTGGGGGAGGTTAAAGTTGATTAGAGTGACACCAGTTAGGTTCCCATGGTTCCCTCATTCTGGTATCACAATTTTTTTTAAACTTACTTAGCTTAAATGAGTTGTGAAACCCATTTAAACTGGGGATATCTCATTAGTAACATGTTACCTCCTCCGAGGGACTCTCGTAAATTCTAAAAGACGTTTTAAATTTAGTGAAATTTTAAAGGATTTATGGTTACCTTTGATATAATTTATTTTAGATTTTTAAATGTTGATTAATTTTTGAAAAGTTGTTTTTGTTTGCAAGTAAAGGAAAGTACTGAACTAGTCAGTTATTATATTGTAGAAAAGTTAAAACACGAATAGTTGAAGGTGTAACTGACAAAACCCAAGTTATGACTTATTGAGTCCTGAAAGATCTTAAAGAATGATTCTAGAACAAAATATAGCAATTCCAATTTGTCCTTTCGAGTATTTAAGAGATTTCAAAGTATTCAAGGGATGACCCCAAACTGCTTTGACGATCTCTTGAAATATCTTAGTTCATTCTAAAGTTATCATATTATTACATTAATCATCCCATACCAAATTAAAATTACCCCTTTCCTCAATGAACTTTGACATTTTAATCATTCCAAGGGCAGGGCACTCAATTAATCAGTTGATATCTTACTTAAAAGTTATGTGGGTGAATGCCCCTTAGGCAAGTTTCAGTCATTAAAGGTTTGATACCCACCAGTAAAGTTGGGCTTGATGGTGTTAATAATCAATAACGTTATTTTCTAAATCCCATAAAAATAAGTTTTAAAATTGAGCCTAGAGCACTACCAAGCCCCTTAATGAATCAAATGAGAGAAATATTTGGTAAATGTTAGAATTTTAATTTAGGTGATATGGATTCTGATTAAAAGAAGTTAGATCATTTATTAATTGTGGACTTAATCATAAGTGGAACATCCTCTCCCTGATTTAAGCCCATCACTTGAGAATCATTTAATTTTGATCAAATTCAAAATTTGATAACCTTTTACCCATTATGTTTCAATCATCCAAACATATTAAATTAGGATCAAAATTGCTCATTTCCCCTTTGATTAATCCTAAATTTTGATTAAGGGACCAAAAGCCTAAAATTACAACTTTACCATTGGGGCATAATTCAAGTAACTTTAGAAATTTTTTAAAATGACCACTTCACCTCATAACTCATGAAACAGAGTTTAAGTAACTTTAGTGATTTTTAAAGTACTCTACCCATAGGGTAATTAAAACATTAGAGGAGAAAAATGTGTTTTTCTAGATTTTAATTTGAATAATTATTTTGGTTGAGAGAATAGGATTTTTCTTCTTTTTTTTATTTAAATGATCAAAGTGAAGCTTTTGGTTTATGAGAAAAGTATTAGAGGTTTGATCCCAAAACTGCTTATATGCAGCAATATAACAATAATTCTGATTATATTTTTCACATATATTTCCTTATTTTACAACTAAACCAAAAACTTTATCCTGAAGAAAAAATAAGAATTTAACTTTTAATTTATATTGGGAAACTACACAAGTATATGTATCGTTATTAAGTAATATAGGACTTTTTGATTAAGATCTGAATATCAAACCCACAGGGAAGATATGCAATAAGCACTTTTTTGAAAACTTTCTATTTTTAAAAAGATAATTATTTAAACTAAAGACATTTTTGCAGTAAAGAAAGTTTAAATATTTTTGGTAATTTTAATATTTTGACAAAAAAAATACAAACTTAATAACATAACTTGAGTTTCTGTAGAAGAAAAATACTAACTATGAAAATATCATTCTTCTTATCATGAATAAGTAATAAGCATAAGAATTCTTTTGTGAAAGTAAGCATATTGTGCTGTGTCAAATATGAGCAATAATATTCTTTACCCTCACTAGAGATGCTATAGTTAACATTGGCTAATTTAAAGTTTGAATAGTTCTAAAGACCAACTAGGCAATGAAGATACTAGCTCTCACTGTAGAGTTCTCTCAATTCCCTTACTTATCATTTTAAGAAGAAAGTAAAGAAAACTACTCAGAATCCATGGAGAAAATAAAACCACACTTTAGTTTAAGAGTAGAAATCTTTGTCAAACCAACAACAAGTCTCAATTTAAACCAAAACTAGTCTAAAACTAAAGATAAAAACTAATCTCAAGTCTCNAACTTGAGTTTTTGTAGAAGAAAATCACTAAATATGAAAATATCTTTTGCTTTATCATGAATTAGTAATAAGAATTAGAATTTAGTTGTGGAAGTACACATATCGTGATGTGTCAAATAGGAGCAATAATATTCTTTACCCTTACTAGAGATGCTATAAAGAATATTGGCCAATTTAAAGTTTGAACAATTCTAAAGACTAGCTAGGCAGAGAAGATACTAGCTCTCACCCTAGAGTTCCCTCAATTCCCTCCATCAGGGGGCTAACATCTCGTATCAAAACTTAAATCAACAAACCAAGTTGAGGGCTTTAACCTGTAACTTTAAAGTCCTCTAACTCTACGCTCTTCAATGAATATTTTCATATTTATTTACACTCAATCATATGAACTACATTCTCATTCATACAAACTCATGCGATTCTTTTCAATTGTTGATTGAGACAGTACCAACCGATGAACTACATTCTCATTCATATAACCTCATGTGCTTCTTTCCAATTGTTGACAATGACAATGTCGGCTCATTACATTCTCATTCATACAACCTCATGTGATTCTTTCCAATTGTTGACTGAGACAATACAAGTCTGACTTACATGTTCTCACAATAAATTTTAACATCTGGATTGGCCAAATCAAGAAGTAAATGAAGTACATGGAGTTAAATCATCACAACTTCTTCCAACATTAAAGATCAATACTCTCCACAACTTCCATCCAAACACTTAATTACTTATCATTTTAAGAAGAAAGATTAAGAAAACTAGTCAGAATCTATGGAGAAAATAAAACTACACTTTAGTTTAAAAGTATAAATCATTGTCAAACCAACAATAAGTCTCAAGTAAAGCCAAAAATAGTCTAAAACAAAAGATAAAAACTTATCTCAAGTCATCCACCAAACTCTTCAAGTTCCTTTGAATCTCTTCTCTTTTACAACAAAACTAAAATTAAGAAAATGGATAAATATGTGGTGCCTAAAAATCTCTCCAACTAACTCCCCAATTTTTAATCTTTTAAAACTTTGCCAGTACATTCAGGACCGCTTTTAAAGTCCCAATCTTCCTTCTTTTATAATTCTTTAAACAGTGTCTGGTATCTCTTCAAAATGTGTCTTGATTTGATGTATCTCTCCGAGAGATGCATTCTTTCACAATAATTTTTGTCCAGAGTCGTTGTAACCACCTATTAAGCTAATAGGTGCCTCAAAAACCTCTTCAAAATTTGCAAAAACTGAATTTACTCATCCAATAACTGCCACTAGCGCTTAGGCGCGACCTTCTCTGTTTACCCGGTGCTTAGGCGCCAAAATAATTTAGCACATTTTTCACCTATTTGCTCCAAATTTGATCATTTCTTACTCCTTTTAGTATTTTCACCTTTTTTACTTATACTTGAAAGAAAAACACAAAAATACTTTTCATTAAAGTTCAATATCTCAAATATAGGTATAAAAATGTGTCTAAAAACACTATATTTTAGGCGTCAGTATGTCCCATGGCTTCTATAATGGTTTTAGAGGTATCAATCAAGGTAACCCTTTGTCCCTGACCATCTTTATTCTTGCCTTTGATTATTTATCTAGGCTTCTTAATCAACTAATTGACAATTCTCTCTATAAAATATATAATCATGAATCCAAAATTGTTGTTAACCATTTAGCTTTTACTGATGATGCTATTTTATTTGCTAAAGCTACTTAGCCAGATAGACTGATTGTTAAATGTCTGAATACTTTTCAATCAAGTTTTGGAATGTAATTCAATGCCAAAAAATGTTTGGTAGTCTTCAGTCAAAGAGTTAAACAAAAAATTAAACACTAGATCACTGACCTTAGAGGCTTCAACACTAGTTCTCTACCTTTAAAGTATTTGGGTGCTTATTTGATGAAAGGGAGGACTAGACAAATTTATTTTGATGAGATTGTAGTCAAAATAAAAGAAAAACTTAACTACTGGTCTACTTCATTTCTATCAAATAAAGGAAGAGTTACACTTCTTAAAAGTGTTGTGGTTGCACTCCCTTCTTACTTATCCTTGGTAGCTGTCATGAAAAAGTCTATCTAGAACACTCTTGAATGAACCTGTAATTGCTTCTTGTCGGCTGGTCAAAGAAAGCAAGTGCATTCGGTAAGATGGCAAAAAATCTGCAAAAGTACCAGAGCTGGGGGTTTGGGATTCAGGAGTTTCCAACATACCACTCAAACTAATTTTTGTAAACTGTGGATTCTGTTTAGAGCACAAACTTCTTTATGGGCTAAATTTATGAAAGGTAAATATTGCAAGGATCAACATCCCTCCTTAGTTTCCAGGAAATTAGGTGATTCAAGAACCTGGGTTAGTATGTTGAAAGTTAGTTTAAAGGATGAAAATATATTCATTTGGGAATTGGGGGAGGGCAAGATCAATTTTTGGCTTGACAATTGGACAGGGGAAGGAAAACTGATCTTAAATTCTCTCTAATCTGTAGATGTCTCACTTCCAGTAGCTGATTTTTGGAGTGATGGCAATTGGAACTTGCAGGCTCATCATAATATTCTAGAAACCACTCAAATCAGCAATGTTAAAAGGATACCACATGATTCTTCCAAGAAAGATAAAGTTGTAATAAAAAAAATTTCTCTCTGACCCTATCTGTTGTTATCTCCAAAACATGTATCCTTTAGTAGGAGGTTCAATGGGGAGCTATTGTATCGAGTAAATTGCTATCTCCTTCAATTTATTTTTTCTCCTGAAGACTTCTCCACAGGTTGCTACCCACTAATGATATACTGAAAATGAAGGGTCTGAGAGGTCCTTCTAGGTGTGCTTTATGTAGAACTGAGGAGGAGTCAATTCAACACATTTTCTTTAACTGTGCTTTCATTCAGCAAGTATGGAATATTCTAATGCCCAAACTGAAGATCCAAACTATTAAGCTATCATGGCTTAATTTCTCTCAAAGCTGGCAGGATTGGCTTACTCAATCCTTACTTCCTATACCTTTTTTTATTACGTGGTTTGTTTGGATGGCAAGAAATCATATAAAGCTTGAAGACTCTAAATTGGAAGCAACTGTCATAGCTACTAATTACATTAGTTATTTGTAGAAACTTTCCAAACATAAGCAACTTCTTGACATTCTTTGCCAGACAGCTAATAGTACTCCAAGGACTCTCTCTTATGCTCTTATCTTTTGAAAGCCCCCTCGTGCTAGGTGGATTAAAGTTAATACTGATGGCCGCTTTTCTGCCCCTCATGCTGGAGTGGTGGGTGTATTCAAAGATTATAAGGGAAACTGCTTGCTTGATTTCCACTCTCCTACCCGGGTTGAAGATTCTATGGAAGCTAAAACTCAAGTTATTTTATGGGCCATCTTCATTGCTAACAAATGTGTTTTTCATCAAGTTTTGGTTGAATTTGATTCCTTGACTCTTATCAACATTTTAAAGAATAGGATGACTTGCTCTTGGAATATGAAGTATTGGTATGATAATATACTTGGAATGAGTTTGGGACTCAGCATCTTTACTCTCATACTTATAGGGAAGGCAGCAGGTCAGCAAATTGACTTGCTAAACTTAGCCTCCATTATGAGGAAGCTCTAATTAGTACTACCCCTTTATCTTTTTTTTTGAAGGAAGACCTTATGGCCCTCCCTTTTATTAAACTTTTTGCTTAGGAAGTCATCCTTTCAAGTTTTTTGTAAACTCCTTCTTTGTCTTAATGAATTTAGNTGAGAGAAGAAAACAAACAAAGATATTCAAGCATCTTTTTTGTAGGTTGGTAGGTTGAGCACATAACTATTGTAGTATATCGCATCATTGTTCTCCAAAATGCAAAGAGTGAAAATAAAATCAGAAATTCCAACCATGAAATGAAAATGCACAATAGACTTCCAGTTCCAAAATCCAACATTCGTAGGCAGTCCAAAAAACATTGCCAGGAGGAACAAAACACTTTAATTGCAGATAACCAAGAGCATTAGTTTTATCCAAATAAAAAAATATGGCAACCAGGACCACCCAGAAAAGAGAAATATGATAATGGAAATAAGCTAGTAGCAAAAAACGCGAATCCATAAACAGAATGGAAAATAATTCACAACAAGAATTATTCATAGTATATCATAACATAATCCGACCAACTAACAGACAAGTCCATGAAAATAAAGGAAAGATATGCACAATAAATCCTAGAAATGAGAGCATAGTGTTAGAAATTCCATCCAGATTTCAAGATTTCACTCGGTTGAACTTCCAAAATGTGTGAGAACATTAGCCGAGAACAGATATTGCATATATTATAAATGAAGACAAGAACAATACAATTATAAGAAATTAGCATGAAAGCTAGAAATGTGATTCAACATAGTCATCTCTTTAAAGATAAAATTTATGAAAGTGGAAGCATTTTTTTCCAACCTAGCATAGTGAAAAGTAACTTTTATGTCAAAAAGATCAATTCTTGGAAATATTGCAATTTAAATAGTATGTAAGGGAGAAATACTGCCAAAAGCTACACCCCATATGAAGAGCAAAGCCAAGAGAAGAGGATAACTTTAGCAATTGAAAGGAGACAGGGTAGCAAAAGATAGTTAAACATGTGTTTCATGACTATCTTTACATAGGATGCAATTGTTTTGTAAGTTACAAAATTTAGATATCAATACATCAATATTCAGAAGTTTATTTTTAAAATTTTTCCAAGTGAAAGTTAAAAAATTGAGAGAATATCCTTTAAATAAAATAGATCTGCACCAGGACAAAACAGGGGAATCAAAATAAAGGAAGTTGCAAATCTCTCTACTGACTATAACATGCTTGTCCTGCCAAGAGCAGTTAATAGTAGAATCTATGATTGGAGTTGAGAATGAAGTTTGCCATTGAGAGTTGCTTAATGATTATAGTAATTGCCCAATTATTAAAGGCTATATAAAATAATAACAACAACTATTAACGTTATCATATGTTTGTCATGTGGACCACAAGAAAACCCACACCGTGTCTAGGAGACATCTACCCTTCCGTTGGATTTCAAATTTTAAACTGGTAGAGTAGCTCTTCCACCTATAACATTGGATTTTCAGTGCTATAAATGTGTTAGATATGTAAATACATAGGAGTTGGGTAATATGACAAGAATAATCATTTTGTGGTTATGATGAATCATCTAAATCAATTAATTATGGAATATATTTAAAACTACTTCATTTCATTGTCAATCAGAATGAAAAAAGTTTGTCACCCCTCTCTCCCGCCCATAAGGAAAAACATTGGTTCTACACCCGCATGTGGTATAACATAAGGGGAAGGTAAGCAAACCCCTTTAGAAGCTTTCTTTTTCCTCCCCAACCTTCTCAATTACAATATGAGCAGAAGGGGGAGTGTTAACAATTTTTTGTATGGGAGCATTGGGCTCATGAAGCCTTTCTCTAGTTTTCTCCCTTTTCTGATTTTTCTTCTATTTAGTTTTACACTTATTACAAAGGCCTTGATGATATTAGAGCTTTGAGCACAAGATGATTTGAGCATCCTCTCTCATTCCATACAATAGCTCAAGGTGATTCGAGATGTCTTCTAAATAAATTTGGATAGCCTTTAATGATTACTATGTTTGGATTACTATGTTTGGATAGCGTTTAATGATTTTGAACTCCACTATCCTCCTCTTAAAGTTAAAACATCTCACATTTCCTTACTTTAACAAAATTTAAGATCCTTAATATTTCTAAAATTACAGTTGCTTTAAATAGCAAAATCATAACTCCAAACTCTAAATACTAATCATCATAATTCTAGAATTAACCTTTATTATTAAAAACTTTTACTTAGGTTTTCTACATTTTTCATAAAATTAAAAACATAGTTTTCTAAATTTAACTCTACATACCTCAGGTTATGTTAAAAATAATTTTAAAAAATAAAATTCATGAGGACAAAATAAAGTTTAGTTTAAAAAGAATTTTCTCCCCTCCCCCAAATATAAATTTTTAAACTAATTTAAAGCAATAAAGTTCATGAAGGAAGAGAAAAAATTTAAAAATTTTAAAAATTTTAAAAATGGGGAAGCTAATGCAGGTACAAGTTGGAAAGATATGTATTGAGTAGTGATATACATAACTTTAATATGCATAATAATGAAAACATAAAAGAAACACTATTCTATCTTTTAAATTGGACAATAGAAATAAAAGTTTAACCGAAAAAAAAAATTAAAAAGAAATTAAATACAAGCACACTCCAACATAAGTAGAACAAATTACTAACCTAATGATGTGAGGTTTTTGTGGTGCGTTGTAAAATTTTTTAATACTACAATACACATACAATAGCACAAAAAGTAAATATGCAGTTCAATCACAATAAAAATTACTTTAGAATAATTAGTTTTATATTCTAAAATATTTAAGCTCCCAAACCTTACAAATAACGCACATATACGTATCTCTTAAGTAATAAAGTGCTCTATTAAAGTCCTAAGTATCGATCCCACAGGGAGTTGGAAATTCTTATGATTATAATGTCAAACACAATATTCAAACTATAAAAACTTAAGTAGGAAAAACAAATCTAAAGTAAATTTAATGCATGTCAATGAAATGCAGTTAAAAGAACTAAGTTAACTAACTATTTGCTAAACTTAAAAGTGAACATATTAAGACTAAACAATGTTTTGTAATGAAGATATAAAATTTAGGAAAGCAACCTTCCCCTTTATAATGAGTTTATGGATTGTGAAGTAATTAAAATCATTTAAATTATATATAAAATTATATTGCGCCAATTAGAAGCAATCTTATTCTTTACCCTATGAGAGTGCATAAAGAACATTGAATAATCCAGAGTTTCATCCGTAAATTCATGGTTAGGTTGAGAGAATGCTGGCTGCCACTCAAGTGTTCTCACTTCTTCCTCCTCTGAGGGCTAATAATCTCAATTTAGTTTTCAAGCAACTAGACCAAATTAAGGATTTTAATCTATCTCCATAACATTTGTAATTCTGCGCCCATCAATATATATTTTCCCATTTGTTTGCACTAGACCTCATGGACTACTTTCTCACCCATTAAATTGAATGTGACTTTCACCTTGTTGCAAGAAGCATAGTCCTTTTGGATTTTATGTTTCTCAACAAATTTTAGCATTTCCATTGGTCAGTTTAAAAAGTAAATGAAGATCAGAGTTTGAATCATCTCAATTTTTTAACCATTAAAACCTTTCATAACAAAATTAATTCTTCACAAAAACATTTCTCATTGCAGGGAGAAGGATAAAGAACACTACTCAAAATTCATGAGAAGGACAAAACAAAATATAGATTATACAAATAAAAAATAAGTTTACAAAACAAAGAAAGGAAAGAATACAACTTCTCTAACACTCATTCTCAAGCAAATCCCTTGAAGTTACCTTTAAGCATTTTCTCTCTTTACAATCTCACTCAGTGATTTCTTACAAATGTAATGACGAAGAAATCTCTCACATTCCCTCTCCTCTAATAACTCTAGAAGGAAATCCTAACTCTTCACCATAACTCTCTATCACACCAACCTTAGCTTCACCTTCTCCAAAACACTCGCAAGGCTCTCTAGACTCCCCTCTTTAATTTGGGTGCCAACTTTCCTTTTAAAAGGAGTTTAAAATTCCCTCTTTTTTCCTAAAAGACACACCTCTTCACATCAAGAGACATGCCCTTTCATCCAAGAGACATATCTCTTCATTTAAGAGTCTTTCCAAAGTGCTAGATAGATTGAGTCACTCCATGGGGCACTTGAATTGATTGGAACTTTCTAGAAATGCTAAAAAATAGTCAATAACTGCCTCATTCCATCTTAATTCATCTCTGACAACTCTGCCGCCATTTCTGGCGCATCTGGTGCCAGTGTGTTGAAGTTCAGCTGTTTTCTGTATTCAGCTCCTCTGGCACTGCTTCTTTGGTGCCTCTTCTCTATAAAATGACACCTCTTGCACTGGTTTTTGGTGCCTCTGGTGCTAACTCTCTGTATAATGCAGCCTCGGGCTTCATAATGCTGAAAAACTTCATTTTGACTATAAATTCCTCCTTTTTGTTTTTTTTTGCTCAAAATGCTTAAAATCAATATATCTGCAACAAAACATGAAAATACCTTTCTTTAAAGTGCAGTATCACCAAATTTAAGCATAAAATGTACATATAAAATTGCACATTTTTTTTATGTATCAAAATCCCCTAAACATAAATGTTACTTATTGTCAAGTGATTCTTTTATTATATAAAAATATGACTTATGGTAGATATTAACTTATAAACTTCTATAATTTGGTTTAATAAATATAATAGAATAACTTAAGAAATTTTTTTAATAACTTAGGTTATAACTAAAAGTATAAGAACACCTAGTAGTCAAGTCTAAGATTTCTAAATTTCCATTTATTTCAAGCAGAGATCTAATTTGTCATATCAAAGATACATAGAATGTCCATATGAAAAAGAATTTCATGAAAAAATTATTAGTAAGGTTGTTAATACTCAGATACAAGTTTAGAAAATGTAATGAAGCCTTTCTCCTCACATATTTTTATTTTCTTTTTCTTTTCTTTTTCTCTCTCTCTTTTTCTTTTCTTTAGGATTATTTTCAATTCATTCTTTTCTTTTCTTTTTCATGTGAGAATTACTATATCCGGATATCCTTTAATAATTTTGAACTTCACTATCTCCTCCTTGAAGTTGAAACTTCTTACCTTCCTTTACTTTATAAATTCATATTAGCTTTAAAGATTTTTCATAAAGATTCATTCTTTCCTTTTTTATATGAAACTCTAAAATTTTTAATACTTCAAAATCACAATTTTCTTTACTTTAAATAGAAAAATTATAGTCTTATCATTTCATAATAAATATTTTAACTTTATAATTGACCTTCATTTTTAAATATTTTTGCTTAAATTTATTATAACATTTACAAAAAAAATATAATTATCTAAATTTAAATTTTGATACCTAAGGTCATGTTAAATAATTTTTTAAAAAATATAGTTAATTGTGGACAAATAAAATTTAGCTTCTTTTAAAGAAATTTTCTTTCCCCCAAACTTAGATTTTGTAATATTCAATAAAATATTTAGTATAAAAATTGTAGGTGAAATAAAATAGTAAATGCATAAAAAGAAAACTAACCTATGGAGGGACCTGAATATGAAACTTTGCTCTGACATATTGCTCATACTAATTTAAAAAGTACAGGCTTTAAAGCATCAAATAAAACATAATATATCAAAGGATTTGCTAAGAAAAGGTAAATCAAAAACATAAACAGTAAATTCAAGAAACTAACAATGTTAAAATAAAAATCTATACTTCACAGCTACACACACAAACTAGTTCAATAGTTCCACAATCACTACACATAAATTGTCCAAATCATACCAATAACAAAATTAAGCAAACAACAACAAATGAAAATTGATAAAACCCAATAAATCTTCACTCATCATCTTCCTACTCATCTTCTTCCTCTTCTTCTCCTTCCTCTTCCTTAAGGTTATCTTGCACATAAGACTTGAAGATGGGGCATGTAAGAAATTCTACAGTATGCTCACCCCTTAGAGATCTAACCATTGCCTCTTGATATGCAATATCATGTTGTACTCTTCTTTTCTTATAATCATCATTGTGAGTATTTCTTGATTTCCAACCAACTATGATGTTCTACATTGCCACTATATATGATTGCTCAATCATTAACTGTTCCATAATATTTTCAAGTGAAATAGAACTAGATGTAGATGGTCTTGTAGATGATGTAGAGGGTCTATCACTACTTCTACTTCTAGATCCAACAAATGATTTAAATTTATGAATTGTAGGTTTTCTAATGGGTTTAAATGGTTGCAACATTTATTTCATTTCCATCAAATTCTACTCATTATTGTTCACATAAAGTGAAAATCAGGGCAGGATAACCTAAACCACTAGCAGTCCCACTTCTAGCAATACTTTGAGCATTTTGCACAATAAAAGAACCCATATCAAAAACTTTCTTTTGTTGAATGCAAAAATTCATTACTGCTCTCTTCTTGGTTACATCACTAAGGTGATTAGTTGGAAGTAATTTTGTAGAAATAAAGTAATGTCATGCTTTGGATTGCACATTCAACATAGAAGTAAAAAAATTGACTTTGTAATTATTGTTAATCTTTCATTCTCCCCTTTCATCAATTCTTCATCGGGTAATAAATAAGAAATCACAAATGTAGAATACTCACAATGAAATTCATTTCCTAACCTATAAAGTGAATTGATCCCTTCACGAGTAAATTCAAAATGTTTACCTTTAACATAAACATGCTCATCTGTAGTCACCCGAAGATTGGTGTAAAATTCTTGAACGATAGGAACAATGTCTACTGCGGTGAAGTAGCAAAAGGTTTCACACTTCCGAGCAATTATGAACCTTTCAATTTCTCCTCCAAGGTTTGGGAATGCATGCTCTTGAATCTATTTCCATACCCATGATAATATTGTAATTATACTGAGCCTTATAATTAATGAATCATCCCGCATCAAAATATCCCGAAGGCTTTCCTCTTTTCTCTCTTGGAGTCATAGGAATTTCTAAATAAATTCACATAAAATCCAAATAAATTCACAATATCATAAATTAAACTCCAAAAGTAGAAATATTTGGTAAGAAACTTTTCACCATGGGTTCTCTTTTAACTTCTTCAACAAAAACTCCAAATTTTGAATTTCCATGAAAAATACATGGTGAAAATCAATAATTTCTAAGTTAAAGCAAAGCTCTTACTAAGGGAAGATAAAATCCACGACTTTTTAGCCTTTAAATCTCCTCAAATCCACCAAATGACAAGCCCTAAGTTGAGTTTTGGCTTTAGTCTAGAGGTAGGAGATGACCTAAGTAAAGAAAATGGGGTTTAACAATGGATTTTTGTTGTTTTAAGTAAATCTGAGCATTTTCAAGAAATTGGCGCCTCTCGCACCATCACAAAAAAAATTCAAATTTTGATTTTCTTTTGAAATTCGCTGCATTCCAAACCACATCAACCTCTGATTAATTTAATTAAATACTTTTATTCATAATTAAACAAACATCTGACAACCTATTTTCACAAACAACACAAAACTCACATTTATATATAAAATCCACACAATTACAAATTAACATTTTCAAGCCAAAACATCAAATTAAGCATCAAAATCACACCAAACAAACTAACTCTAAAAACTAACTATCAAACACTCAACATATTACTCATGTTCAACAGTAAAAGTAAATCAAATCCAACACAAACACATAACACACATATGCAATCATAATTATGAATTTTTTACTTTAGAGAGTTCAAACATCTTCTTCACTGTCATCTTCTTAAATATTTCCCATGGATTGATAGTGAACGTACAAGTTGTTAATTGGTCGGTGAGGAAATTCATCCATTGAATCTTCTTCAATCCAAGCATTCTTCTTAACCTTACCATCTTCAATGTGTCCGGTATGTTAAATTTTTTCTTCATCCTCCATTCCAAATGATGAAACATATCAAAAATGTTTTCAATTGATTCATAATATTTTGTGCCTCTTTCTCTAACCTCCTGATTCTTTTCAAAATATATGCTAGGAAAGATATGCTCAATAAATCCTCAAAATATTTACTGCAAACGAGTTCCTAGAGTTTTTGGATGGCAGTACCATGCCATCCTCAAATTATCGAGAGAAATGTAGAACCATTGGCTCCCAATCCAAACTATGCCTCCTAAAACTTACTAGATGAAACTTAATAGCAAAACTATACTACATAATGTCAACATCGATCCTACATATGCCCAGCATCTTCCCCTCTGGCTAAAATCTGACACATTATTGTAAAATGACTATAAACCATGAATCATTTGAGAGTAATCCCGCTAGAAAATTAGCTCCATCATCTCTTAATGAATAATCAGACAATGAAACAATATATGTCTAGTGTGAAAAGCAAAGTCGATAATATCACGGTCATAGGTAAACATTTGGACATTGAAGACAATATTTTGTACGCACCCAATGGAGACCCAACACCCTACCAAACTTCAAAATAGAAATTTGGACTCAATTTCACTAAATTGATGTAGATGATCTGTACTCACTTTTTTGTAAGAGAAGATCAACTTAGCTATTGACACTTAGAAACTACAGAAATCTTTTCATTTCAACTTTCTCTCACAACTTCTCAAGTTTGTAATTCTCTACTGCTAAAGTTTGTGATAGAGCTCAACATAATTATTGATATAAGTGTGATAAAAGAAAATCTAGATTCAATGTGACAAGCCAAATATGTAGAAAATTCGGCCACTCATCCACTACTAGGTAGCATTGGTCCTACCTTACGTACATCCCTCCGAAACTAGTGTTATAAACATTTATTTCCTTGATTACAGTGCTAAAACACACCTCACTTCAGATTTCAACCCAAAAAAATTAGCTTTTCCAACTATCAGAGCTGAACAAGTTATTGTGAGCATTGGACAATCTATTGATATTGACATACGGGTGCTAGTATTTCTCTAACTCCTCACCGTAAGCTTCTTTTACTTAACATTAGGTATGCTCCACCTTTTTCTTCCAACTCTTCTCGGTTCACTAATTGATTCACAAAAAATAATGTTGTTATAATTTTTGAAATTAATGGATTTTCTATCTTTGATCTAACAAAGAAACAACCTTTACTCTAAGGCACCATCTATGAAGACTTCTATCTGATTAACATGTTGACCTCACTTTTATGAAGACCCCAACTACTTGCACATAACTCCAGGTTAGGGTTGTGTTCTCTTGGGTCTCATCAGGGCAAGTCCAAGCCCCTAACCTTTGGTTGGGATGGCTTAGGGTTTTAACAAATGAGGAACCCAAATTGACTGTCATGGGAAAAGATGTCCCATGTCACCCAAATCAACTCAAAATCCTAAGGCATTCCTATGAACCCTAGGAATCACCTTGATCATGAAAATTCTACTTAGGAGAAGGATCAAACTAAATTGATTCTTAGCCTTACCAAAGGCCTCCCTCTAACCCCAACTTGTGGTGGCACCATAAGATGTTCAAAACCAATTAGACCCACCCAAATTTTAGTCAAATCAAGACCACATGATCTCTTCCCATCCAATTGTTCCTCAGTCGACATGGTCATGCCACGACACCATGTGGTGAACCCAATTTGCACCACGGGGACAACACCTGTGATTCACTTAATTAATTACGGGCGTTATGAAATTCCATTTGGGCTTAAAATTTGGGCTAAATACAACCCATTATCCTAGGCCAAAAACCTTAAAATTTAGCCCATATTCCATGGCCCATGAAGCCCATAACTCATTCTTAATGGGTTACCGATGACACAAACCAACTCACCATGACATATGGGTGGCACAACAATATAACCCATGTTATGTCCAAGCACTAGAGGACAAATCCTCATGCTTCACCAAGAGGGAGGCCACATTGCAGCTTGTTCATGGACCCTTTGACCCAACTTTTAGTGAAACAAACAAGGCCTTGGGGATCCAAGACCAAACCAATGCTGGTCTTAGCCACCATGAGCTCTTCCACAGGCCTCCTTCTCCACCATTAAAACCAACTTGGCCAAGGCATGAAGAATTGCAAAAGTCTTTCTCCCACTACCCAAAGCCTCTAAAAATTATTTCCACATTCGATGTGGAGCCACCTAAGCATCTCCAGCCTTACCAAGTGACCCAACCAGCACTTACCAGTATTTTTAATCTTCTTAACTATGCCAAAAAATATATCTCAATTTATATCTAGTGGCTAGTGTGAACACTTGCAATGATTTATGAATTATATAATATAGTTTCACACTAGGGGTACCACATAAGTATACGCATCATTTCAAGCAATATCGTATTTTCTTTAATAACCCCAATATCGATCTCATGAGGAATGCAATATCTATTATAATTAACTTACACAAATTCTAGTTAAATTGCAATTTAATAAGATAAAAGATTCAAAATGACATGCTTGCCAAAATTTACTACTAAAAGAGCTTAGAAAGAAAATACAACTAAATGTAACAGCTTAACGAAATATAACAACAAGTTTGGATAATATGGAAAAACCTTTTCTCTTACAATAAGATTTTAGTTTTTGTAGGATTCAAATGATTTAAGACAAAATTGAGGTAATGTGATAAATAGAAGCATACCTTATTATTTACCCACTTTAATGCTAGCAAAGAACATTATCTAACTTAAGGCTGATTCCTTAACATCTCGATTCCACATCAGTGTTATCTAGCTTCTCAGCACTAGATGCCGCTAGCTTATGCCATCGCAATGACTGAATCCCAGCTTCAAAGTACTAAACCTTAAGCTAAACTGATGAGAATCTAGCCTGTCACCCTAGATCTAACCAATTCTACGCCTATCAAATTTTTTCTCACTATTTATTTGCACTCCAATTAGGTGATCGCAATAGCTCTACCTAGAATGAGGTGTGGTATCGACTAATTGGGTGAAATCACAGCCTTATGAACCCAACTTTTTTGACAATACTATGAAGTATGTGTTGTTATTTTCTCAATTTTCTTTATTTATATTTCTTGCTTTATAAAGGCATCAAAAACTTGATTTTGAAGCAAACAAGAGTATAACTATTAAATTTAAATATTCGAATACTACGCAAGTATACGTATAATTATCAAGTAATATAGGACTTTTGATTAAGCCCCAAATATCAAACCCACATAGAGAATTTTAATGTTTTAAGTGAAACTAGAAAACAATCTCTACTCATAAACAAAATTTTACTCAAACTATAGATGCTATAATAGGAAGCAAAGTTTGATTTTTTTGGTAATTTTTTATAATTGAAAATAATGTAAACAACTACTTAAATTTAACTAGATATTTGTAAAATGAAAGCAATATAAATAAAATATCTTTTTCCTTATTATGAAATTGTTACAAGCATAGAAATTCTATTGTGGAATAAGAGCAATAATATTCTTTACCCTTACTAGAGGTGCTATGAAGAACGTTGGCTAATTTATGGTTTGAATAGTTCTGAAGGCGGGTTTGGTAGGGAAGATACAAGCTTTCACTCTAGAGTTCCCTCTTCTCCCTCCACTAGGGGGTTAACATCTGGTATCAAGACCTAAAACAATAAACCAAATTTGGGGCTTTAGCATATCATTCTAAAATCCTCAAACTCTACACCCTTCAAATTTTATTTCCCTATTTATTTACACTTAAGAATATGAACTTCGTTCTCATTCATACAATCTAATGTGATTCTTACCATTAGTTGGCTGAGACAATAACATCTCAGATCTTACATGTTCTCACAAGAGATATTAAAATCTTAATTGGCCAAATCAAGAAGTAAATGAAGTATAAGGATTAAAATCATCACAACTTATTCTGATATTAAAGACCAATACTTCACTCAGCTTCTATCCAACACTTATTTAATTATCATTTTAAGTAAAAAGATAAAGAAAAATACTCAGAATTCATTAAGAAAACATAAGAACACTTAAGTTTAAAAGTACAAATCATGTACACACACAAGAAGTATAAATTAAAAACAAATGTAGTGACAATGATAAAAACTTATCTCAAATTCCTCTCCACCAAATTCTTGAAGTTCTTTTGAATATATTTTCTTCCTTTCTCTTACAATACTCTCTACTAGCTCACTAGAACTCCTCCCTTTCTTCTCTTTAAAAGTATCCTTATTCTATGATAACATAAGTCTTTAAGTGAGGGGGTGGCGGTTGCTAATTGAGTCTCAAAGAGAGGGGGCGACAATGGCTAATTGAGTCTCTCTCTTCAAACAATCCAAGTCTTCTTTTATAATTTTTCATAGGGTGACTTAGTGTCCCTTAAAAAATATGTCCACATTAAATGAATCCTCTAAGAGTTACCTCCTTTCAACAGAAATTTGAATGTATTTTCATGTTAATTAACCATAAACCATGTTTTTACCAAGTGTTGCTTCAAACACCCCTTAAAAAATTCATCCAATTTCATTGAATTATCAAATAACTACCTTTGGCGCTTAAGCGCGAGGTCCTTGGCTTTTAGGCGGAGCTTTCTCTATTATCCTGACACTAAAGCACCAGTCCTAGGAGCTTAAGCATCACTGTTCTTTTGCACACCTTCATTGTTGTTCCAAATTTGATCATTTTTCACTCCTTTCACCAATTTTCATCCATTTGATTATACCTGAAAGAAAAACACACAGATATCTTCCAATAAAGCACAACATCCTCAAAACTAGCTAAAATGTGTGCATAAATGCTATATATTTTAGTTGTATCACACTCCCAGGTTATTATGTTTCTCAATGGAATTTAACCCTACAAGTTGTCAGTTTGCAAAGTAAATGAAGATTTAGTGAAAATACCATAAAAAAATTTTAAAATGAAATCTTTAAATCATTCTTATCCCATAAGATTAAGTGTCATATGCAAGGCGAAAGAAAGAGAACTACTAAGAATTCAAGGAGATTAAACAAAAATAAAACATTTGCATTGAAATCCAAGTTTTACAACAAAAACTCAAACACAAATACAAAGTACCTTATGTCTTCTCCTCAAGCAAACTTTTGGAGTTTCCTATAAGAAATCTTCAGACTTCTTCATAATAAAACTCACTCACACTTACACTTGAACACAAAATATGAAAAACCTAACTCACTATTTCTTCCCAATTGAAGTTTTGAGGCTACAAAAGGTTTAAAATTTGGCCAAATCCATCTCATTAAATAAAAAATAGAAAATAACCTAGGTTTCCTTCAAACACCCCTCTAAAATTTGGCCAAATTTGATGTAATTTCTAGAAAGGTGGTTACTGGCACTATCACGCTAGTTTGGCGTGTTAAGCGCCCTTCTCGCCCGTCTGCAAAACTATGACGCCAAGAGCTGGGCTTATAGCCACCCAAAAATTACAATTTTTCTCTATTTTCTCCCTATTTTCTCTAAATGTTCATTCCATGTACCTGAAACCATAAAAATGAAAAATACATTTCTTTAAAGTGCAATATCATAAAAAATGTACATTAAAGGCTTATAAAACATGCACTAAAAATAAGTTATTTTGAGGTGGATTAATTCTCCCAAACTTAAACGTTACTTGTCCTCAAGTATCTCCTTATATTATATAAAACATTTATAACATGTGGTAGCAAATTTAACTTCATGAGTTCTATAATTTCTGCTATATAAAACAATATAGTGAAACTTTCATAAAAAAAATTAACAACTTAGGTTAAAAAGTAAAGTACAAGAACATTTAGTAGTCAAGTTTAAAAATTATGATTTTCTATCTATTTAAAAAATAACAACAATTAGTCATTCTAAATACTAGAAAAAGAATTACATGTAAACTTTATTAGTAAAGGTGTTAATACTTCTAAATCAAGTTAGAAAATGTCACTAAGTTTCTTTCCTTAAAATGATTCAAGTAATGCCAATTTTTTATTGGGCATCTACTCAACCTTCTCCTCATCTTTAATATATATATTGTTTTTGTTTTTGTTTTTCTTTTAAGATCATTTTCAATCCTTTTTTTCTCTTTTTTCATATGCTATGTGAGGATTACTATATTTGGATAGCCTTTAATGATTTTGAACTCCACTATCCTCCTCTTAAAGTTAAAAACATCTCACATTTCTTTACTTTAACAAAATCTAAGATCCTTAATATTTCTAAAAATATAGTATTCTTTACATTAAATAGCAAAATAATAGCTCCAAACTCTAAATACTAAACATCATAATTGTAGAATTACCCTTTATTATTAAAAACTTTTACTTAGGTTTTTCTACATTTTTCATAAAATTAAAAACATAGTTTTCTAAAGTTAACTCTACATACCTGAGGTTATGTTAAAAATAATTTTGAAAAATTAAATTTTTTAGGGCAAAATAAAGTTTAGTTTAAAAATAGTTTTTCTCCCCTCCCCAAAACATAAATTTTTAAACTAATTTAAAGTAAGAAAGTTCATGAAGGAAGAGCAAATTTTTAAAATTTTAAAAACTGGGAAACTAATGCAGGTACAAGTTGGAAAGATAAGTATTGAGTAGTGATATACATAACTTTAATATGCATAACAATAAAAACTTAAAAGAAACACTAATTAAGAATTTAAATTGGACAATAGAAATAAAAGTTTAACAGAAAAAAAAAGAAATTAAATACAAGCACACTCCAACATAAGTACAACAAATTACTAATCTGATGATGTGCGGTTTTTGTGGTGCGTTGTAATATCTTTTAATACTACAATACACACACGACATCCCAAACAATAAATATGCAGTGCAATCATAATAAAAATCACTTTAGAATAAGTAGTTTTATATTCTAAAATCTTTAAGCTGCCAAACCTTACAAATAATGCAAGTATACGTATCTCTCAAGTAATAAAGAGCTCTATTGGAGTCCTAAGTATCGATCCCATAGAGAGTTGGAAATTCTTATGGCTATAACGTCAAACACAATATTCAAACTATAAAAACTTAAGTAAAACAAATCTAAAGTAAATTTAATGTGTAATAAATGAACTGCAGTTAAAAGAACTAAGTTAACTAAATATTTGCTAAACTTAAAAAGTAAACTTATTAAGACTAAACAAAGTTTTGTAATGAAGAATTCAAATTTAAGAAAGCATCATTCTCCTTTAAAATGAGTTTATGGATTGTGAAGTAATCAAAATCATTTAAATTATATAAAAATTTGTATTGTGTCAAATAGGAGCAATCTTATTCTTTACCCTATGAGAGTGCATAAAGAACATTGAATAATCCAGAGTTTCATCCCTAAATTCATGGTTAGGTTGAGAGGATATTGGCTGACACTCAAGAGCTCTCACTTCTCCCTCCCATGAGGGTTAAGAGTCTCACTTTAGTTTTCAAGCAACTGGACCAAATTAAGGATTTTAACATGTCACCATAAAATCTCCAATTATGCTCCCATCAATGTATATTTCCCTATTTATTTTCACTCAACCTCATGGACTACATTATCGCCCATGAAATTGAATGTGACTTTCACCTTATTGGAGGAAGCATAGTCCTTTCAGATCTTATGTTTCTCAACAAATTTTAGCATTTCCATTGGTCAGTTTAAAAAGTAAATGAAGATCAGTTTTTGAATCATCTCAATTTATTGACATTTAAAACCTTTCATAATAAAATTAATTCTTCACAAAATCATATCTCATTGTAGGGAGAAGTATAAAGAAGACAACTCAAAATTCATGAGAAGGACACAAGAAAATATAGATTATATCTATAAAAAAGTAGTTTACAAAACAAAGAAAGGAAAGAACACAACATTTCTAACACTCTTTCTCAAGAAAATCCCTTGAAGTTCATTTTAAGCACTTTCTCTCTTTGCAATCTCACTAAGCTCTTTATTAGAAATGTAATGAAGAAGAAATCTCTCACATTCCCTCTCTTATTAAAACTATAGAAGAAACACCTAACTTCTCCACAACTCTCTATCACACCACCCTTAGACTTCAACTTCTCCAAACCTCTCGCAAGACTTTCTAGAATCCCCTCTTTAATCTGGGTGACATCCTTCTTTTTAAAAAGAGTTCAAAAAATTTTTTTTTCCTAAAAGACACACCTCTTGACATTAAGAGACATGCCCTTTCATTGAAGAGACATATCTCTTCATTCAAGAGTCTTTCCACAGTGTCTAGATAGATTGAGTCACCCTATGGGGTGCTTGAATTGATTAGAGCTTTCTATAACAGCTAAAAAATAGTCAATAACTGCATCACTCCGTCTTAATTCATCTCTGGCAACTCTGCCACCATTTCTAGTGCATCTAGTGTCAGTGTGTTGAAGTTCAGCTATTCTCTGGGTTTTGGCGCCTCTGGCGCTGCTTCTCTGGTGTCTCTTCTCTATAAAATGGCACCTCTTGCGCTAGTTTCTAGTGCCTACTCTCTGTATAATGGAGCCTCTGGCGCCATAATGCTGAAAATCTTCATTTTGAATCTAAATTTCCTTCTTTTTATTTTTTTTTGTGCTCCAAATTCTTAAAATCAATATATCTAAAACAAAACATGAAAATACATTTCTTTAAAGTGTAATATCACCAAATTTAAGCATAAAATGTACATATAAAACTGCACATTTTTTTGGTGTATCAAAATCCCTTAAACATAAATGTTACTTGTTGTCAAGTGACTCTTTTATTATATAAAAATATGACTTATGGTAAAGATTAATTTATAAACTTCTATAATTTGGTTTAATAAATATAATAGTACAACTTAAGAAAAAAATTAATAACTTAGGTTAAACTAGAATTATAAGAACACCCAGTAGTCAAGTCTAAGATTTCTGAATTTCCATTTATTTCAAGAAGAATTGTAATTTGTCATATCCAAGATACATAGAATGTCCATATGAAAAAGAATTTCATGAAAATTTTATTATTAAGGTTATTAATACTCAGATACAAGTTTATAAAATGTAATGAAGCTTTTTTTCTCAAGTTGATTCAAGTGAAGCCAAATTTTTTATTAGACATCTCGTCAAGCTTCTCCTCACATATTTTGTTTTCTTTTCCTTTTTCTTTTCTTTTTCTCTCTTTTTTTATTTTCTTTAGGATCATTTTCAATCATTTCTTATCTTTTCTTTTTCATGTGAGGATTACTATATCTGGATATCCTTTAATAATTTTGAACTTCACTATTTCCTTTTTGAAGTTAAAACTTCTTACCTTCCTCACTTTATAAATTCATATTAGCTTTAAAATTTTTCATAAAGTTTCATTCTTTTCTTTTTATATGAAACTCTAAAATTTTTAATACTTCAGAAACACAATTTCCTTTACTTTAAAAAGAAAAATCATACTCTTATCATTTCATACTAAATATTTTAACTTTAGAATTGACCTTCATTATTAAATATTTTTGCTTAAATTTACTATAACATTTACAAAAAAAATGTAGTTATCTAAATTTAAATTCTGATACCACGGTCATGTAAAATATATTTTTTTTAAATATAGTTAATTGTGGAAAAATAAAATTTAGCTTCTTTAAAGAAAATTTTCTTTCCCCCAAACTTAGATTTTTGTAAATTTCAACAAAATATTTAGTATAAATATTGTAGGTGAAAGAAAATAGTAAATGCATAAAAATAAAACTAACCTATAGAGGGATCTGAATATGAAACTTAGCTCTAACATATTGCTAATACTAATTTAAAAAGTACGGGTTTTAAAGCATCAAATAAAACATAATATATCAAAGGATTTGCTAAGTAAAGGTAAATCAAAAACATAAACAGTAAATTGAGGAAACTAACAATGTTAAAATAAAAATCTATACTTCACAGCAATACACACAAACAAGTTCAACAGTTCCACAATCACAACACATAAATTGTCCAAATAATACAAACAACAAAATTAAGCAAACAACAACAAATGAAATCAGATAAAACACAATAAATCTTCATTCATCATCTTCTTACTCATCTTCTTCCTCTTCTTCTCCTTCCTCTTCTTTAAAGTTATCTTGCACATAAGGCTTAAAGCTAGGGCATGTAGGAAATTCTATGGATCACCCCTCAAATATCTCACCATTGCCTCTTGATATGGAATATCATGTTGTACTCTTCTTTGCTTATAATCATCATTGTGAGCATTTCTTGATTCCCCTCCAGCTATTATGTTCTGCCTTGCCACTATATATGATTGCTCAATCATTAACTGTTCATAATATTTTCAAGTGAAATAGAACTTGTTGTAGATGGTCCTATAGATGATGTAGAGGGTATATCACTACTTCGACTTCTAGATCCAACAAATGATTTAAATTTATGAATTGTGGGTTTTCTAATGGGTTTTAATGGTTGCAACATTTTTCATTTCTATCAAACTCTACTCATGGTTGTTCACATAAAGTGAAAATCAGGGCAGGATAACCTAAACCACTAGCGGTCCCACCTCTAGCAATACTTTGAGCATTTTAAACAATAAGAGCCCAATATCAACAACTTTCTTTTGTTGAATGCAAAAATTCAATGCTGCTTTCTTCTTGGTTACTTCACTAAGATGATTGGTTAGAAGTAATTTTTCAGAAATATTGTAATGCCATGCTCTGGATTGCACATTCAACATGGAAGTGAAAAATAACTTTATGATTATTCTTAATCTTTCATTCTCCCCTTCCATCAATACTTCATCAAGTGATAAATTAGAAATCACAAATGTTGAATACTCACAATGAAATTCATTTTCCAGGCTATAAAGCGAGTTGATCCTTTCACGAGTAAATTCAACATGTTTACCTTTAACATAAGCTTGCTCGTCTGTAGTCACCCAAATATTGGTGTGAAATTCTCGAACGATAAGAACAATGTCTACTGTGGTGAGGTAGCAAAAAGTCTCTCACTTCCGAACAATTATCAACCTTTCAATTTCTCCTCCATGGTTTGAGAATTTATGCTCCTGAATCAATTTCCTCGTACCCATGATAATATTGTAATTATACTGAGCCTTCTAATTAATGAATCATCTCGCATCAAAATATCGCGAAGGCTTTCCTCTTTTCTCTCTTGGAGCCATAGGAATTTCTAAATAAATTCACATAAAATCAAAATAAATTCACAATATCATAAATCAGACTCTAAAAGTAGAAATATTTGGTAAGAAACTTTTCACCATGGGTTCTCTTTTAACTTCTTCAACAAAAAATCCAAATTTTGAATATCTATAATGTAAGAAAAATATATGGTGAAAATCAATAATTTCTAAGTTAAAGTGAAGCTCTTACCAAGGGAAGATAAAATCCATGACTTTTTAGCCTTTAAATAACCTCAAATCCACCAAATGACAAGAACAAGGTTGAGTTTTGGCTTTAGTCTAGAAGTAGGAGATGACCCAAGTAGAAAAAATGGGGTTTAACAGTGGATTTTTGTGGTTTTAAGTAAATCTGAGCATTTTTAAGAAAATCGCGCCTCTCGCGCCAACACAAAAAATTTTTAGATTTTGATTTTCTTTTGAAATCTGCTGCATTAAAAACCATGTCAACCTCTAATTAACTTAATTAAACACTTTTATTCATAATTAAACAAACTTCTAACAACTTATTTTAAAAAACAACACAAAACTCACATTTATATATATAATCCACACAATTACAAACTAACATTTTCAAGCCCATACATCAAATTCAGCGTCGAAATCACACCAAACAAACTAATGCTGAAAATTAAAAATCAAACACTCAACATATGACTCATATAAATT
The DNA here is from genome assembly GCA_002079205.1 of Phalaenopsis hybrid cultivar. NCBI lineage: Eukaryota > Viridiplantae > Streptophyta > Magnoliopsida > Asparagales > Orchidaceae > Phalaenopsis > Phalaenopsis hybrid cultivar. The sequence goes on along the minus strand of JXCR01147834.1, from coordinate 106,822 downwards.
TCAACTGTAAAAGTAAATCAAATCCAACACAAACACATAACACACATATGCAATCATAATTATGAATTTTTTATTTTAGAGAGTTTGAACATCTTCTTCACTGTCATGTTCTTGAATATTTCCCATGGATTGATAGTGAACGTACAAGTTGTAAAATCGTCGGTGAGAAAATTCATCCATTGAATCTTCTTCAAAAGAAAGCATTCTTCTTAAACATACGGACCATGCCTTCAATTTGTCTGGTATGTTCAAATTTTTTCTTCATCATCCAATCCAAATGATCAAACATATCAGAAATGTTTTCGATATAATTCATAATATTCTGTGCCTCTTTCTCCAACTTCTTGATTCTTTTCAAAATATCATGCGAACTAGAAAGCGAGGTTGGATAGGCAATGAATTTTGAGTTGGTTGATCTATACAAATATTCATATTGTTTTCCTCCTCGTTTCTTATGAAGTTGCAACAAATCTCTTGGTCCCTAGGCTTCCAAGGGAGAAGCACTTATTCCCAACTTTCATAAGGCACTTGCGACTGGCTGCATAGCAGGAATATGGTAGAAGGATGTACCGGCCCATAAGTCAATCCGTTGATAATCAAACCTAAAATAGATTTTACAATTAAAGCACCCAAATCAATATGTTTTTCAGCTTGAATACAATAATTTAAAATAACACATTCCTTAGTCACTTTACTGATTTTCATGGTAGGAAGAAGTTTTGATGCAATAAAGAAATGCCCCACCATTGATGCAAGGTTCAATACTGATGAAGATAAACTTACATGTCCATTAATTCTTGTTTCCCAATTTTCATCTTCATCAGTGAGGAATTGATAGAGTTCATCCATGTTATCTCTTGTAGGGACAAAATTTCCGTAGTGATAAATATGGACGCTTTCAATCATAAACAAGTCGTTTATTCTCAAAGGAGTAAATGGTACCCACCTACCTCTAACAAAGACAACTAGTTCGTTAATTCCATGAAGATTAGCAAAAAAATCTTTCACTACAAGAAAAACAGCTGCAACAGTGGTATAACATAGCACTTCCCAGCGTCTTTGCACAATAATCTCCTCCACTCGAGTATTTAGTGTGTTGAAACCTTGATTCACAAATCCTAGTTCATTGATTAATTTCTTTTTTACAAGAACTTGATCATCTAACTTTTGTTCATCAAAACTGATGAACTTTCTCTTATTGAAAATTCCAAATTTAGGGGTTAGAGTTGGATGCCATTGCATTTGAAAACGGTGACTTCCATTATCGTTTTACCCTCTTAAATAATTCTAAAATTTAGTTTTTGGGGGTTACAAGGAAGAAAATTTGCCAGAAACTACCCAAAATCGCCTTTAGAAACTTCCAAATTTGTTTTGGTAACCACGGCGTGTTTGCTACAAATTTCTGGTGCCAATTCTTTGGAAAATGGTGCCTCTAGTCCCAGTTTAGATTTCTGAACCGTTTCATTTTAAATCCAAATAGCTGTCAAATTCTTCATATAATTTGGTAAGTAAATATGTTTTAATATATTTTCTCTCTATGTAGGTCTCTCAAGTACTAGGAATTCATAAAGAAAGCATAAATATAAATGTATATAATATTTTTTATGAAAAAAAATTCACAACATTAAGAAAAATATTTTTGGGTTGTCTCCCACAAAGCGCTTAGTCGAATGTCGTCAACCTGACATTCCCAATTTTAACTCTGGGTGACCCAACATTATTAACTTTCTCTTTAAAATAATTGAACGAGTCGAATGTCTCTTTAACATTATCTGGGTGACCCAACATTTGGTCTGGGTGACCCAACATTATTAACATTATCAACCAGACATTCCTAGTCAAATGTCTCTTTAAAATTTGGTCTTTGACCATCAAAATATGGTTTCAGTTTGTGTCTATTCACTTTAAATATCTTTCCAATTTTGGGATCTTCAATATTAACAACTCCGTAGGTATAGACTTTTTCAAATGTGAATGGTCGTGCCCACCTAAACTTCAATTTTTCATGAAATAATTATAATCTTGCATTGTATAGTAAAACTTTCTCTCCAGGCTCAAAATCCTTTTTTATTATCTTCTGACCATGCCATTCTTTCATTCTCTCCTTATATATCCTAGCATTATCATAACATTCATTCGTAGTTTCTTCAAGCTCATTCAGTTGCAACAATCTTTTCTCATCAAATTTTTTTAGATTAAATTAAATCCTTAATAGCCCAACAATCTTTCCCACACTAGAGCTCTCAATTCTCCCTCCTCTGAGGGCTAAAAATCTTGCTTTAGTTTCCAATCAACTGGACCAAATTGAGGATTTTTATCGTCACCCAAAAATCTCCAATTCTGCGTTCATCAAAGTATATTTCCTTATTTATCTGCACTCAACCTCATGGACTACATTCTCATCTACGAAATTAAATGTGACTCTCACCTTGTTGCAGAAAGCATAACCCTTTTAGATCTTATGTTTCTCAATAAATTTTAACATTTCAATGGGCCAGATTAAAAAATAAATGAAGATCAGAGTTCGAATCATCACAATTTCTTAACATTTAAAACCTTTCATAAAAAAATTAATTCTTCATAAAAACCATATCTCATTGTAGGGAGAAGGATAAAGAATACTTAGAACTCATGAGAAGGATACAACAAAACATAGATTTTAAATATAATAGCAAGTTTACAAAATAAAGAAAGGAAATAACAAAACTTATCTACCACTTCTTCTCATGTAAATCCTTTTAAGTTCACTTTAAGCACCTTCTCTCTTTACAATTTCCGTAATGAAGAAGAAATCTCTCACCTTCCCTCTCCACTTTCAACTCTAGAAGAAAAAAATTGACTCTTCTCCGGAACTCTCTCTCACACCACCCTTAGACTTCTCATCCTCTAAACCTCTTGCAAGGCTCTCTAGACTCCACTCTTTAATTTGGGCACCAGGCTTCCTTTCAAAAAGAGTTCAAAATCCCCTCCATTTTCTCAAAAGGCACACCTTCACAATAAAAGACAAGTCCCTTCATCCAAGAGACATATCTCTTCATTCAAAAGCCTTTAAAAAGTGTCTAAATGCATTGAATAACTCCATGGTGTTTGAATTGATTGGAGCCTTTTAGATCCGCTAAAAAATAATCAATGACCGCCTCAATCTATTTTAATTTGTCTCTAATGTCTTTGGCACTAGTGTATTGAAGTTTCATTGTTCTTTGGATTTTGGCGCCTCTTCTCTAAAAAATGGTGCTAATTTTTTGTGCCTCTGGTGCCAACTCTTTGAATAATGGCTCCTCTAGTGTAGAATGCTGAAAATTTTTCTTTTAACTTTAAATTTTCTCCTTTTTGCTCCTTTTTGTTCCAAATGCCTAAAATCAATATACTTGCAACAAAACATGAAAATATCACTCTTTAAAGTGAAATATCACCAAATTTAAGCATAAAATGTATATATAAAATTGCATATTTTTTTTTGGTATCACTTTACAAAGTCCAAATTTTCATACACAACAAAGAAAAAGAAAGAAAACAAAACACTACACATCAATCTTCATCATCTCCAGCATCATCATCATCATCATCATCATCACCACCATCATCATCATCTCCAGTAAATATGTTTTAATGTATTTTCTCTCTATGTAGGTTTCTCAAGTACTAGGAATTCATAAACAAAGCATAAATATAAATGTATATAATATTTCTTACAAAAAAAATTCAAAACATTAAGAAAAATAATTATGGGTTGTTTCCCACAAAGCGCTTGGTTGAATGTCGTCGACCCGACATTCCCAGTTTTAACTCCGGGTGACCCAACTTTACAATCTCTTCAAAATTTGGTCTTTGACCATCAAAATATGGTTTCAGTTTGTGCCTATTCACTTTAAATATCTTTCCAATTTTGGAATCTTCAATATTAACAACTCCGTAGGTATAAACTTTTTCAACTGTGAATGGCCCTGTCCACCTAAACTTCAGTTTTTCATGAAATAATTTCAATCTTGTATTGTATATTAAAACTTTCACTCCAGGCTCAAAATTCTTTTTTTTATTATCTTCCGATCATGCCATTCTTTCATTTTCTCCTTATATATCCTAGCATTATCATAACATTCATTCCTAGTTTCTTCAAGCTCATTCAATTGCAACAATCTTTTCTCACCAAAATTTTTTAGATTAAAATTAAATCCTTAATAGCCCTATAAGTTTTATGCTCCAATTCTAATGTTAAGTGACAAGCCTTTCCAAAAATTAATCTATTTGGGGACATTTTTATGGGCATTTTTTAAGCTGTCCTATAAGCCCATAATGTAGAGTCTAATCTAGCAGACCACTCCATTTTATTAGGATTCATAGTTTTTTTTAGAATTCTTTTAATCTCACAATTAGATACCTCTGCCAGACCACTAGTTTAAGGATGATTAGTAGTTGCAATCCTATGTATAATATCATACTTTTCCATTAACTTCTCAATTCTTTTGGTTCTAAAGTGAGATGCTCCATCAATAATTTTTACTCTCGGTATTTCATATCTTATAAAAATATTTTTGATTAAAAATTTTGAAACACTCTCAGCATCACATCGAGGTAAAGCTATTGCTTCAATCCACTTTGATACATCATCTACTGTATTTAATATATATATGTTTCTAAATGAAGGTATAAATGGTCCCATAAAATCTAATCTCCAAGCATAAAAAATTCCAACTTCCAAAGTAAAATTTTTTAGCATTTCATTTCTTTTTGAAATATTGTCTACTTGTTGACATCAAGCACACACACACACACACATAAATTAATATCTCTTAATAGAGTAGGCCAATAAAATCCAGATTGTAAAATTTTATGAACAATTTGATCAATCTTAAAATGACCATCAAATTCAAAATCATGACATTTTTAGATAATTTCTTCAATTTCTTTATAAGGCACACATCTCCGGATAACTAAATCTTTGCATTGTTTGTACAAATATGGTCATCCCAAAAGTAAAATTTTGCATCATGCATAAATTTTTTTCTCTTGTTGCTTTGTCAATCCATATGCTAAAATACCACTAACAATTTAGTTCATGATATCAGCATACCAAGGTATTTCCCATTTTTTAATAGTATAAAGTTTTTCATGAGAAGTTTCATTAATTTCTCTTTCAAGAACAAATATTTCTTCCTATTCTAGCTTTAATAAATGATCAACTATTGGATTATCAGATCTTTCCTATTAACTACCACAAAATCAAATTCTTTCATCAGATGTACCTATCTAATAAATATTGGTTTCACATCCTTTTTTTAAATGAAATATTTTATAGCAGAGTGCTTTGTATGCACAACACATTTAACTCCAACCATATATGACCTAAACTCATCAAAAGCATAACTAATTGCTAATAACTCTCTTTCTGTAGTCATATAATTAATTAGAGCATCATTTTGAGTTTTACTAGCATAATATATAACTTTAAAAATTTTGTAGTGGCATAATATTTTTCTCTGCCTTGAAACAACTCAAATTGCATAATCACTTGCATCACACATTTGCTCAAACAGTTTCTCCCAATCAGGTGAAATCATTATAAGACCATTGATTATTTTTTCCTTCAACGTTTCAAAGGCATTAAAGCAGTCTTAATTAAAATCAAATTTTATGACTTTTTCCAAAAGTTGGCATAAAGGCTTTAAAATTTTTGAAAAATCTTTAATATACTGACTGTAAAACCTAGCATGTCCTAAAAAACTTCCAACTCCACTTACTGTAATAGGTGATGGTAGGTTAGCTATAACTTGTATTTTGCTGGATCTACTTCTGTCTTATTTTTTGAGCTTTTATGTCCAAGTACAATTCCTCATGCAACCATGAATTGACATTTTTCTTAGTTTAATACTAAATTCATCTTTTCACATTGTTCTAGAACTTTCTCTAAAATTTTTAGACATATTTCAAATGAAGTTCCAAACACAGAAAAATCATCCAAAAAGACTTCTATTCCTTTTTCAATTAAATCATACAAGAATGACATCATACATCTTTGAAATGTTGCAGGTGCATTACATAAACTAAATGAAATTTGTCAAAAAGAAAAAGTACTATAAGGACTAGTAAATGTAGTCTTCTCTTGATTCTCTGGAGCAATTGGTATTTGGTGATAGCTGGTATATCCATCTAAAAAGAAAAATATCTGTGCCCAGCTAGCCTATTCAACAATTGCTCTAAAATGGGAAAATGAAAGTGATCTTTCCTGGTGTCTGAATTTAACTTTCTATAATCAAAGTAGATTCGCTAACTAGTGACTTGTATTGTTTGTATTAATTCATTATTTTCATTTTTCACAATAGTCACACCCCCTTTCTTAGGAACTTAGTGAGTTGGGCTCACCCACGCACTGTCTAAAATATGATATATTATTCCAGCATCTGATCATTTTGAAATTTTTTTCTTAGCAACTTTTTCATCACCGGGTTTAATCTCATTTGAGGATCAGCTTTTGGCTCATGATGTTCTTCCAATAAAATTCTATGCATACAAATCAAATGACTGATTTCTTTAATATCAGCTACCGTCCTTCCAAAAGCATTCTTATATCTTCTTAAAGTTTCCGCCAACTTTTGTTCTTGTGCTTCAGTTAATCCTTAGGATACAATAACATGTAATGTAGATAAATCTCCTAAAAGGCATAGTTTAAATGTGTAGGAAGTGTTTTCATCTCTAGTTCATGAGGTTTTGCAATCGAAGAAATCCAGTTTTTGTTATTATCCGTAAGATCTAACAGTTCAAATTGTTTCTGAACATAATCCAATTATTCATTACTCACTTTCATAGATTTATCTTGAATTATATCCTCATTCTCATAATCCAAATATTTTTCTTCAGTTTTCTTTTCAAATGTATATGTGAATCATTCATTGCTTATAAAATTGCTAATTTCCATTCTGAAGCATTCATCCTCTCTTCCTTTTGTTGGGTATCTAATTGATTTTGCAATATAAAATGTAACTTCATGATCACTAACTCTCATCATTAATTATCCTTTCTACACATCTATTAAAGCTCTTCTAATGGAAATAAATGGTCTTCCTAAACTGATAGGAATTTATTTATCTTCCTCAATATCCAATATAATAAAATCCACAGGAAAGATAAATTTATTACTTTCACGTAAATATCTTCTATAACTCCTTTAGAATAGGCAATTAAATGATCAACTAATTGAAGAGTTACATCGGTAGGTGAAATTTCTTCTAAACCCAACCTTCTGAAAGTCGATAATGACATAAGATTAATACCGACTCCTAAGTCACATAAAGCTTTTCCAAAAAATCTTTTGCCAATAGCAAAAGGAATAGTAAAACTTATAGGATCTTTAAGCTTTCTGGAAGCTTTTTCTAAATTATTGCGCTGCACTCTTCACTAAGTGCAACAATCTCATTATATGTAAACTTCCATTTTTATCAAGTTTATCATTTATAAACTTCACATAGCTTGACGTTTGTTCCAGAGCTTCAATAAAAGGAATATTTATTATCAATTTCCTCAATATTTTTAAGAATTTTGTAAATTGGTTATCTTTGTTATATTGCTTCAATCTTTAAGGAAATGAAGGTGGTGGCCTTTCTACAGTAATTTTCATTAGTTTGATAGGATATTCTGACTCAAGATGAAAATCTTAGCTAGAATTTTCATCTTCCACCCCTTCTTTTTCAACTTCGATCTCTTTTTGAACATTTGTTTCCAATTCTTTTCCACTTCTCAATTGAATAACCTTGATTTGCTAATTGTTATGATCTTTAGGATTAACTTTAACATTACAAGGCAAAGTTCCTGGAGGTCTATTGCTAAGTGCACTAGCAATACATCCTAACTGATTTTTCATGTTTCTAATTATGACTCTTTGGCTTTGTAATTATGCTCCTTGGCTTTGTTGCACTCCCATTTGTAATATTAATTCTTCCATTAATGATTTCTTCCCCTTAATCTGTGAATTACTATTAAAACTTGGAGGGTAATAAGGTTTAAAGTTAGAATTTCCCTGATTGTTGGAGTTTCCCAATAGATTCACAGGGTTGTTCCCCCATTGCGTATTTACAACATTAAAGTTATTATTACTCCAAATGAAATTAGTGTGATTTTTTTAACCAGGATTATAATAATTGGAATTAGGATTAGTAGTTCAGTTGTTTATTGCATTTAAAGTTTCATATGAAGATCGATAATCTATCTTTTGTCCCAATGAATTTTCCTCAAGCACAAGACGTGTCTGAGAATAATCCATTCTATACTGATCTATCTTCTTTAATATTGTAGCTGTTTGAACAGCCAACATAGATATTGCATCAGAATCTTGAAAACTAGCTACTCCTTTTGGAGTTACTCTTTCAGAGGGCCATTGAAAATGTACTAGTAGCCATCTCATCAATTAAAGAATATGGTTCATGAAATAGTTTTGATATTAATGATCCACCAGCAGAAGCGTCAATTATAGACCTAAGAGATCCGACCAATCTATTATAAAAAATTTGAATTTTTAATCAATTTGGTGGTGTGGACACTACCTAAGGAAATCTTTAAATCATTCCCAAGCATCATAAATTGATTCTCCTTCGAACTGACAAAAAGATGTAATATAATTTCTAAGCTTAATAGTTTTTTTATGGTGGGAAATATTTAGTTAAATTTTTTTGTGATAAATCTCTCGAAGTTCTGATAGATCCATGTGGTAATGAGTTTAACCGCATCTTTACTTAATCCCTTAATCAAAAAGGAAAAAGTCTAAGTCTAACAACATCATTCGACATTCTGTCATATTTAAATGTAGCGCATAATTCTAGAAAATTAGCAAGATGTAAGTTAGGATCTTCATTTGGTGTTCTCCCAAAATGATTATTTTGTACCATTTGGATAATAATAGTATTAAGCTCAAATGAATTAGTAGTTATATAAGGGTTTTGCATACTCAAATGAATTTCATATGTTATAGGATTAACAGAATCTCTTAAAGGTCTCTGATGATGTTTATTTTCAATTCTAGAATTATTTATGTTTGCAGCTATTTTGTTCAAAATTTTTAACTTTTCTTGTTGTTTTTGAATTTTTCTAATAGTTCTTTCAACTCTGAATCATAAGGTATTGATCCCTCAGATCTTATACTATGCACAATAAGTAATTAAAATAAGCAAAAACATTAAAAAATAAAATTATTAATTAAACTATAACAATTTTTTCAATCAAAATAAAGTATTCTAATTCATAAAGTAATTTATCATTACTCTCTGGCAACGATGCCAAAAACTTGATGCGCGGGTTTTGTGGTGTGTTGTAATATCTTTTAATACTACAACACACACAACAACACAAACCATAAATATGCAGTTCAATCAAAATAAAAATCACTTTATAATAAATAGTGTTATGTTTTAAAATCTTTAAGCTGTCAAAACTTACTATTAATGAAAGTATATTTATCGCTCAAGTAATAAAGGGCTTTAATGGAGTCATAAGTATTGATGCTTCAAGGAGTTAGAAGTTCTTGTGGTTATAACATAAAAAACAATATTCAAACTACAAAAAACTTCAGTAAGCAAAACAAATCTAACATAAATTTAATGTACGCTAAATGAAATACAGTTAAAAGAACTAAGTTAACTAACTATGTGCTAAACATTAAAAGTAAACTTATTAAGACTAAACAAATTTGTACTGACGAGTTCAAATTCAAGAAAACATCTTTCCCCTTTAAAAAGTGTTTATGTATTGTGAAGTAACTAAAATCATTTAAATTATATATAAAATTTTATTATGTCAAATAGGAGCAATCCTATTATTTATCCTTTGAGAGTGCATAAAGAACATTGACTAATTAAGAGTTTGGTCCCTAAATTTGTGGTTAGGTTGAGCGGATGCTGGCTTCCACCATAGAGCTCTTAATTCTCCCTCTCCTGAGGGCTAACAATCTTGCTTTAGTTTCCAATCAACTAGACCAAATTGAGGATTTTTATCATCACCCAAAATCACCAATTTAGCGCTCATCAAAGTATATTTCCTTATTTATCTACACTCAACCTCATGGACTACATTCTCATCTATGAAATTAAATGTGACTCTCACCTTGTTGCAGAAAGCATAACCCTTGTAGATCTTATGTTTCTCAACAAATTTTAACATTTCAATTGGCCAGATTAAAAAATAAATGAAGATCAGAGTTCCAATCATCACAATTTCTTAACATTTAAAACCATTCATAAAAAAATTAATTCTTCATAAAACCATATCTCATTGTAGGGAGATGGATAAAGAATACTTAGAATTCATGAGAAGGATACAATAAAACATATATTATATATATAATAGCAAGTTTAAAAAATAAAGAAAGGAAAGAACACAGCTTATATAACACTCCTTCTCAAGCAAATCCTTTGAAGTTCCCTTTAAGCACCTTCTCTCTTTACAATTTCACCCAAAATTTTTATAGAAATGTAATGAAGAAGAAATCTCTCACCTTCCCTCTCCTCTTTCAACTCTAGAAGAAAAACTTAACTCTTCTCCAGAACTCTCTCTCTCACCACCCTTATACTTCTCATCCTCCAAACCTCTTGCAAGGCTCTCTAGACTCCCCTCTTTAATTTGGGCACCATCTTTCCTTTCAAAAAGAGTTCAAAATTCGCTCCTCTTTCTAAAGAGGCACACCTTCACAACAAAAGACAAGTCTCTTCATCCAAGATACATATCTATTCATTCAAAAGCCTTTCAAAAGTGTCTAAATGCATTGAATCACTCCATGGGGTGTTTGAATTGATTGGAGCCTTCTAGATCCGCTCAAAATAAGTCAATAACCGCCTCAGTTTATTTTAATTTGTCTTTGAAGCCTTTGGCACTAGTGTATTGAAGTTTTGTTGTTCTCTGGATTTTGGCGCAACTTCTCTATAAAATGGTGTCAATTTTTGGTGCCTCTGGTGCCAACTCTTTGAATAAGGGTTCCTTTGGTGTCAGAATGGTGAAAGCTTTCTTTTTAACTCTAAATTTTCTCATTTTTGCTCCTTTTTGCTCCAAATGCCTAAAATCAATATACTTGCAACAAAACATGAAAATATCATCCATTAAAGTGAAATATGTCGGCGTTATTTTGGGTTGGTTTGTGGGGTGTTGCCCGTAAGAAGGTGTCGGTCGCCGGAATCGAAATCCTGTCGCCCGCTTTGGAAGGACATTGAAGTATGAAATCGAGCCGACCCCATATTTTTCNTACATGTTCTACCCCAACTTCTTTATTATCCCAAAGTGCTTCAAGGTCATTTTGACTTATATGAATGTGACCATGAGCAATTATTATGTCATCCCTGCATATTGATTGAATAATTTTTATTAGATTTAATAAACAATTGACAAAAAAGTATTCTGTTTTTACATACCTTTCTTTGTACTTTTTTAAACAAGTATATGTCACCTCTTGCATGTGTGATGGTAATAGTTCTCTGCCGGGAACTCTACGGCCGAACAAGGGAGGACACCTTCATATGGAACAATTGCTCCCGGCTGTACCTTCCAAGCTTCTTCAGCCTCCTCTTCTCGAGCTTCATCGAGCCGTAGAGATGGTATGGTAATCAACGTAAGAGAATCATAAATATGTTGTAATAAATCATCTATATTAGAGGTAGGTTCTTCTGTTTTTTTTTTCTCTTTACAACAGCAAATGGAGAACTAACTGTCCTCTTTTTTCTCGATCCTCTGGACTTGATCCTTCAGACTAAGCTACTAGTTGGGTCTTTAGGGATGCCTTCTCGAGGTTCCCCGACACCTTTATTTATTTTGCTATCAGCTACAGCTTCATCGAAGGCAGCCATTCTACCTATTGGTTGTTCTTCTTCAAGAATATCGGGGCCCCACTCCTGTTCCCACGCTTCCTTAATATGAGCAGGTGGTTGTTATTCCTTTTTTGGGCTTTCTTTCTTTGCAATAAATTTAGAACCTACAGGAGATTCCATGAGAACTTTATTTATTTTTTCTTTATTTCCTAGATGCACCTCCATCATTGTATACTCCATAGTAGCTTTTTTGTTATTTACAGAATCCTTCAATTAAAATAAAATTTGTTGTTGCTCCGTCAGAGTTTGTCATATCTCTTCAAAACCCAAATGTGAATGTGTAGGTGGCGAGATGTTGCAAGTCTATATAAAAGGAATAACACCATGAGACTCTAGTGTTGTTGGATGAGTGTGAATTTTGGGTTCTCCAATGGACTTTGCGGGAGACGAGATCGAGCTAGCTAGAGGGGCAAGTAAACTGTGCTCCTCATCTATTAAATCAACAAAAGAATCAAGAACATACAAAAACATTCATTATAAGAATTAAATAATATACCCAAAACCAAACATAATCCTGAACTTATAACAAACATTAATATCATTCACCTGGACATGACTAAGCTTCTTAAAGATTAAATTGATCATTGGAGGGTTCCACCTTGTATTTATTGGCCACCTCAACATTCGAGGTCTAGCGTCAGGATCAGTTGGGGCTATCATAAGTGTGCGCTCATAAAACCATAGCTATATAATTACGATTAATAAATCAGAAATTCATATAACCCAAATAATATAAAAATTAAAAATTTTAATTGAGGTTGGGCAATATACTAATCGTTAGAAGAACAAAAAAACCTCATTCATGTATTCCAATGGTTAACCCATCCTTATTTTGATGGCGCAAGCATTGACCTGCTCAATTAGGTGGTCACATACTATTGTGGCCCAATTAAATGAAGAAAAACTATCTACATTCTTAGCAAATGAATAGAGCCCTGTGAGCACACTAAAACTGTTGGAAGAAAATAATAAATTAGATAACAAAAATTTAATAATAAGTTCATCAATAATAGCAGATGAACTCTCCGATAGTTCACTCTTTGCCCACCTTGCATCTACATCATTGACGGGTTTTTTAGCCCAAGTTGCTGCAAGACCTCTGTTGGGCATGTCAATCAACAAAACAACTTGATTTGCATCAAAACTCAGTCCCCCCTCAATCTGAAAGCCAATCTATTCATAACCCAACAATTCAATAAGTGCATAGTTAGTTAGTGATCATGAGGATAGGGGGGAGATCCAAAAACTTATTAAGCTTCATTCTTTCCAGATTTGATAATGTCTTCCGAGAGACAATTGGTCGAACCTTATCCAAAACCTCTCTAACTGCTAATGGTCGGCATCTACAATTCGTTGACTGTTTATTCATCAACCTACAAGAATAAGATGCATGCTATTAATACTGACAATAAACCAAGAATAACCTACAAATACCCTACAAATAACCTAGGAATAACCTAAAATAAACTTACAAATAACCTAAAAACCACCTAGTAATAACCTACGCAGAACTTAAAAATTACAAAACAATACATTAAAACTAACTCAGGAATAACTAAAGAATAACCTACACATAACTTAAAAATAACCCAGAAATAACCTACGCATTACTTCGAAATTAACAAAACAATACCCTAAAAATAACCCAGGAATAACCTACAAATAACCTGCGCATAAATTAAAAATTACCTGCAAGTAACTTAAAAATAACCTAGGAATAACCTACGAATAACCTGCACATAACTTAAAAATTACCTGCAAGTAACTTAAAAATAACCCAGGAATAACCTGAGAATAAACTAAAAATAACCTACGAATCAACTTAAAATCAACCCAGGGATAACCTACAAAGAAATACAAATAACCTACAAATAACCTAAAAAAAACCTAAAAAGAACCCTGGGTTAACCAAAGAAAAACATACGCTTAACTTAAGAATAACCTACAAATAACTTAAAAATAACACAGGAATAACATTGAATAGTTGTCAATAAGTACTAAACTTCAAAGTAACTCAAGAATAACCCAATAATAACCTAAAAATAACCTAAAAATAAACCAGGAATAAATTCTAAAATAAACGATGAATAATGCAGAAACAACACAATATTAACCAATTAACACAGTAGAAACATGAGAATACACTTCTAAGTAATCCATGTATAACCAAAAAAATAACTTAAAAATAACCTAAGAATAAAACGATGATAATTACCATGACAAGTTTTCCCTTTCAACTCCCTCCTTCATCCTCTTCGCCTCCTTCTTATTCCTCTATTTCTTTGACTTCATTGGATGTTCAACCTCTATCTTCTCAGCCTCTTCTAATACTGTTCTTGAGCTCTCTTTGGCCTGCGCATACTATAGATCATCAAACCCCATCATCTTATGACTTTAAAGCTATCGAACAAGGGAGATGTGAAACCCTAGCAGAGTGAACAGAAAAAACGTAGCAGAAAAACCTTAGCGGAAAGTAGTTTCAAAACGTCATCCTCGACATTCTAAACGGCGGGATACTCGAAGAGGTGCAGGCTCGTACATCGGGTCGGGACGGGCTTCAAAGAATTTTTTTTAATTACGTGGACAACCGAGTCCCACATTTTCAACGAGGCCAAATTTAATTGGCCAGCTTACGGTGCAGACCGTCATGTCTCTGTCGGCGATATTTCGGGTTGGTTTGTGGGGTTGCTCGTAAGAAGCTGTCGGTCGTCGGAATCGAAATTTCGTCGCCCGCTTCGGAAGAACGTTGAAGTANCAGGGAAGTTTACCTTAACATTATTCTTCACCTTCCAAGCTCCTCTTCCATCAGTAAGAAATGAAATAACTTGATCCAAAACCTTGTTTATAGTAAAGAATGTGTTGTACTTACATAGAAAGTGCTTCTCGCAACTGATAAAGTTCATTAATCCTTGTTGGGGTATATTCAACAATTTTATCACGAACATAGACGTGGTCATCAGAAGTCTCCTTAAAAATTACATAGAACTTCATTACTGTACCAACAACAACCTCGATAGTAAAGCAACAAAAATTCTCCCACTATCGAGAAACAACCAATCTTTCAACTTCACCACCAGAGTTTTTGTTTGCTCGATCCGGAATTTTTTTCTTTGTATTCAGTAGACAATTGAAGTGAAGGCCAGCTTTGTAGTTGATGAATTTTTGGTCATCAAATTCCAATTTCCTCTTTCCTTTACTTATCCTTGGTACCATTGTAATCTTTGAAAGAAAGAAGAAAAATTGATAAAATCCAAATAAAATGTGAAAAATTTTAAAATCATAATGTGGAACGTTTTGAGCTTAATTCCAATAAGTAAGAGTTCTTCACCAAAGAATTTTATCAAAATTTCCTTAATAAATTTCAAAATTTTGGATCTAAGTAATGTAAGAGAAATGCTTGGTGGAAATAAAAATTTTTTGTCCAAACTCCTTTTGCCTTCTAATCCCTTTAAATCCAAGCGTTTCCAAGCCCTAGGGGTGTAAACCGAAGGTTGAAGGTGACCAAAGGGGTAAAAATGGCATTTCATTGTGCATTTCACGAAATTTCTAGGTATTTTGGGATTTTCAAGTCTTGGGCACCGTCGGCGCTACTTCTAAAAATACAAACTTTCCATTATTTTCGAACATCAGTTATCTCCAATTCACTTCAACTTATAATTTGTCTTTTAAAACAATAATATTTATCCTTAGATAGTCCACAAACAAATGTTTTTACAAACAACAAAAAACCAACTTTTATATATGAAATTCCAAATTTTACAAAGACAAATTTTTATTCACACTAACACATACATAAAGTAAATCACACTATACTTTAGTGTCGAAATCAAACCACAACACTAGAACGTTGAAAACTAAACTATACATACAATTAAAGTTATAGGATTTTTAAAGCAAAGCAAATCCAACACGATTACATTAAAAACATAATTAATTTCAAGCAATGGAAAGTCCAACTTCTTCAATTACTCATCTTCATATTTATTACAGTCTCCTCTAATATCTGCCATAGACTGCTAATGTATGTACAAACGGTAGAGGGGTCAGTACGGGAGTTGATTAGTCAAATTTTCATCAATCCATTCATTCTTCGTAAACATCTGCACCAAACCTACTTCAATCTATCCCGTATGAACAATGAGTTCCTTCAACTTCCAATATAGGTGATCAAAAAGGTAAGTAAGATTTCCTATTGCATTCATGATATTCTGAAGTTCTCTTTATTTCTTCTTTATTTTTTCTCCAAAACTTGTGAGCTTCCAACTGTACAAGGCATTAAGGGTATGGAAGCATGTGATGATTGATCCAAGATATGTCCAATGCTTCATTTCCATTCCTAATATAGTTTGCATCAATAGGATCCATGGGCACCTAGAGTAATGACACATTCTCCCAACTTTCATATGGCACTTTAGATTGACCGCAAAGTAAGAAGATCGCAGAAGGATGCCCCAGTCCATTTATAAGAGCATTCATTATAATACACATAATATATTTAAAAATATTGACCCCCCATCAATGAGCTTTCCCATTTGAATGCAGTAGTTTAAAATGGCACTTTCTTTTGTAACTTTACTAATTTTCATTTTAGGGAGTAGTTTTGTAGAGATGAAGAAATGTCATTGTTTAGATATCAGATTTAGCAATGAAGCGGAGAAACTAACGTACTCCTCATCTCTGATTTCCTAATTATCACTTTCATCCATCAGAAATTGGTATACTGTTTATGACGGAGTAAATGCTATGCCCTTACCTCGAAAGAAGATGACTCCTTGGTTACTTCCTTGAAGATTAGCGTAGAATTCTTTTACTACTGGAACAACTAATTTATTGGTAGTGTAGCATAGAACTTCCTAATGTCTCAGTACTATGATTTTCTCAATCTGTGACCTTAGAGTTTGGTGCCACGGGGTGAGCTTGGGGTGGCTGGTTTTTATGTACTAGTAGTTTGGGTACTTCATTTGAGGTTTGTTTTAGCCTTTCCTTGGTTCCCGTGTTTTACATTTTCAAAAAATGTACTATTCAATTGGAGCCTGAGTTCGGGTTACTTGCTGGGGGAAGGGATCTAGATATGGCCCTTCTTATTAATATTGAAACTAATGTTCAAAGAACTAAAGCTACCTATGCTGGGGTGGTTTGCATTAATTAAGATATTCTAAGTGTCCCTGATTTACTTGTGTTTCCCCAAGCATTCTATAACACAGCTGCTAGCAAGGGGACTTCCTCTTGTATTCAACCTGTGGCCCTTAGAGAAAAGGAACCTGCTTTGTTTCTCACTATAGAAGATCTGACTGATCTGAACCAGGAGGTTCAATTCACACTTATTTGGAAATTCAGCTTGGGTCACTCAAAAATGGAGCTTCTAAGAAATTACTTTGACTCACAACAATTTATTGGTAATAGGAAGCTGAGGTTACATGATGGCAGACATTTACTCATCCAAGTCACCACTGAAGAGGACTATGCCATGGTGTTTGCCAAAAAGTCCATAACAATTAGGGGGACTTACATGAAAATTTTAAAATGGACTCCTTAGTTTGATTCCACAGGTGAGTCTGGTTCCTATATTGTTTAAGCTTCCAGGACTACCACTTCATCTTTCTAATATGAATGCCATAGAGGGTGATGCTCATACCTACAATAAGGCTAGGTGTGCTAGTGCAAGAATCCTTATAGAAAGGGACACCACCCTCTCTGAAATGAAAAGGATATGGATAGGGAATGAAAATAATAGATTCTGGTAAGAGGTGGTAATGGAACAAAAACCATATTATTGTCGACATTGTAAGATGTTTGGACAAACTAGGCAATGGTGTTTTAGGCTTTACTACCCACACAAAATATTTCAACGGATTCCCCCCAAGGAAGTTGCTGAAAAGGAAAAGAACAATATTATAGAAGGAAGAAATGAATTGGGAAGGCAGGAGTCAAATCAGGTAGTAGTGGCTGAGACAGTTACTCCTCATGGAAGCAATTACAACAAACAAAATGAAATTAGGAAGATCCCACAGAAGTTAGTGAATCCAGCTGCAGAGATATAAAATTCTCCTCCCACTTATGTTAGAGGTGAGAACAGCAAGGCCTTACTTACGAAGGATTCAAACTCGGAGATAGAAATGGAGAATAAGGAGACCCCAAAAAACATGAGGATTTAATGGAAGACATAAACAAATAACTGGAAACAGATTAGCAATAGCAAAGAAATAAGAAGAAGAAGAGGTTAAAGGAGGAAGAGCAGAAGACAATGGATGTGCAAGACAAAAAGACCAAGGAAGAGGGGAATATCCAAAAAAATCTCAATTCTCATCATCGAGGGGAAGGACCAGATCCAGATCTCAACCCTCACTTCATTAACTCCAAAAACATGATTAATTTGCTATGTTGGAACATAAGGGGGATAGCTCACCCCCTTTTCTTCAAAAGGCTCAAGAATCTTAATAAGAAGTACATGTTTAGGTGCATAGTTATTTTGGAACCAATAGTTCATTATAATACCCAAAAATATTAAAAAGCTTTTCCAAGGTTTTCCCTTTTTAGTAATTTGAATAACAAGATTTGGATATTTTACAGAATTGAGATGCAATGTCAAGTCCAACTCAACCATTCTCAATTCATTTACCTCTCCTTCAACATGGCAGGAAGGTCTGGAAGTACAACTTTTATTTATGCAAGACGTTCTAATTCAGCCAGGCAAGAGCTGTGGGATGATTTACATACAATTAAAGATCAAACTAGAAATGCTTGGATTGTGGAGGAGACTTTAACTGTCTGGTTTCTCCTGCTGAAAAGAGGGGGGGGGGGGGCAGACCCCCTTCTCTTTCTAAAATGACTGCATTTAATGATAACATCCAGAAGGCTGGTCTCTTTGACTTGGGTTATAAAGATCCAAAGTTCACTTGGAGGAGGGGGAAATTGTGGGAGAGATTAGATGGAATGCTTGCTAATGATAACTGGATTTAGACCTTCTTACAGATCACTATAACTCATCTCAGCCAGGTAGGGTCTAATCACAGATCTATGATAGTAACCATTTCAACAAACGATCAAAACAAGCTGATGAGACTTTCATCTGGGAGTTTGGGGAAGGTAGTGTTAATTTTTGGCTGGATAGGTGGACTTAGAATGGTGAAAAAATCAAATGATCTACCTCTATCCCAAATACTCAAGATATTGTTAAAAATTATTGGAATGGTAATCAGTGGAATTATAACCTTCTCTCAATATTATCAATAGTGAGCAGCTGCACTTGGTCCAGTAAACACCTATTTATCTTGATCAAAGAAACAAGATTGTTACTAAAAAAGCCAACTCTCAAAAAGTCACTTCATTTATATACCAAACTCACTTTCATTGGCCTTCTATCCACTGGGGCACTGAAATTTGGGTGAAACACCTTACCCCCTCTATGTCCTTTTCAAGCTGCAGATTATGGCTTTCTATGCTTTTAATAGATGATATCTTGAAAATGAAAGGCCTGAGGGGACCATCTGTTTATCTTCTATGCCTTGTGGAGGAGGAGACCTTGGATCACCTCTTCTTTAATTGCAACTTCTCTCAAAGTGTGTGGACCGAGTTATTGCCTAAGTTCAAAATAGATATATCGGCGATTATTTTGGGTTTGGTTTGTGGGATTGCCCGTAAGAAGCTGTCGGTCACTGAAATCAAAATCCCGTCACCCGCTTCAGAAAGCCGTTGAAGTATGAAATCAAACTGACCCCATATTTTGCATAGTTTAAATGAAAGAGCACTGTACCTCAAATCCTGTATCTATCCCAAAGGATAAACACAAGACTTGAGGATGAGGCTCGATCAAAATAAACTAAGGAAAGTATGACGTCCGTTTGGTCTGCCAAACTTTTGTATTTGCCGACAAGTTCCCCTATTTAATATAAATGATTAAATAAGGTCTGACGTCCGTTTGGTCTGCGAAACCTTTATATTTGCCGACAAGTTTCCTTATTTAATATAAAGGTATATTAAGCTGGGTTCGAACATGCTTCCTATAAGGGCAAGCCCCTATAGTTAATTACATCTTAGATGACCAAAGTCACTTTGAATTCAAGGTTCAAATTTGGAACATTTTGTTGTAGAGTCCAAAGGAGGAAGAACTAGGGGATGTCATGGGTTCTTCAAATTTGGAACATTTTATTATAGAATCCAAAGGAAGAAGAACTAGGGGATGTCATGGATTTAGAGGAGAACCTCTGTGACTTCCCAAGCTATCCTAATGTTTGGCTTCAGTTTTGAGGAGAAATATTTTAGAGTTTCATCCTGCCAATTTTATTAGTTAGGGCTTATATTCATGTGAAATGATCACACAAATAGCCTGGAAGATGTGAGGATTTAGGTCATGACAAACGACAACCTCGGAATCCTAAGACGAGTTAGGACTTATATTATATAGCAGGGCTCTACAAAAGCCTAAAGATAAGGTGAGGATTTACGTTGCATAAGCAAGCAACCTCGAAGTCCTATGTATTTAGCCTAAAGATAAGGTGAGGATTTACGTTGCATAAGCAAGCAACCTCGAAGTCTTATGGCTTTAATAAGGTGAGGATTTACGTTGCATAAGCAAGCAACCTTGAAGTCCTATGGCTTTGTTGTTTATATCTAAGGAAGGAAGATTGGTTTAGCTAAGGTGAGGATTTACGTTGCATAAGCAAGCGACCTCGAAGTCCTATGGCTTTGTTGTTTAATTCTTAGGAAGGAAGATTGGTTTAGCTGAGGAAGAAAAGTTTTGTTGTTGAAGATGGCCATGCTGCCCACCATGCTAGCTCCAAGCTCTTGCCGCGACGAGTTTAAGTTAGCTATTGTGTCAAGTTATAATATCAAATCAGGTGGCCCTATGGTTGAAGTTCATTAAATTTTATGATGGGCATATTAAAGTTGATTAGAGTGACACCGGTTAGGATCCTACGGTTCCCTCGTTCCGGCATCACTATTTTCTATTGGATTCACTTAGTCCAAATGAACTTATTAAACCCAACTTAATGAGTTCCATAATTTCATTTAAACCGTGGGAAGCCTCGTTAGCAACCGTAGGTTACCTCCTCCGAGGAATTCCCGATCATCCGATAGAGGCATCTTAGTTTAGTTGAAGTATTGGTTTTGTATGATGTTTATGATTAAATCTTGAGTTGTTTTATATTTTGAATGTTGTGGCGGTGCATTTTATCTTGATTGATTTTAGTTCTGGTTTTGGGTATGGTTATGATTATGATTAAAATACAAGTTTATGTTGTTTTCATGCATGTAGGTAAATGCAAGCATAAAACATGTAAGGAAAAAATAGAAGAAAGACGGTATTATAAAATGTAAAAGCGTACCTGGCGAGTCTTCTCGTTCCACCACCTGAAACTTAAAATGCATGTGAGGGCATTTATGAAGAGCAGAAAAAGTAAAGTTCTGGGGGGGTTTTCTTAACTCTATGTTGTATTTTGTTAAGTCATTAAAAGTTTAAGGATGATCCATTAAGCAAAGAATATTAAGTTTAATAGGCCTCTGAGGTATCCACAAGTTAAGAGGGGGAGACAAGTCCATGCCTCTCCCTCACCAACTAGTGAAAAGCCTCGAGTCCATTTAAAATGATCATTTTTCTTAATAGTTCATCCTGTAAATATCCTTAATGCTCAGTGAACATCGATGTTTCAATTATCCCTAAGAAAGGGATAATTATCATTTATCATTTAATTTGAAAGTTATGTAGGTGAAAACCCTTAAAGGGGCAAGTTATTGTAATTTGAACACTTAGCCAGATTTTAATCCTAATTGAGCTTAGTGGTGTTTCAAGGATGTTTGATTTTGTTTATGTTTATTTCTCTAATCATCTTTTAGTCAATTTTGATTTAACCTAAGTCACCACTAAGCCCTTAAGACCTAGGTGACTGTCTTAATTAG
>JXCR01147834.1:43360-79880 GCA_002079205.1 Phalaenopsis hybrid cultivar | reverse complement strand
TAGCAGTTCTGCAGGTAAATCTAAATTGAAATATGATGATATACGTGATTTGATTTTGGTTGAGGAGGTGCGCAGGAAAGATTCTGGCGAGACCTTGGGTTTGACTTCGGCACTGATTGTTGATTCTAGAGGGAGATCACGAGACAGGAACTCAAATAGAGGAAGATCAAAATCAAAGTCTGGTCAGCAGACAACCTGCTGGAATTGTGGCAAAGTTGGCCACATAAAAGGGAACTGCTGAAATCTCAAGAAGGAGAATGATGATGCAAATGTTGTAACTGAAGAAATACATGATGCACTATTGTTGGCGGTTCACAGTTCTGTTGATGACTGGATACTGGATTCAGGGGCTTCCTTCCATACATCTTCCCACCGGGAGTTAATGCGGAATTATGTTGCAGGCAACTTTGGGAAGGTATATCTGGCTGATGGAAAAACTCTTGACGTGGTCGGGATGGGAGACGTTGATATTGCACTCCCTAATAAAAACAAGTGGATTTTGCAAAAAGTCAGACACGTTCCTGAATTGAAGAAAAACCTCATTTCTGTAGGGCAGCTCAATGAGGGTGGTCATTCAGTAGTTTTCTCAGATAGTACTTGGAAGGTTACTAAAGGAGCATTAGTACTGGCTCGGGGTAAGAAAACTGACACACTATATATGACTGCAGGTTTACTCAGGCGTGAAAACATGAGCCAGAGGTGCATTATGGGGAAGCAGAAGAGAGTCAGTTTCTTGAAAGGTGGCAGAGCGCCAAAGACAGAAAAACTGAATTTTGTACGGACATATGGTGGAGAACCACAGAGCTATGAAAAAGTCTTGCAAGATAAAAGTTCGAGCAAGTGGGAGCTGGCAGAACTTCCACCAGGAAAGAAGACATTGCATAACAAGTGGGTGTATCGGGTGAAGACTGCGTTTGATGGCGGTAAGAGGTACAAGACTGCACTTGTTAAAAAAGAGCTTCAACTGAGGCATGATATTGCCCATGCAGTGGGAGTTGTTAGCAGATACAAGAGTAACCAAGGAAAGTGCTTGGAGGTACAAGACTGTGTTTATGCTGATATATCAGCTGAGGGTGTTACTCTTGAGAAGCTGAAGTTGTGCTCGACTTCAGCTGGTCTTCTGGCATGAAGACCGGAGGTTTGAGTTGCAGAGGTGGAGGATATCACGTTTGAGGAAAAGGGCAGTGCAGCCAATGGATGGTGCAGTTAGTGTCCCAGTCTCCAAGTGGGAGAATTGTTGAGGAAGGTGGAGACCCGGTCCACTTCCTATTACGACAGATTCTTTGATAAATTGGTTCTAATTTATCTGCTCTTAATTCTTTTCTTTATGTATTTTATTCTCANTTGGTTTTGGGTATGTGGTTATCCTGATGGTTTTAGTTTTCATGCAGGGTGAGATCATTGTTTAGCATGCAAGTTTCCAGGTATAAAAGTACAGTATGAAAGTACAAGAAAAACAACGCTAAAAAATTGTAAAAGTGTACCTGGTGAGTCGTGTCGTTCCACCCCCTGAAACTTAAAATGCATGTTAAGGCAATTTATGAAAAGCAGGAAAAGTAAAGTTTTCCTAACCCTATGTCATATTATGGTGAATCCTTAAAAGTTTAATTAAAGATGATTTCTTTAAGCAAAGAATATTGAGTTTAATAGGCCTCTGAGGTATCTAACAAGTTAAGAGGGGGAAACAGGTCCATGCCTCTCTCTCACCAACTAGTGAAAAGCCTCGAGTCCATTTAAACTTATCATTTCGCTTAATGGTTCATCCTGTATATATCCTAATGCTCAGGTGAACATCGATGTCTCAATTATCCCTAAGAAAGGGGTAATTATCATTTATCATTTAATTTGAAAATTATGTGGCTTAAGACCCTTAATGGGGCAAGTTATTGTAATTTGAACACTTAGCCAAATTTTAATCCTAATTGGGCTTAGTGAAATTTCAAGGATGTTTGATTTTGTTTTTTTTATTTCTCTAATCCTCATTTAGTCAATTTTGATTAGCCAAAGCCACCACTAAGCCCTTAAGACCTAGGTGAGTGTCTTAATTAGTTTTAAAAAGGGTTAACCTTTAAGTGGTCATGATTCATGATTTGGATTCTATTTGAAAAACAAGATAGGGGTATTAAATTTATTAATTATTGACTCAAAAGAATACCCCTAAGTCCAGGATCATTTAATTTTAATAAACTTCCAAATTTTAATAATTTAGAAAATTACCCCCTAAGTCCAAGATCATTTAATTTTAATACACTTCCAAATTTTAATAATTTAGAAATTTATTTGTCTTAATTACGTAAACAAGATTGGTTTTTACCAATTAACCCCTTTATGTTTTAAACATCAAATAAATTGTTAAGATCAGAGGTTACCCATTTTTCCTCCTTGAATTAGGCCTAAATGTTAATTAAGGCAAGGTTTCCAAAATTACACATTTGCCCCTAAGGCTCTAACACTTCATAATTTGTCAAATTAAATTCAAATGACTTCGAAATTTTTATCCTACCTCATTCATGGGTCAATTAAGACATCAGAGGAGAAAATATGATTTTTCAAAATTTATTTTAATTTATATAATTATTTTAATGCAAAAATAGGATTTTTCAAAGAAAATTCCTAACTTGACCAAGGTAAATTATAATACTTTGAAATATTTACTAGAGGTAGACCTAGACCAGAGAAGCCTTTGGATAAAATTTCATATTTTTTTAAATTCTCTGTGATTTATTAGAATTATTTTAGGTTCTAGCCTATTTAATAAAAATAAAATAGTTTAGGTGTGAAAATTAAGTTTTATTTTTTTGAAACATCTTCCTAAGGTCAAAGAACTCAGCGGAGCAAATTTTATATTTTTCTGATTTTAGTGAAAACTCATTTTTAGCCTTTTAAAAATTATTTTTAAGCTTTGAAATTCAATATCTTTATTTAGAAAATTAGGAAAATTATTCTAATTGTTCCTAAGTGATTAGGAAACAATTTAGAGCATTTCCATGAATTTTATTATTTTTTGTGATTTTTATTAATTTTTATTTATTAGGAAGCAATTTAGAACATTTCCATGAGTTTTATTATTGTTGTGATTTTTATGGATTTTTAATTATTCAAATATTTAAAATAGGCCAAAAATTAAGTTTTTATTTTAAATATTATTTTATTTTTAGAAAACATATTTAAAATAGGCCAAAAATTAAGTTTTTATTTTAAATATCATTTTATTTTTATAAAATACCTATTTAAAATAGGCCAAAAATCAAGTTTTTACTTTAAATATAATTTTATTTTTAGAAAATATTCCTGATTTTTAAAATAGGCCAAAAATTAAGTTTTTATTTTAAATATTATTTTATTTTTATAAAATATCCATGATAGGCCAAAAATTAAGTTTTTATTTTAAATATTATTTTATTTTTATAAAATATCCCTGATCATAGAAGGCCAAAAATTAAGTTTTTATTTTAAATATTATTTTATTTTTATAAAATATCCCTGATCACATAGAATTAAGTTTTTATTTTAAATATTATTTTATTTTTATAAAATATCCCTGATCACAGAGAACTGATTTTTATTTTAAATATTTTTTTTATGAATTTTTAAATATTTAAAATAGGCTAAAAATCATGTTTTTATTCTAAATATTAGTTTATTTTTATAAAATATCCCTGATCACAGAGAACTCAAAAAAACTAAGTTTCATAATTTTTGAGTTATATTTTGATTTTTAAAAAATCCTTTAAGTGATAAGAGTGGTATTTATCTTTAAAAATAAATTTAAGTTAATAAATGAACTCAAAATATTTTGAAACTTTTATGATGAGTTCTCTGGATAATAAATCACAGTGGAGATAAAAAATTAAGTCATTTAAATGTTTATCTTTTCCAAAATTAATTATTTTAGTGATTTAGTATTTGGAAAATTTAAGTATTTTTTAAATGACTTGACCTATGAAATTATTCCCAAAAGTTTTTCTAGTCATGTTGGACTATCCAAAATTTTCTTGGGATTTAATAATTAATATGCTAATTTCCATGATTATTTTAAGGAAATTAGTCATGGTGGAAGATCAAGTTTTTGGCGCTGTAGTGTTGTTAACTTTATAAATCCTTACGTACAAAATATTTAGGATGTAGCATAATGTCAATTTTCCAAGAGTTGTATCCAATAATTCTTCAAAAAGCATCCAAATTCTTCAAATTTTCTAGAAATTTGCCAAGCATCGAGATTGGAGTTGTAGGATCCCATAATGGCACTGTCGGCGCCCACGATGGCACCGCCGGTGCCCATGGTTTGAATTAATTCCTGTACTCCACGACATTGGAGTAGTTGGATCCCACAATAGCCCTGTCAGTGCCTAGTTTGGCGCTGTCAGCGCTGAGTATTTCTTCCAAAACTCTATTTTCACTCCAAATTCTATCATTTTTGTTTCAAGTGCTAATAATCATCAACCTACAATAAAAAAAATGAAAAATACCTACCTTTAAAGTTAATATCACAAAATATTTGTATAAAATTTAGGTCTAAACATACATATATTTTTGGTGCATCAAGGCATGGAATAAAGGATGAGCTCGATAGTTAGAAAATTGCACATATTCAAACACTAAACATTGGAAATTAAAAAAGGAAAATTTACAATACAACATGGATGTTGCTACATCTATGTCAAAGATAGAGAGGGGAATCCCGAAAGAATTTTACAACAAGGATGGAAGATCTGATGCCTACCTTAATCAATGAAATGATTAAACGTTTGGTTATATGGAACATAATTTTGTCCAGTTGTATCCCTGACAATTGCATTATAAAAATTTATGAAGAAGGAGATTGCATCCCACCTTATATTAATAGTCATGATTTTGAAAGGCCTTTCTGCATGCCATCTTTGCTAAACAGATGTGTTATAATGTTTGGAAAGGAAATACAAATCATAGAACCAAGAGAGTTTTGCAGTTCTTACCAGATTACCCTCTCACTAAGGTCACTGATCATTATGTTGGGAAATGGAGCTGATGTGGGCAAACATTGCATACCAAGTGCAAGCTGACAATGAATTTTAATAACATTACGGAGAATGCATCCTGAGAAGTGCCCTGTTGGATATCAACCAATAACCGAGCCTAAAGGATTGTGACCTTTGGAACTACTATAATTCTGTGAAGATCTGAGCATCTGAGATACTAAAAAAAAAACTTTTTTCTGATGGTATCTCAAAGTGCAAGATATTCATGGTTTTTCTAGTAGTGTCAATTGTTGCTGACATGACAAAAGATAAATGTGACAACTATTGTTATGTTGTTTTGATGATAGTTTTTGTCATAATATATTGCTTGTAATATATGGTGTATTGTTAATACCTCTTGTATCACTGTATGTTATCTTTTGTAGTGAAACAAAACCTAGTTTTGTTACAAAAGATAAAATCCTCTGTTGTTTGCAATGCTTGAGTAGCTATAGAAATACCAAGGTAAGCATCTATAATTAAAAGAAAATAAAATAAAATTAAATAAAAAATGAAATGTAACAACAAAATAAAAAACCAATTAATTTTTCTAAAATGACATAAGAGTTACTTTCTGACAGATAAATTGATAATTTAATCTTCATTATGTGTTTTACACACTTTCTCTTCTATTGTTTGATGTAAGACCTTTCTGACATAGAATTATGGCTTTCCTCTAGCTTTTCCTTTAGGATAGTATTTAATTCTACTAGCATTCCTTTCTCAAAATCCACATTAGAAATCTTTGAGGAGCGGTAAAAGGCCTCCTTTAAGGGAGTATGACATCCACTTTCTCTTTTGCTATTGGATGTAAGACCTTCATGACTTGAACTTTTGTCTTTCCTCTAGCTTTTCCATTGGGTAAGGTGTAAATCTATTAGCATACCTTTATCAAAAATGACATTCGACATATTTGAGGAGTGGTATAAGGCTTCCAATAATGAAGTATAACATTCACTCTCTCTTTTGCTATTGAATGTAAGACCTTCCTGAAACAGAGTTATGACTTTCCTCTAGCTTTTCCTATGGGATAGGATATAAATCAACCAGCATTCATTTCTCAAAAATTACTTTCAACTTCTTAGAGAAGTGGTATACCACCTTCTATAATGGAGTATAACATCCACTTTCTCTTTTTTTAATGGTTGCAAGACCTTTCTAACACGGATTTATGGCTTTCCTATAGCTTTTCCATTAATATAGGTTGTAAGTCCACTAGCACTTCTTTCTAAAAACAGACATTCCATTTCTTAGAGGAGTGATATAAGGCCTCCTTGGACGGAGTATGGCATTCACTTTCTCTTTCTCTATTGGATGTAGGAACTTCCTAACATGGAGTTTTGGCTTTCCCATAGATTTTCCTTTAGGATAGGATGTAACTATACTAGCATTCCTTTCTTAAACTGATATTCAACATTATTGAGGAGTGGTATAAGGACTCATTTAACGGTTTTAATCATCAACTTTCTCTTTTGCTATCATATGTATGACCTTCCTAACCAAGATTAATCGCTTTCCTCTAGCTTTTCCTTTGGGATTGAATGTAATCCAACTAGAATTCCTTTCAAAAAAGTGGCATCTAAAATCTTTGAGGAGTATAAGGCCTCTATTAATGGATTATGGCATCCAATTTCTCTTTTGCTATTGGATGTAAGACCTTCCTCACACGAAGTTAAGGTTTTTCTCTAGCTTTTCCTTTAGGATAGGTTGTATGTTCCCGAGCCTCCTTTCTCAAAACTGACATTTAAATCTTTAAGAGGCGGTATAAGACCTCTTTCAATAAAGCATGACATCCGATGCCTCTTTTTTCTATGGGATGTAAGTCCTTTCTGAAAAGGAATCATGGTTATCCTATAACTTACTGTTCAACTCACTTTTGGATGAGGTCTAGTTTCCTCTTTAGTAGCGTAGGGTCTAGCCCATAGGACTTTTCTATTGATTATTCCTAGAGGATAAGAAAAAGAACCTTGACCATTAGAAATTCTAAACTCTTCCTTACTTAACTTAAAGTTTCACATATTGGTCCTAACCTCTAGCACTTAGTAGGTGGGGCCAATATTAGGGATCTCAAGGGGGTCCCCATAGTATTGTTTGGCTTTAAGGTCAACCCTCTAGGTGTTGTCTTGAGCTGTTGCATACATTGTCACTCACTTGCACATTACATTCCACTCACAACCCTGAACCCGAACTTGTTGACTTTGATCCCTTGCTCTTTTGGGAGAAACATGTAGAGAGTTTCCTAAACCCACTAGCCCTAGGCTAAGGTTTAGATAAGACCGGTACATAAAGGACCTAAATGAAGATTTCATTGGTCCATAGCTCAAATAGGGGGGTTGACACCACAATTTCACTAAAATACCTAACTTAGCCTTTTGTCCCCTAAATCTACCCAAAACACCCCGAAACCTTATGGTTGACCAAAATTCATAATTTCACCAAAAATACTCAAATTTATTTAAAAATCATTTAAAACCATTTGAAACCACAAAAATTGCATAAAACCTCCTCAAATTGCAAAATTACCAAAATACTCCTCAAATTGCCAAAATTGCCAAAATACCCTTGGTGGCCCAAACTTTCCCAAAATCCCCAAAATCACTTCAAATGTCAGACATTCCATTGAGCTTAATTTGGCCAATCTGACCAACTTTGGCTAAAAGCCCAAAATTGCCCTGAAAGGCTCAATTACCCCCAATTTACAACTAATGTCCACCAATTTTATCCCAATTTCCACCAAATTTAAATTATAAACTCAAATTCATCATGTTCAAGCTTGATTTAAATCAAATTCAAGCCCAATTGACCCATATTGGAATCCAATTTCAACGCACCCAAATCAAAAAGCTCCAATTTGACCCAAAATCAAAATATCACTCAATTGAACCCCAAATCTATTCAATTGCCACAATTTAGCATCATAAACTTTTCAAAACATTTTCCTATATGAAATTGAACCTTCAATTGGCTTGGTCAAGCCTCAATTTCAATCAAAATCTACTTAGTCCAAAATCCCTAATTTTGCCCCTATTAAGCCATGTCTCCAAATGTCACCAAATGGAATGCCCAAATCCCAAAATTGACACCCAATTAATATTGAGAACTTGTCATAACATCTTCTTAGACCATTTTGGATGCTCAATTTGGACTTAGCCTAACTTTAGCCTAACCTAAACAAAGTTTAACCCAATATGTCCAAATTCTTGAAATGGCCAAATTCCTTCAAATTGAACGTCCAAGTCAATTTAAAACCACTTCAAATCTTTTCTAAACTCTTTATGAAAATCATTTACTAAAATTTTCTAAATTAATTGAGTCCAATCTCATGGATAGCCCAACCACGACCCAACTTCAAGTCAATTTGAGTGAAATTGAATCCATTCACCAAAATTAACCAAGCCATGCCAAATTGATCAAGCCAAAGCTTCTACAACCATCAAATACGACATGGTGACCATGCTAGACTCACCTAGCCCACCCTAGAGGAGGTATGAATAAATGGACCCCTCATCTAATGGATTTTATTCCATTTTTGGCCAAATCATGAAATACCTTTTCATCATACCATACCATTAAAGTTAACCATCATTTGCCGCCCCCTGACGTCCCTCAGCCAAGAAATGACTAAACTCTAGCAAGCCACCACTTCAGCCACCAGAAGCAACAAGCTCAAGGGAGCCCTCATTGGCCAAAACCCAAATTTAAACTCACCTGAGATGGCTAAGTCTGATTGGCCACTAGGGCTCTTCATCCCTCCACCTAAGCATTATTTTGCACCCATGAATTGCCTTTGGTGGCCTCCTCAAGCTCCTCTATTTAAGCACCCCCCTTCATGGCCAAAGGAGAGATCATCAATATCCTTGGGGAAACTCTACCAAAATCTCACCAGAGACATTTAAAGCATTCCTCAGCTCAAGCCCACCATTTTTCCCCTTTGATTCCCCCTGTGAGAGCCCAATTTTGTGCTAAAAAATTCAGCTTGAACCAGGAAAGAATTCTGTACAACTCAATAGTCCACTAAACTTTAACTAACTGTGCTCACACCATCACCAGAGCAAGAGGAGTTGATTCCCCACAAAAGCCCCATCCTAAAAAACCTCTAACATAGCTCTAAACCAATACCTAAAATTGAGCTTGATCAAAATCATAGCTAGACAATTCACCACTACCTGAGAACACATTTGGAGATTTTTTTGGTCCATCTGATGTTATTACAACCATCTAATTGAGGTCTCCCATCTCAAACAAAAGTATCGAGCCTCAGTCATAAACTGAGCTTATTTTAATTCTTCATGTTAAATGGCCTCATTTCAAGCTCGATTAACCGTATCGATATGTGCACCTTTACTAGATTAAGGTTTAAAAACAAATCCCAAGTGATTTGGTTGAGTCTATATGAAGGTCTTAAAATTTTAGTGAGAATGGTGCTCCGTTTTAGACAATTGGGAACGATGATGGAGAGTTGTCTGATCGTGCGTTTATTAAATGGATGGAGGAGATCAAGCCGATATAACTCTTAGTACGTGAATTACGGAGTGCAAAGCTCAAAACGGACAAGGTTAACGCGACTGAGCTGAATAAGTAGAAAATTAGGGGTTTTCAATTTATTTTAATGCCTGAACTTTGAAAAATCATATTTTTGCATAGAAAATTCATAAAAATAAAATAAAAAAACCTTCTTAGTCAAGAAAAGAGGAGAAAAATGTGGATAAAAAACTAAAATTATTTTCTTACTCAGATTTTTAATTAATTAAATACTCTCTATGATATTTCAATTCATTATAGCTAAGCAATGCTCACCATAACTTGAAATTTTGATGGTTTAGTCCTGATGACAGAGGATATGTTCTCTATTTTTTCCATGGTCAAAGGACATCTTTGTTCTTCTAAACCTAATTTTCAAGCTAAGATGACTATTCTGGCTTAATTTAATTATATAAATTGACATAACACTTAAAAAATTATACGGCAAATTTTAGCAGGTTTCTTTTTGTCAGAGAATCTTAGCAAAAATAACATGATGATTTAAATAATTTTATGTATTTCTGTATTTGTGTATATATCATGTATTAAGTTATGTAAATTAAATAATAATCCAAAATTAACAACATAAATTCGACATTGTGCATAAAAACCATGTTAACCCAATGTAAAAATTTAAAAATTAGTTGATTAGGTTTAAGCACTAAAGTTTGTTTTCTAAGAAACATTGTATTTTTCTACAAAAATTATTATAGTAAATTAAATACACTTAGGAAAATTATGAATTTTTCTTTTGATGTGGAGCACTTAGGAAAAATAAAAGTCATTTTTGATAAAATACTTGATTTTTAGCTTATATTTTTTAATTAAAAATAATAATAAATAATTAAAAATTTAAAAAATACAATGACATTTCAAAATGTGCCTAATTGCTTCCTGATTTCTTAATAATCATTAAAACATTTTTTCTAATTTTTCTAACTAAAAAAATAAATTTCTAAATGCTTAAAATGCAATATCATATTCTTCTCATTAAAATAATTATAATAGATAAATTAAAAATCATAAAAATATAAAATTTATTTCTTTGAGTTCTTTGGACTCAGAGAGATTTAATAAAAGTATAAAAAGTAATTTTTATAATTAAAATACATTTCTTATTTAATTAAATCACTAAAAAACATTAAACAACTATAAAATTAAATTAATAATTTGATTAAAAAAATCATGGTATTTTGCCTAAGTGTTTTCTCTAAGCTAAAGGGAACCTCTAATACTTTGCTCACAAACCAAAAGCTTCACTTTGATCATTTAAATAAGTAAAAAAAAATCCTATTTTCTTGAGCTATCAACATTAGCTCATGAACCCTAGACAACTTTTTAAAAGCTCAATAATCATCTAGATAATCAAATCCATCTTGGGAAGGAGTTTACCAACAATGACTTCTTGAACCTACCTAAGGTCCACTAACCGTAAAAGCTACAAAAGATCCCTAATGTGTGCTTTTTAAGCCTAAATCATGATGACACCCTAAGATGATCAAATCAATGATTACAAACCCTGATTTGGTGACCATATTAACCATTTGGTCAACCTTAGGCCCAATGGTCAACAGATTGACCATTTGGTCAAACTTGGACACTATGGTCAATCCTAGGACCTAATTGGTCAAATATGGTCAATTGGTCAACCCTAGTACCTAATTAGTCAAACTTGGTCAACTGGTCAACTCCAGAACCTAATTGGTCAAATCTGGTCAACGCGTCAACCCTGGTCACCTTGGCCAATCTTATGACCAAATAAGATCAAATTGTTAATCTCATGAGTTTGACCTAATGAATTGATTAATTAATTAATTAATTAATTATGTCAATAAATCACCTCATGCAGAGGCTATAGCCTAATTGGTACACATGGAAATCTAAGCTCATTCATGAAGGCCCATGAAGCCATCATGACATGCCAAATTAATTGGGAAACCACATGGATAGCCATTTTTTTACCTAAAAGTCAAAAATCATCATGAAAGGGGAAGTATATGCTGCCTTATCCAAATTCCACATCACACTTTTGCAACTTAGGTGGATCAGCTGAACTGGGTCATTGCCATGCAATCCATCCACCTCATTCCTTCTCTAAAAGGAAGAGAGCCTTGGCTTAAGCTCTTCCTCCAACATGCTTTAGCTTATGATGATCTAACCATGGACATGGGAGAAGGGAGTTATCCATATCCAAAAATAATTTTTTCTTCACTCCCTAAGCCTCCTTGCACCACCTTGTGCCTCCTTTAATCAACTCCAAGCTCCCTTGCTGCTTTTAATGGCTAACTAGTGAGCTAAGCCAAGAGTTCCCCATAAATAGAGAACTGGTATATAAGGCCTAAACTTTGTTGCACCAAAGAGATAAAATATTTCCTATTTTTAAAGAAACTAAACCCCTATAATTTCGAACTCTAAAATTCTATAGGAAGCTCCAATTTTGGACTTGAAATCAAGGACATTTTTTTGGTCAAACAAAAACCCTCACCAAACATCAACTTAGCTCTTCAAAAAGTTTCCCTAAGCTCCACGAAGAAGAACTTATTGAAATATTGGCCTTCCCCTTGTGTTCTAACCTACTTCTAGGAAAATCTTAACCAGCATTTAAACTAGGACATATCTCAACATGAATTCACTCCAAATTGGGCTATGGAGGAGCTTTGCATAGACCTAAAGATCGTTCATGGCAAGCTCTATTGAGGCCTCACGTCTTAAGACTAGATATGAACCTCTAACCCTATTTTTTATGCTCGAGTTTGGAAAATTGTGAAGAAAATTACCACACCATTACTATATAACCGTATGAATGTGTCCCTAATGTTTTGATGAAGCTTTTAGAAGAATCCCCATTAAATTCCATGAAGAAAGGAGAAAGAAATTGATGCATAAACGTGAACGCTCTTGGTTAATCGTCTCGTCAGGACGATGAACTGTTACTGTTAATTTTGGTGTATCGTAAATGAATGTCTATAATCTAGGAGAATCACTAGGTCATTCATCCAAATGAGTCAAACTGCGAGACACCTGAACCGCTTGAGTAGAAAGCCTGACCAATCAGACAGAGCAGCGTGGAGCATATAACCTCCTAAGGTTTCGCAGGTGCCTAGCTGGATTAATAGAAAACTATAGTTTTTCTTTTTAAATAAATTCAAAAAATGCTTAAAACATTCAAAAGTTCTTAACTTAACAAAGAAAAATCTTAAAAATGAAAAAAAGGCAACTGGATTCAGGAAAACAAGAAGAAAATTGTAAAAATGATAGTTGGAATTAATGAATCATATTTTATTTTTAATCAATTAATAACTCCCTGCAGTAATTTAATTATTAAAAATTTTTTATAAATCTGAAAATCACAAAATTTTTAGGGATTAATATTTTCATACTTGGAGACATTCTCTGATTTTTCTAAGCCTAGAAAAAATCCACAAAGTCAAATCCACTTCAAAAAAATTTTATAAATATTTTCAAAAATAATTCTAAAGAAACAAAAAATTATAAATTAGAATGGAAATTATTTAGAAAATTTATGGTAATGGATTTAAGCTCTAAAATAGCAATTTCTAGCATTTAACAAAATTTGGAATGACAACTTTGCGAATTAGGTAAAATTGTAAATTTTAAAAATTGCATTTTAACCCTAAAATCTTCATAAACTTGATCACTTGTCTTACATGGCAACTAGGATTAGTTCAAATGTAATACTTAGGTTTAATTCATAATTAGACCTAAATTAATTCTAAGCTTTAATCAAAATTAGGCTTAGTTACACCCTAAATCCCTTAGGTTCAACCCACATGAACATAAGTCAAACCTAAATTGCTTATGTTCAACCCACATGAACCCAATTCAAACCTCAACCTATTTAGGTCAAACCCTATATAGACCTAATTAACCCTTAATTCTTATTTACAATAGGCTTAAGTGACGCTTAATCCCAATAAGGTATAACCCTAATTAGCCCTACTTAACCCTTAAGCCTTACTTACATTAGGCTTAAGTGATATTTAAACACAAATAGGTTAAACACTAATTATACACTTAAACCCAATTAGGACTAACCCTAATTAGACCTAATTAAACCTTAGACCTTACTTTCATTAAGCTAAATTAACCTTAAACCTTACTTAGGTCTAACCCTAATTAGACCTAATTAATCTCATTAATCCTTATTTACATTAGGCTTAATTAAGTTTAAACATTAATTTGGTCTAACTTTAATTAGAACGTATAAGCTCATTAAGCCTTACTTATATTCATCTTAATTAAACTTAAAACTTTATTAGGTCTAACCCTAATTAGACCTAATTAATCTCATTAAACCTTACTTACACTAAGTTTAAATAAAATTAAACCTTAATTAGGTCCTGCCCTAATTATACATAATTAACCACGTCAAGCCTTACATACATTAGGCTTAATTAAGCTTAAATCTTTGTTAGGTCTAATCCCAATTAGACCTAATTAACCTTTAAACATTAATTACTCTAATTAAGTCTAACCCTAATTAGACTTAATTATCCACGAAGCCTTACCGAAATTCGGCTTAATCCATATTAATCATTAATTAATTCTAACTTAAATTAGACTTAATTATCCATTATGCCTTACCTTAATTAGGCTTAATCTCTCTTAAAGCTAAATTAAGTCTAACCTAAATTATACTTAATTATCCATTAAGCATTACCTAAATTAGGCTTAATATATTATAAACATTAATTAAGCCTTCATTAAGCCTTATCAAAATTAGGCTTAATCTATCATAAACCTTAATTTACTCTAACATAAACTAGACATAATTCTCCTTTAAGCCTTACCTAAGTTAGCTTTAATCCATCATAAACCCTAAACCTTAAGTTCAACCAAAATTGAACCTATATCGACCTTAACCTTAGGTTCAACCCAAATAAAACCCAAGTCAACCTAAACCTTAGATTTAACCCTATGGAACCTAAGTCAACCTAAACCTTATGTTCAAAAAAAATTGAACCTAAGTCAACCTAAACCTTAGATTCAACCTCAATGGAACCTAGGTCATCCTAAACCTTAACTTCAACTCAAATTTAACCTAAGTCAACCTAAATCTTAGGTTCAACCTAAATTGAGCCTAAGTCAACCTGAACTTTAGGCTCAACACAAATTGAACTTATGTTAACTTAAGTGTTAATTTCAACCTTAATTTTACCTAAATGACAAAAAAATTAGTTTCTAATTACATTGAACCTAAACTTTAAATCTAACCCATATTAGAGTTAACTAAATTTTTTTTAGGTTTTACTTACATTGAACCTAAACCTTATGTCCAAACCATATTTGGCTTAATCAAATTTCTTTTGGGTTCTACTTACATTGAACCTAAGACTTAAGTCTACCTAATATTATACTTGCCCAAATCTCCTTTAGGTTCCACTCAAATTGAACCTAAATCTTAAGGCTAACCTACAATAAACTTAATAAGATTTTTTTAGGTCTACTCAACATCAGATTTAAAATAAATGACATACTTCCTTTAAAGTTAAACCATATTTGGCTTAATCAAATTTCTTTTGGGTTCTACTTACATTGAGCCTAAGACTTAATTCTGACTAATATTAGACTTGCCCAAATCTCCTTTAAGTTCCACTCACATTGAACCTAAATCTTAAGACTGACCTATAATAAACTTAATAAAATTTCTTTAGGTCTACCCAGCATCCGATCTAAAATAAATGACATACTTCCTTTAAAGTTAAATCTCAAAATGAATTTAAAAATGATGATTTATGTTTACAGCTAAATTTGACTTAAAAATCTACCAACATAAACAACAAATGAAATTCATGATGAAATACAAAAGACATAAAATCCACACTAAATGACCTTAAAACTTAAACTTGAACCCAAAAACACAACTAGGTATGAGAAGATATTTTTGAGGAGGCAATCTATGCTTGCTAAAAAATATCTTCCAGTCACTTATGATTAATCAAACCCCAAACCTTATGATCCAGGATGATGGAACCAGGAGAGCCTGATTAGGTCATCCCAAATAAAAATAAAAACATAAATAACAGAATGAATTAATAAAACTAATTGGATAATAAATCGTAAAGAATATAAAATTAATCAAGACTTAATTTGAATAAGACACTAAAACTTCAATTGAACCCTAATGAACAATGACCACCAAATGCGACTTGAATCCCCTAGTATTAAGATCTATAAAGATCTCCTAAACAATAAAATCCGGCGTTCTTGAAAAGAAACTTCCTGTCCTGGTTTAAAAACATTTTCAACTAAGTAGATCTAAATATTACCCCTACAACCTCGGGATGATGAAGCCATAGAAATCTTAACCGAGTCATTTAAAAATTATTCAACCAAGTAAATTGATAAACTAAAACATAATCTCATGCTAATCTTATTTTGTTTTGCAAGTTTGCTTAATACATAAGGCAAGTCACATTTTAGATTTACTTGGCAAGTTATTAGGACTTCTTAACTCTATTTTGTAGAGATAACAATCTAAAGATAGAACGGTGAATCTTAAAATAACAAAACGACACTAGAACAACAAAATAATTAACATTAACACAATCAAATGACATAAACAAAACAACAACAAAATAGTCAAACGACATCAACAAAACAAATCAAAGAGGTAGAACTTTTAGTTTAGTTTCAGATTCTTGGAAATATATTACCCTTAGGATTGAACATTGACGTTTCTTTCCATGCACTTGAAACTTAAAATTTCTTCAAGAATAAATGGTTAACTTTAATTGGGAGTTTTCTTAAGTTGTTTTAACTATTGAAAAGGTAATTAACTATAAGAGTTTGGCGATATAAAAACTCATACTCTCTACTTATGAAATCTCCATGTGGTTACATAGAATTTTGGGAATCAGACAATTGCAAAATCAATACCGCAAGGAAATCCTTACGACCATTTGTTTGTTCTAGATTCTTAATTTTGCCATTTCCTTCTTCTCCAAGTTTTCTAAATATCTCAAATCATCTGTGTGATTTGAGAGAATATGTTTTTTGAGGAATATGGTAATAAAATATATATAAAAAGTGGTGACTCCTTCCAAATAACAATATCGACGATCCAATGACATGGCGACGAATCACAAAGAATTGGTGGCGAGAGTGAAATTCCATTGTTGACATTAACGTGTAAAACACTTTTCCAATGTGTATGCCGCCATTTTTACAAAGGGAAGAACCATTGTTTATACGATATGATGATTATCGAATTGAATTTTCTCAATAAAACATATGGCATTAAATCATTAGATAGACATCAATGCATTTATACCATCAAAATATCAATCAGTTTTGAAATTATCTACAAGTGTTTTACATACTGGCTTAAATCTGTCCATAAACTATTGGTAACAACAAGAATGACAATTTTTCATTATCATAAACGATAAATTGTGGCATTCCGGAGAAGTCTAAACTACTATAGTGAAAGTTTCATAAAAGTGAATTCAAACTATGCAGATTTGACCTTATACTGATAATAATTATTCAACAACTAGTTTATCTTGCCCAATATTGGCTTTTTATTATATCTCTTCTTAACAAATGGTACTAGAGGTAATGGTTCTACTAAAATCAAGTACTTTATAACATTTTAATCTCAGAAATTGTAATTGATTTATTCTATTATGGTGAAGGTGAGTTTAATTATATTTCATTATTTCAATAGATCCCCACAGTAATGTGTTTAATTTTGTTATGTAATGCTTTATAATGCTACTAATTGAGAGAGATTTATGGTTTATATAGAGACATCTCACTCAAATTTAAATTTTTTTTTGAAGTATAGAGCTTCTTTATAAGAAAGCAAAATATTTATATTTTGTTTTGGTAAAAAGAGCTACTTATGTAACCCTAAATGTTGATAATATCAAAGGAATACAAAAAAGGAGATGGGAAAAAAAGGGGTTCCTCGTTTCACAAATACATAACAATCAATCTCATGGAGTGGTTACAAGTCTAAGGTGTGGGAGATGTAGTATGTCCCCCTGAAGCAAAAAAGACAAGTGATCAAGTAGGAGTGGCAGACACAGAAACCATCTAAGATTTAGCTCCATCAATGACAAAGAAGTTGGCAGGTATATTTCCTTCTCGGTAACTAAAAGAGAAACAAAACCATATCTCCTTGGTTAGCTTTTGCATCTGAGTTATCCACGGCTGAATGTGCCAATGGGGATTTGAATTTCTTGTCATGTGATCAACTAGCTGAGAAGAATTAACCACAGCTTGTAAGGGAGNCTGGTGGAGTTACTAAATTTTAAGATGTCTTCCTCTTGGCATATCACTCAATGGATTCACAGAATTAAAAAGTTCAGCACTGAAAGTAAGATTCATTTCTCATTTGTGTGCAAGGGAAGCTAATAGACTTGCAAATTTCTTAGCTATGGAGGGTGCTAATGCTGATCATCCTGAGGTATCCACAATCCTCTCCCCCTCCCTACACTTACAAACTCAGGGGGACAAGCTTCAAAATCCTTACCTAAGAGTGCAAAAATGATTGTTGGGACAGTGTTTGAGGCCATGATTAGTCCTGTTCTGATACTAAGGCTGTGTTACTTTTTTGTTAATGGGTGTTCAGATGTTTTGTTTGGCTTGGGGGCTGATTTGTTTTTTCTTATTTTTTAGACTGTGTTTGTGGAAATATATATACGTAAGTGTATATATATATCTTCTCCTTCCTATTTTTGGGAGTTTTGGTGGTTGGTATATCCCTTATGAGTGAGTATTCTTGTATTTTAATTTCTAGTTTGGGAACTTCCTAACCAACTTTTTTTGTAATTTCACCCTTTTTAACATGTAGGGAGCNGGGGGAGGCGAAAACACCCCTACAAAGCACATGGAAATAAGGGGGGACGGTCATAATATATATATATATACATCAATAAGATGTATATATATAAATGAAAAAGAAAAATTCATATATATCACTTCTTATCTGTAAAAGCATACATATGAAACACCAAAAAGGAGGGACATAAAGTTACAGCATTCTGTAGAAAGGTAAATTAGGAAGGTCTCCCTTGGGAAGTAATTGAAGTGAAAAGAGGAGTTTTTTTGATACATTGGGTCTGTCTGCCTCAGCACCAGCTTGAGCAAGCCAATGAGCCGGTCTGTTACCTTCGCTGTGTATAAAAGTGAATTTCAGATTAAGATCCTGAGTATTACAAGAAATTCTGTTCTTTCATTTCAGAATATGCCAGGGGCAGCTTATGTTATTCAGGAGGATGCTAATCATGACCTTGGAATTTGTCTCCACAATCAGATTATGAAAATTGGCCTTGGATGCAATGAAGGTGTCCCAAGAGATAGCCAATGCCTCAGCTTCCAGAGCATCAACAACAAAAACAGGAGTTTGGTAATGTAGTAGACATTTACCCATAGAATTTTCAGCACTATTCTCTGTGGCCTTGTTGGGGGAAGCTGAGGCTTTTTGCTGATTTAGTGAAGCTTTTACTGTTCCATTGGTTAGCTGAAGCTGATAATCTCCTTACTCCTTTTAGCTGGAGTTTGTGGTTGGCCAGGGCCTATCTCTGCTGTTTCTTTGTGTTCTCTGTGACTTGTTGGGGAAGCTGAGGTTTGCTGTTTTAGTGTAGCATTTACTGTTGCTTTGGGTAGTTGAAGCTGCTAGTTTCCTTACTTCTCTTTAGCTGGTGTCTGTGTTTGACCTGGAGTCTATCTCTGCTGTCTCTTTTTGTGATTGGGATAGGAACCTGCCTTGCATTTCTCTAATTTGGGGGTATTGGTCTGGTTAACCATGACCACCCCTATTGATATGGAAACTAATTTGCAATGTACCAAAGCCACCTATGTTGGGGTGGTGGGAAATCCCTCCTCCCCTTTTTTGGATCTTGATTTACTAGTCTTCCCTCAGGAATTTCATAACACTGCTGCTGGGAGAGGATCTACCTCTTGCATTCACCCTATGAGTTCTAAAGATGGGGAACCAGCTGTTATTTTCTGTGAAAAAGAGATTGCTGATCTAAACATGGATGTTCGATTC
The DNA here is from genome assembly GCA_002079205.1 of Phalaenopsis hybrid cultivar. Lineage (NCBI taxonomy): Eukaryota > Viridiplantae > Streptophyta > Magnoliopsida > Asparagales > Orchidaceae > Phalaenopsis > Phalaenopsis hybrid cultivar. The sequence goes on along the minus strand of JXCR01147834.1, from coordinate 60,341 downwards.
ACTCTAATTGGTAAATTCATTTTAGGCCATCCAAAAATGGAACTTGTAAGAAAATATTTTGAATCCCTGAAAATTTCAGAGTGGAAGCTATGACTGCTAGATGGTAGGCATCTTATAATCAAGCTGAGTAAAGAAGAGGACTATGCCAGAATATTTGCAAAACAATCCATCATCATAGCTGGAATAGAAATGAAAATTTTTAAAGGGTCACCTGATTATGATCCATCACAAGAACCTCCCACAGTGCCTACATGGTTTAAGCTACCTAAACTACCTTTGTATCTATTTAAATTGAATGCATTGTTTAATATTGGGTGCACCTTGGGCACAGCTTTGAAGGTTGATGCTGCTACTTTCAATAAGGCTAGACCAGCCAGTGCAAGAATTTTAGTGGAAAGGGATGTTACTCTTCCTGATGTCAAGAGAATTTGGATTAGGGACACTCTGAGGGGGGTTTGGCAAGAAGTAATCATGGAGTAGAGACCACATTATTGCTAACATTGTAAATTGTTTGGACATAATATGGAGAGATGTTATAGGTTGAAACCCCCCAGTAGAAGGGCTTACCAACAACCTCAACAGGAGTTGGAGGATGACAATATGAATTTCCAGGAAGATGGAAATATAGAAGTGCAAAAGAATACCTTGATTGTTGAAGGGACTGATGAGTCTCTCACCTAAAAGGATTCACCCTGTGTGGCAGGGGTAGTTAGAAATGGTAGCAAAGTTGCTGGCCAGATATCTATAAAGGATAAGAAATTGGAGATCCAACCAGAGGCTGAGTCAGTGGGGGAGGAGATACTTGCCTCGCCATCTCCCAGAAATGTGAAGAACTAAGTGGTGGAATCCCCCAGTCAGAAACTTGTATAAGCTATGAACAAAGTGTTGGAGTCAGACTGACAAATTCAGAAAGTTAAGAAGAAAAAAAATTACAAATCAGAAGGACAAGATCTTCAAAAAGGAAAGGAGCTTCAGAGTTTGGAGGTTCATATCAATCTGATAAAAATGGGTTCTAACAAAACAAGAGGGAGGACTAGGTCCAGGTCCCAACCTTACTCATCTCCCATCTCCCCATGATTAATCTACTGTGCTGGAACATTAGGGGGATTGCCCACCCCTTATTCTTAAAAATACTCAAATATGTAAATAAAAAGCAAGCATAAACTTTGGTGCATAGCCATTTTGGAACCCATGGTTCATCTCAACACTTTGAAAATTTCAAGAGTCTTCCATGGCTTCAATCTGTTCACTAATATAAGCAACAAAATTTGGGTTTTTTGTAGGAAAAGAAATGAAGTGCTCTATCTTACTTAACCATACCCAAATCTTACATATGAATCTCGGCTTTATGGTAATGGAACTGTTTGTTTCTTTTGTCTATGCTGGCAGTTCTAAAGCAGCTAGAATTGATCTGTGGGAATCCTTGCAGCTCATCCAAGGTTCAATTGACAAGGCCTGGATGGTGGGAGGAGACTTCAATTGCATTTCCTCTCCTTCTGAGAGGAAGGGAGGCAGACCTTGCAACCCCAAAATTATATCATTCTTTAATGATAATATCCAAAAAACTGGGTTATTTGATCTGGGGTTTAGTGGTCCTACCTTTACTTGGAGAAGGAAGGACTTGTGGGAAAGGTTGGATAGAGTGTTTTTCAAATGACAATTGGATCTAAAAGTTATTCCAGACATCTGTTACCCACCTAGGCCTAGCTGGATCAGACCACAGGCCTTTACTGATCACTATAGGGAATAAGGTGACTAACCAGAAAAGCTCTTTCAGATATCTGAATGTGTGGTCTCAACACTTAAATTTTTTTGAATATTATTAAAGAACATTGGAAGAAGGACCTTCACCCTGACCACTTCACCAACCTTCAGATTAATCAAAAGAAGGTAGCCAAAGCTCTTAAGCAGTGGAGCTGGAACACTTTTGGAGACCTCATTCTGATTGTAGATAAGGCTGAAAAGGAGGCAACTGAGCTGGAGGAGGAGCATAACAAAGAGAGGATTGATGAGGCTATTCTTCTTGAGGCAAATGAGAGACTCTTAAATATTATTCAGTGGCAAGATCATTTCCTTCAATAAAAGGCAGCAAAAACCAAATTTGCTGAAGGAGATAGGAACACTAAATTCTACCATGCTTGCATTAAATACCAAAGAAAATGTAACACCATACACGCTATCAAGAACCAGAATGGTATTTGGCTCGGCAAGGAAGAAGAAATTGCTGAAAGTGTTGTGCAGTATTGTCATTGCCTAATGAATGGGCCCATCAGTGATAAAGTGTAAATTGACAGCAATTTGTTTACTGACAGCAAGATGTTCACTACTAATTTGCATTTAAATGATATTCCTAATGCGGAGGAGATTAAAACTGCTTTGAATTCTATTGATAGTTCTAAATCTGCTAGACCTGATGGGTTTACTTCAGACTTCTATAAGAAAGCATAGGAAGTTATCAAGGAGGAGTTGATCAAAGCTATCCAACATTTTTTCAAAGGAAACACACTCCCTAACTATTTTAGTGCTTCTACTATTGTTTTTATCCCAAAAACCTCTATCAAGGACAAGTGGAAGCAGTACAGAACTCTGAGTCTAAACAATGTTATAAGCAAGATCATAAGTAAAATCATTATCCACAGGCTTCAGCCTGTTTTACCTCAACTTGTCAGCATTAACCAAGCTGCCTTTGTGAAAGGCAGAAGTATTCGGGATAACATCCTCTTCACTCAAGAACTTCTACAGGATTTGGAAAAACCTTGTAGAGGGGGAAATGCCATTTTTAAGCTAGATCTAATGAAGGCTTATGACATGGTAAACTGAGATTTCATCATTGAATGCTTGGAGGCTAGGGGTTTTCCCAAAAAGTGCTGCAAGATGATTAAAAGATGGCTTGAGGATAACATAAACTCAATTTTTATAAAAGGTAAAGCCCATGGTTTCTTCAAAGCTACCAGAGGGCTTAAATAAGGGGACCCATTATCCCCCATCATCTTTATGCTGGTGTTGGACTACTTCTCTAAACTGATGGACTACAAGGAGAATTGAAAAAGCTTCAACTTTTATCACAATAGAGCTAAGATGGAAATCGGCCTTCTGATCTATGCTGATGACATCCTGTTGTTCACTAGGGCTTCTAAGTCTGCTACCAGGTTCATTATGGAGTGTCTTCAACATTTCCAACAGGTGTCTGGTCTAAAGGTAAACAAGGACAAATGTGAGATTCTGATCAGCAAAAGAGCCTCTCTACCAATCAAGCAACGGATGCATTCTTACACTGGTTTCTCTAGTATGAGTCTCCCCTTCAAATATTTGGGGATTCATCTAACTAGAGGAAGAACAAAATTGATCCAATTTAATGAGGTTATTGATAAGATAACCTCTACTCTTCATGGGTGGTCTAACACATTTTTGTTCAATGGTGGCAGGATCACCCTACTTAAGAGCATTCTTACCTCTATCCCTTTGTATGTCCTCCAAGTGACTATAATGAAAAGAAGTGCCTCTTTGATGTTGGAAAGAACATTCAATAGATTTTTGTGGGCTGGGAACAGGAAACAAGTGGCTTGGGCTAGTTGGCAAAAAGTGGCTAAACCATGGGACGCTGGTTGTTTGGGATTTAAAAGTTTTCACTAGATTCAGCACATTAGCCTGTGTAAGCTTTGGATTAAGTTCAGATAAAATGAAAGCTTACGGGCCAATTTCATGCAAGCCAAATACTGTAAAATTGTTCACCCTGGGGAGGTCACTAGGAAGGTGGGAGACTCCAGAATTTGGGTCCAAATGCTTAAGGCCAGAGAAGACATCAAAAAGCTGCTAAGATGGGAATTGGGACAAGGGGAAATTAATTTCTGGAAAGAAAATTGGTGTCCTAATGATTATTTTGAACCTTTGCAGGATGAAAATGAGGGGGTTTTATTGGTCAAGGACTGTTGGGTTGCCAATCTATGGTCTGAGGACTTCTTGAGGAGTTTACTGAAGGAGCAGTCTGTCAGCTACATTTCTACTATCCAATTTTATGGAAAAAAAATGATCAACTTAATTTGATGCACAGGACCAGAGTTAGTATCTCAAAAGATATTCAGAACTATTTGTACAGCTGGGACACCTGCCAGTGGAATGTTTCCTCTTGCCAAAAACACCTTACTCCTTCCATGTTGTTCTTTTCTTGGAGAGTTCTTAATAACCTTCTTCCTAGTGATGATATTCTGAAACTAAAAGGCCTGAAAGGTCCTTCTAGATGCCATATATGCAAGCTTGATCAGGACACAAGGGATAATTTATTCTTCAGGTGCAATTTTGCAAAGGAGGTTCGGAATAGATTGACTTCCCAAATGAACATCAACCTGATTAACATTGGTTGGGATAACATTACAAATTGTATTAAAGATTGGAAAGAGATAAATCTCATGTCAATTCCCTTCATTGTTGCTTGGTTTATTTGGATGGCTAGAAACATGACGAAACATGAGGAGAGGGAGGCCAGTGCTGCAAGGGTGATGACTAACTGCTAGGCTTACCTAAATAAGCTGATAAATTGGAGGAAGTTCCCTAAGATCCTGCAGACCATAACTTACATGGGTGCTAATAACATTAAGATCATCAAGGTGAGATGTGAGATNATATATATATATATATATATATATATAGAGAGAGAGAGAGAGAGAGTAAGGAGCCAAGCTCCAATTCATTAAAAATAAAGTAAAACAGTTATAAAGAGAAAAGAAAGAGGGCCTATAAAAGAGGCAACCTCTCAAAACAACAACAAAAAGGAGCTATCTGATATAAGAAAGAGGCAGCAAATCACTAGATAAAAGGAAATCTAATGGGGGAGGGATCCTTCTGCTCACTACAGATTCTTTATTATAGAGACCCCTTCTAGCCAGCCAATTGGAGGGTCTATTCCTTTTATGTGAATATGGGAGAACTTTATAGCGTATTTCTTCAACAATTAATGAATCTCAGAAATCTAGCTGATTAAGTTCCATGGAGTGTCATAGGAGCCCTTGATAATGTTAATAAGCCTCAAAGAGTCAGATTCAACCCATAGCTGGTTGAAGTGGCAGGATCTGGCTATGTTGAGGGCCCAAAAAATAGCTTGACATTCAGCTTCAAGGGGATCCAAAGCTTTAACTGGATATTGAAAAAATAGATGCACCTCCCCTCATGATTCTTGAAGACACCACCAATACCAGTAGACTGAGATTTATAGCTACCATCAGTGTTAACTTTTGTCCATCCATACTTTGGAAGAGACCAACAGATTTTCAAAAATTTGGTAATGGAAGGATTAAAAGATGGGCTCAGCTCCAATACAACTTCAAATTTTTTAAATTTAATAAGTTTTGGTATAAAGGCAATACAGTATAGACCCACCTTCATTGGCTCTAAAGGAGAAGCTTCATAATTAAAATGGTTTCTAGCCATCCAAACAGACCAAGCCACCATTTTGGGGATGTCCTGAAGATTGATTCCCCTCCAATCTGACCAGAAATTATAGAAAACCTCCCATGTTAGATTCATAGGTTGGACATTCAGCTTTCCATTCACAATAAACCAAATTTTTAGTGCCCAAGGGCAGGCAAAAAATAGCTGGGCAATTTTTTCCTCATCAGTAAGACAAAAAATGCCTCTAGAGGGTCCTCTTAGACCCTTCAATTTCAATATATCATCAGTGGGAATCAATTTTAAGAAGTCTCCATATAAAAAATGACATTGAGGGAGTGAGAAATTTATTCCAAATTTTTTTACCCCAATCCACCACTTGTTGGGGAGGTTGAGAAGGTATTAAATTCTTTTTGATAGCAATTATGTCCTTTTGCCCAGGTTTAACAAAGAGTTTCATAATATTGGAGATTTGAGAAGGGCTGCAAAAAGGAAGAATAGGAGTAAGATTCCACTTATCATGTTCCTAAAGGTCCTTCACATTCTTTGGAGCGGCTGGAGCAGTTTGATCATTCAGAATGCTGCCTTCCAAGGACCAATTATCCCACCATATGTTTACCAATCCCTCACCAATCTCCCAGACATACATTTGTTCAGCTTCCTCCAAAATCTGTAACATATTTTTCCAAATGGGGGATTCCCCCAAACCCACAGATAATTAGGTAGGGTGTTGATGCTTGCAATATTTTCCCTTTAGGAATTCAGCCTAAAGTGAGGACTGAGATCTGAATTTGATCCAGAGTTTGCAAAGATTAGTATGCATAATTTGGGGGAAGGACTTGAAGCCTAACCCACCTTACATAAAAGGTTTAGACACCTTAGCCCATTTAGTCCAGTGTTTTTGCTTCCTTTGACCAGCCCATAGAGATCTATTGAAAAGCCCTTCTAATAATCTTTGAGTAAACTTTTTCAAGATATTCATTTGCAAAAGATAGGATGGAATAGCAGATAAAACACTTTTCAGAAGTGTTATCCTACCCCCATTGGATAAAAAGGAATTCACCCATGCATGAAGCTTACTTTGAATTTTTTTTAAATTGTGATCAAACTGAGAGTTTTTTGTTCTTCCTTTGATAAGAATTACCCCTAGATATTTCACAGGAAGATGGCTATTGGTAAAGCCAGTGAAATCAAAAACTTAGGTTTTTAACTCACTTTTGCATTGTTTGCTAAAGATGGAAATGCACTTCTTATTATTTAACTTCATACCAGAGACATCATGAAAAATCTCCAAGCTTTGCATGAATAATTTAACAACAGATTTGGAAGCTTTTAAAAAAATAATTATGTCATCAGCAAAAGCCAAATGATTGATTGAGGTGGAAGATCTATGGCTATAAAGGGAGTAGGGTTTCCTGGTTGCCAACTCATTCAAGATTTTAGATATGTAGTCAAAAACCAAAATAAAAATGGTAGGGGAAAGGGGGTCACCTTGTTTGATACCTATATATGCACTGAAAAACCCATGGGAAGTTCCATTGATGAAGATAGAATGGAAATTATTAGTCAGCCGCCTGTTGATTGGAGAGATAAAGGAATGGGAGAAACCTCTGACAATGAGGACTTGTTCAATAAACTTCCAATTGGTTGGGTCATATGCCTTTTCGATATCCAATTTGAGAATTAAGTTACCTCCTCTAGTGTTTCTGTCTAAATCCAATACCAACTCTTAAGCCATAAGCACATTATCAACAATACTTCTATCCTTGATGAAGGCTACCTGATTCCTGCAGATAAGCTGATTTAAATGAGGTTGTAATCTATGGACTAGGACTTCGCTTATCATCTTAGTTATAACAGAAGTGAGGCTAATGGGTCTGAAGTTTTCCCATTTGTGAGGAGATTTTTCTTTGGGAACCAAAGTAATAGTAGATGAGGAGAAATATTTGGGGAGATCAGCCCCCCAGAAAAAGCTTTAAACTGTAGCAATGACCTCACCCTTCATAATCAGCGAGGCCTTTTTATAAAAATCTGCTGTGAATATATATATATATGTATGTAAAATAGAACACTGATAAAGAAGGGAGCTCTGCTAGGGTTTGGTGATAGATGGGCAATCTTCAGAATCTGAGGATAGAGTTTCATCTTTCAGCTGGTGAGATCTTTCTAATGTCTTTTGACTTTTTTTGCTTCCATCTTTCACTTTCTCTAAGCTTCTCTGAGTTTTTGTTGCGCTTCCTGTTTCGATCATGCCGCCGATTTCACGAGCTTTTGTTGTTGCCGTGTTAGATGGGGGAGGTTCTTCCTCTGCACCTTCCTTAAAATTTTTTCTATAAATTTTTCATGGCACTCTTAATGTTGGTGGAGATTACACTTTCATCAAAAAATTAGGGAAAAAATGGTAAACTTGCACTATATGTCTCTGAGGATAAAACTTCTGTGCGTGCCTCCTCTTATCTCCTTGTTCAAGTAGGAAAATTTTCTTATAGAATTCCTAAAGTTAAGCTCATAGGGAGGGAGTTTAAAATGGTAAGAGTAAAAGGCTGGTGGAAGGTTGGTATCATTGATGGTAGACATATTTTTTTTCAATTAACTAATGATGAGGATTACACTCACCTCTTTGCTAAAAGGTTTATCTGAGTGGAAAACAGTTTGATGAAATTTAGGAAATAATCTATTCATTTTGATCATAAAGGTTAGTTGCCTATTATTCTGGTATGGATATGCTTTCCCGGGCTGAAACTACATCCTTTTAACCATGAAATAATTTTTACACTTGCTGTTGCATATGGGAAACCTTTAAAAATGGATCATGCTACTTTCACTTTATTAAGACCTTCTAATGCACGCATATTGGTCGAATGTCATATTACTCAGGCTTTCTGTAATGAAATTCGGATATGCTCGCAACATTAAGGTTATTGGCAGCTTGTTGAAATTGAAAGTCATTCTCCTTATTGCATTCATTGTTCTATGTTTGGGCATCAAACCACCTCATGCTTTCGCCTGAATCCTCAACTTAAAAATACCCAAAATGTTAGGCAATATGGTAATATTGTTGACTGAAAATGAGAATGACTTAGTTGAAAATCTTAACACTAATGCTACTTTAAATTGGTAGCCTTTGGTTACGAGAACTATTAATAATAATTGAGGCCTTACCTCAAAACCTAAATATTAATGAAGGGCATCAAGGAGCTGAAGTCACACAGCTGTGTAATGTGTTACACTTAAACATATGCAAACTAATGTGTTATTTTAAAATTCTGATTTTCATAATGCTAATGTCCATCATGGACACTCTCCTCTTGTGTGGCCTGACGAAGAAATAATCAATGAGGAACATGTGGAAGCTAATAATGCTAACAAGTCATCTTCTCTGGTAGGTCACACAAATGATAAAGAACCCTCTAATCTTCTTAGTATCACGTTTCATTCTCCTATTGTTGGAACACATTCTTATATAAATACCAATCTTGACAATGCCACATCAATTTTGGAAAATGAATGGCAAATGCAAAAGCATTCACGTAAAAAGGAAAAACACAACATTGAGTTTGTCAGACTCAACTCCAGTAACATTATACAGGAAGGTGTTTATCAATCAGATGGAAAACAGTTGGACAACCCTACTAGATTTTCTAGAAGAGTTGGCTCATGACATCATGATTAATAATATGATCTGGAATATTAGGGGAGTGGTGGACCCTAAATCCCTTAATTGGCTTAAAAACTTGTGTAAGGTTCATAAATTACTCATTTTTGCTATTTTGGAGCCTATGGTTCATATGAATAAACATAGAATACTCAATAATTTTAAAGTCTATCGATATCACTACAACGTTAACAATAAGATTTAGGTTTTTTGGAAGCCCACTGTTAACCTTACTATTATTGAAGATGAGACCCAATTCATTCTAACTCAAATTTATTTTGATGGCTTTCAGGGGTGGGGCTCCTTTGTTTACTCTAGCTCTATATTGCATGAAAAAATCCTGCCTTGGCAGAAACTTGACTCTATGGTAGGTATCATTAATGATAATTTGTTTGTTTTTGGAGATTTCAATATGATCATAAAGCTGATGGAAAGAAAAGGTGGTGGCAAAGTGGAGCCTGCTCTTATTAACCAATTTTCTAACTATGTGTCTAATGCAGCTCTTTATGACTTGGGCTATACTAATTCTATTTCCACTTGGAGGAGAGGATTTTGTTACCAAAGATTGGATCGTTTCTTGGCTAATTCAGCTTTTATAAATCAATTTCCTATTGTGAAGGTGCAGCATTTGAGTGATTTTGCTTCAGACCATAATCCTTTATTGCTCACATTGGCTTTCACTGTCAAGCCAGCCATTTCTAGATTCAAATTACTTAATGTTTGGACTTCACATACTACTTTTTGTAATGTGGTGACATAGGCTTGAAATTAAAATGGTGCTGGTACTTCTTGGTATGTTTTGTGGCAATTACATAACAAAGTGGTTGCTCATCTCATTAAATGGAATTACTAGGTCTTTGGTAATGTTCATACTAAAGTGAAGGATGCTTAGAACATTGTTGATTCTTTGGAAGCTCAACTTGAGGTTTCCCCTCATTTGATGGACAATATTTCTTAAGCACATTTAAATTTATTGGAGGCTATTACATTCGAAAAAAATTTGCTAAAGCAGAAAGCTAATGATTATTCCTTTGTTGCAGGAGACAAAAATACTACATATTTTCATGCAAATCTTAAGCATAGAAGAAGAATTAATAGCATTTTAAAAATTAAAAAAGCTAATGGGAGCATTACTACTAATATGAATGAGATTAGTGATAGTGCGTTTAGCTTTTTCACTGAACTCTTTCACAATTCTTCTTACACTATTCCTTTTTTATCCTGCTTATTTTGAAAATAAGTATGATTACATTAAAAATCTTTGCTTGGTTTATCCTCCAGATGAGCAGGAAATCTTGAATGCCTTCAAATCTATTTTCCCTAATAAAGCCCTGGGTTGTTATGGCTTTTCTTCTGCTTTCTACATGCAGGCTTGCTAGCTTATCAACAAGGAAGTTATTCTTGCAATCCAGAGTTTTTTCCTTGGAAACAGTCGTGGCAAATATTTCACCTCGCCTCTATTAGTCCTTATTCCTAAATGCAATGATAAGGTCTTTTGGGATAGTTTTCATCCTATTTCTCTCACCATGGTGATATCTAAAGTTTTGAGTAAGATCATTGTTAGTAGACTACAACCTCATCTCAATCACATCATTGTTGAATAGTAGTTTGCTTTCATTAAGTGTAGGGACATTACTAACAATATTCTTTTAGCGCAATAAATGATTGAGGAGTTGGACAAAAAGTGCAGGGGGGCAACATGGTCCTTAAATTGATATTAAAAAAGCTAATGATACTATAAGTTGGGACTTCATTCTTAATATTCTGAAAGCAAAAGGCTTTAAACAGGAATTTTGCATTGGCTACCCAATAATAGCTATAGTGTAGTGATCAATGGTGAAACACATGTTTTATTTTCTCCTGGAAAGGGCATCAAGCAAGGAGACCCTCTTTCTCCCACTCTGTTCATAATTGCATTCAATTATCTATCAAGGGTTATTAGTAAGCTACATCTGGAGCGTCCTTATCTTCAATTTGCTCATATGTCTAAAACCGTTGGAGCGTCCTTATCTTCAATTTTATAATCTATCCAAATATGTTGTGAGTCCTCATCTGGATGCCATTTTGTTTTTAAATGCTAGTAAATGCGCCAGTAAAGCTACCATGACTCTGTTAAAAGATTTTCAAAATACTTCTAGGATGATGTTTAATATGGCTAAGTGCTCCATGTACTTTGGCAAAGGTGCTCCACCTAATACCCTTGCTTGGGCTCCTAACTTCATAGGATGAAAAATCTCTAAGCTCCACTTAAAGTATCTCGGTTTCAATATTCTCTGAGGCAGAATCAAGCAAACCCACATGGACGAGGTGATTGATAAGGTTAAATTCAAGATAAATGATTGGAAAAATAATATCCTTTCTAATGGAGGTAGGCTCACTTTATTGAAAAGTGTTCTTTGCACACTCCCTCTTTACATGATGCAGGTTCTCAAAACTAAAAAGAGTACTCAAAAGATGCTTGAGAATATTTTTAACAAATTCCTTTGGAAGGGCAATAGAACTATTATGAATTTGACTACTTGGCACTACACTTATAAACCTCTTTATGCTGGTGGACTTGGGTTTAAAAAACTTCAGCACACTATTGACATAAATATGTGTAAACTCTGGTTCAAATTTTGGCACGGGGAGTCTCTATGGGCTAAATTCATGAAACATAAATATTGCAAAAAATTACATCCATCCAATGTTAATTGGAGAGTGGGGGATTCTAAACTTTGGAAAGCGATCATTGTTGCTCGTGATGTAGCCTCACATTTTATGTTTTAGGATATAGGTTATGGTAGTATCTCTATTTGGAATGATGACTGGGGTCTCTACTTTTTCTACTTTGCCTCCCCATGCTTATGATGTAAATTTATTGGTCTCCAATTATTGGATTAATGGTGAATGCAATCTTGATATGCTGAATGTTCTAGTTGGTGAACTTGCTCCTGCCATTACTAGACTTCCTGTTAAACCTCAAGATAACGCTCTTCCTTCATGGAAGAAACACACTTACGTATCCATCACAAAATGGCTCTACTCAAACCTGCACTCTTTTACTCCTTGAAAATGACATGTTTTTTTTGGCATAAAATTATCTCTTCATCTATTTCCTTTTCTTTTTGGAGATACTTTCATATGTTTCTTCCTCTTGATGATATACTTAAATTAAAAGGGCTGAAAAATGCATCTTACTGTTATAATTATAAAAAAGATGTTGAATCTTTAAATCATCTATTCTTTGAATGCCCCTTTGCTAAAGAAGTTTGGCATCGTATTGGGTGCTTTTTTGGTATTGTTGTCCCACAAATCAAAATTTTAAGAGGCTATTGAGATTTGGAAGGGTTTTGACCCCTTTTTTAACAAGCATTTCTATTTTCCTATTATTGTCTTATGGTTTATTTGGATGGCAAGAAACAGTCAAAAATATGAAGATACCGGTCACTCCCCATCTACGACTTCAATTTTAGCGGTTGCTTATTTCAAAAAGGCTTGGAAATCCTTATTTGGACAGGATTCCACTCCTTTTATGGCTAAGGGTAGGAAACCCATTTTGATTAAATGGGCACCACCCCCCCCCAATGGTTAGTTTAAGGTTAATGTTGATGGGAGTTTCTATAATGCCTATACAGGTATGGCTGGGATTATTAGAGATGTATCTAGAAGTATAACTTACTTTGCTTCACTTTATATTGCTAACTCCTCACTTGAGGCTGAGACTTGTGTTGTGCCTGCTGCTCTTCTTACAGTTACCTCTTTAATGTTAAATGGTATTGTGGTGGAAACTGATTCTGAAAACCTTTTTAACATTCTTATTTCTAAGATTCAACCTCATTGGTATATCTTAGCTTTGATGAAGAGAATCAGGGGTTATTATTGAAAGATGTCATCTTAATATATTATTCTCATTTACTTATCAAGAAGGGAATCAGTCTACGTATTGGCTGGCCAAATGGAGGGTGCAAAATGATTTTGCTAGAAATACCTCTCCTTTATCCTTGCTTAAAATTATTAAAAATGATTTGGATGCCCCTTTTGTTCATTTTTGAGGAAGTGCCTCCCTCATTTGGATTATTTTTGCATTTTATGGGTTGGACTTTGGCTTATATGGATTGTCCTTTCATGCTTTTGTTGGAGATGCATTCAGACCGTATTATTGGCCTTCCTTTTTAGGTTTTTAAGTAAAATGGCTATTTATTTCTTCTTATTATATTTCGGGTGAGGGATGCTTGGTTTCAAACTTTTATTGGCATACCTTGTTACTCTATGATTGAGCAGTTTTATTGATTCTTCTTTCTTTGTTATGCCAGTTGGTTTCTCAATTTTGGGCCTGCCATGTGGCTATTTTCAAACATTAAATCATCTATTCTTTTTATAAAGTTTACTATGCAAAATGTGTTTCCTGGTTACATTTTTAAATTTGGCCTGAATGGAGATTGCAGTGGTTTGTTTTTTTGGCCACATATTCATGAGTGAGATAAAGCCTGGGCATTGATTTTTAACTTCACTGACCAGATTTTGATGATGGCTTTTGGCTTAATGGGTAACTATTTACATTTGATAAATGCTTTAATGGTTGGGCTTTCTTTCTTGGTTACCATAAGTGAGCGGTTCTTCTGCCTGATAACATTTGACAATCATTTCAAGCTACTTACAAATTTTCCTGAAATTTTCTCGTGGTGGCCTTATGCATCTAGTAACACATCTTACATCACTAAAACCCCTGATGTTATTTTTCTAAAGTTTTTTGACAATTGGAGGTTTATGGTGTATGACATTTCTGCATGGTCTATTGGAAATCTCTTTGACACTACCCAAAAACCTTACTTTTGCTTCATTGATATATAGTCACTTTTATGAATGGTTATAGGTGGATTGCCTCTTTTTGGGCCTTGAGCAATTTTTTGAAGCTTTATAGCTTCACTTTGGCCAGCTGCATAATGGAATGCATTTTTCGTTATACTTTTGTCACTATGCTGATCATAGTTTTGTCTGGCTTATTTCATATAAATGTTCATGATGGAATGTTGATCGTGGCTAACAGTAATTATGGGTGGTTTTTGTTGTGGCAAGTGAGAAAATTTTGGTAGAACAACTATATGAGTACTTAATAGGTGATAGCACTCCTGCTCTCTTGATAGGATTTTTGGGGCTTGTTTCTCCCTAGGGCTTCAGCTATTATTTGAAGCTCTATGACTTGGCTAGCTTCAGCGTGAAGTGGTTTATTGGTTTTATTTCTGATATTAAGCATGACATAGTGGCTTTGACTAATTACTAACAAAGCCACATTTTTTGGGCATATTTTGTGTGGCATGTTGTAAATTTTTTTAGAAATTATTGCTAGTATTTTCTGTGGCTTGTGGTGATTTATTGGTGGAAACATTGATGGAGGTATATTAAGCCATTAGAGTTTAAAGACATTGGATCCTTTTGCCAGATTTTCTGTTGGTTGTCAGATTACATGATTAATGCTCATAGTCTTGAGGCTCATGATTTATTATCTATGAATATGCTATATAACTGGAGGCAGTTAACTCATCATGGTTATCATGATTCCTCCCAGGAAGCTATTATTTCTGATATCCCTCAGTTTCATATTACATGGACAACTACATATTTTTGGACTTTGGCAACTAATGATCAAATGCTTCACTTTCTTGTTACTTTTAACTCTCATAACAGGTTCAGTCTTCTGGTGACAAGCTACATTATGTTTCCTACGTTGAAGTTGTTCTTGGAAAATTACGAAACTGCTCTCTTTTATTTTGATTGGATTTCAGATAGGGCTCAGGAGTTTTTGACCTTATGACACAACTTATTTTACACTTTCTTTACATGTTTATAATGGTATAATGCACAGGTTTGGTATATGTTCTGTTGGGGCACATACATGTATTTTTGAAAGTGGTTACGTTAAAATTTCTTTTATATGCTTTTTGCGTAGAATTATAATGTCGATGGAGGATCCCTTAGGACTTAGTATATTTTTTAGAGGGAGAGGTTATGTGTATAAATTGGAAAAATAATTGCTGATAGGATTAGGATATGAGGAGAGGGGTGGAGGTTGGAAAAAGGATTGAGTGAAGGTAGGGAAAAGCTGAGGGTAAAGGAATCAAAAATTTCCCTCATAACACTCTGAAGGTTACAAGGAACCAAAAATTTAATATAAGTAACAAACCAAGTTTTGTAATTATTAATAAAATGTTTTAGTCTTACTAAAAACTGGGAATGGGCAGAGCCTCAAAAGAGATAGTAAAAGAAACTAATCATTTGGAGGGGAAATGTGAAGGGAGGGCTGAGATCTAGACCTTGTTTTTCCTCTAGAAGTAGCAAGAGAAGATCACGCCTTCCCCTTTCCTCCAGTAACCATAGTTGTATCACCAATTTGTAATCTCTGCATATCAGTGGCTTTTTTTTGTTTCTGTTGGATGTGTGGACCTACCAATCTTCCTCTAAAAGGTGTGTTAGTTTAGTAATTCTTCCTTCATCAGGAGCCTTTGATACATGAATCTCATTCAAAGAACCCTTTTTCATTTCCTCCATTTTCTCTACTGGAGAGCAGGTTGAAGGAGTAATGATAGTCACAGTATTGAGTTCTTCTCTTAAAGCTATGGGGGAGGAAGAAGAGGGAACATTGGAAGTAAAGGGAGCAATAGAACTTTGGGATTTATCTAGTGAACCACAGCTAATATTTTCATGAAGTGGTGCCTTAGCTACAGGCTGAAATGGCTTCTGAATAGCGTCCTTTTCTCTATTAGGAGGGGATCTTTTAGAGGGAGGGTGCAATCTATAACACATATCCCTGGTTTAGCCAAATAATTTTCAATGCTGACAATAATAAGGCTTTTGTTTAAGTATAACTTCTTGCCAAAACCCTTCCTTATCAGATCCAATCCAATTTTTTTTCTTTTCAGGAAAGGTGATGTCCCTTTCAATGAGGATTCTAGCCAAAGCAGGCCTTGCTTTGTTATATGTAGGGGCATCAACCTTTAAAGGCCTACCAAATGCACAACCAATGTTGAACAAAGCATTAAAATTAAAAATTGTGAGGAGGAGACCAGGTAATTTGAACCAAAGGTGAACCATAGGTGGTTCTTTACTTGGATCAAATCTAGGTTTCCATTTTAGTATCTTCATGGTGGTTTCTGCAATAAGTAATGATTGCTTGGCAAAGATCCTAACATAGTCCTCTTCAACAGTCAATTTTGTAAGTAAGTGTCTACCATCAAGCAAACCCAAATTCCAAGCTCCAATAAATTTCAGAGAATCAAAAAAGTTCCCTACAAGTTCCATCTTACGATGACTTAGCTGGAATTTGCCCACAAGATTAAGTTTAACTCCCTCATTCAATGAGGTAGTTTCTTGTGGTGAAAAATAGATGGCTGCTTCTCCTTCTTTGCATCCAAAGGATGAATACATATGGAATCCCCCTTACCAGCAACAGTATCATGAAATGCCTAGGAAATACTAATAAATCCATGTCTTGAAGAACATCAGTAGAATGGCCACCTACCGCACCAGAGAGGAGCATAATCTCAGAACTCTCAGAACAAACCAGGAAGCAGGCCGCCAAAAAGCAATGGAACAGTATTTCCAAAATAATAAAAAAAAAAAACCAAAATCCCCAGAAACCAAAAACACTCCAAGTAAGGAGTCCAAACCAGAAGAAGCTCTTAAAGGACTCCTGTCGGCACTATTTTTTGTGTGGGGTTTGCCCGTAAGAAGCTGTCGGTCATTAGAACTGAAATTCCGTTGCCCGTTTTGGAAGGACGTTAAAAAATTTTAGTTTTGAAAAGGATGAAGTCAAACTGACCCCATAGTTTTCATAGTTTAGATGAAAGAGCGTTTTACCTCAAATCCTGTATCTATCCCGAAGGATGAACACAAGAGTTGAGGATAAGGCTAGATCAAATAAACTAAAGAAAGTTATGACATCCGTTTGGTCTGCGAAACCAATGT
>JXCR01147834.1:17015-27206 GCA_002079205.1 Phalaenopsis hybrid cultivar | reverse complement strand
TATATATATATATATATATATATATATATGGGAAAGGAACATTATTTGACTCCCTACATGTTACTCAAAAAAGTTGATTACAAAGTTTGGGTGGGGAGAGGAACACTCAGAACTAACACTGAAAAAAGATATGCAAAACTCACTCATAGGTGGGTTCTCAGCCTCATTACAACTCCACACAAAATCACCTAAAAAAGAGAAGAACAAAACAAAAATCATAACACAAAAAAAGGTTGTATACCCAAAACATATACATCTTTACCCAACTAATTGATAAAAAATAAATAAAGACCAAAACCATAAACAGATCCATAAGAACTGAGAACTGAAGCCAAAAACTTTTAAATCCAAAGCATAGAGGGTTCTCAAGACAAAACAAAGCTTATAAACTCTAAGTCCTACAATTATAATAGATAAACCAAACACCAAATTACAACCAGTAGCACAGGAAACCTGATCAGTGTAAGCAACAGGAGGCTGAGAAACCATATCAGACATCAAAACTTCAACAAGAGCAATAGTAGAGACAGCATCCCATATCACCATACCCCAACAACTATTTAACCATCTGAAATAAGACAAAAAGAAAATCAAGTGAAGCAGAGAATAAAGCTAATCATTAAGACTATAGCGTGGTTTACAAAAGTTATCCCAAGTGATCTTTCTCTTCCTAGTCCCATCCCCAAACCAAAGGAATCTATTAAATATATCATCCAAAATTTTCAAAGTACTCTTCTTGCGATTCAATATTTGAAAAGCATACAATGGGATGCTATGAAATACCCTCTTCAGCAGAGTTAATTTACACCCATTGGAGAGGAACATATTACTCCATTCATCAATTCTTGCTTTAATTTTAGGTACAACATCATCTATCTGAGTTTGTCTTTTCCTTTCTGTAAGAAGATTCACACCCAAATATTTAAGAGGCAAGGAAGCACACTTAAAATCTGTTAAAATCTGTAGCCCACATCTTTGCATCAATTTTAGCATATTTCCCAAAGTACATCATACATTTGGCATGGTTAGAAGTAAGCCCAGAAGTGTATTGGAAAGTTTTGATGTTATTCATTAAAATTTTAAAGCAGCTTTAGAAGCATTTAAGGAAAGAATAACATCTTCAACATAAGTCAAATGACTAACAAGCATAGTAGATCTTTGAGAGAAATTCATATGAGGTTGTTGCACATGCATTTTAGTTATAAACCAAGAGAAATAATCAAAAGTGATGATGAAATATGTGGTGGAGAGCGGATTACCCTGTTTGATCCCTCTATTCGTAGAAAATAAACCATATGAGGTACAATTAATAAACACACTATAGTATTTATTAACCAAACACATTTTGATCAGAAAAATGAAAGTGCTATTGAAGCCTCTAGCTTTTAGGACATTCAAAATGAAATCTCAGCTTATAATATCATAGGTTTTTTGAATGTCTAACTTGATCAACATATTCCCACCCCTGCATCTCC
Source organism: Phalaenopsis hybrid cultivar (assembly GCA_002079205.1). Lineage (NCBI taxonomy): Eukaryota > Viridiplantae > Streptophyta > Magnoliopsida > Asparagales > Orchidaceae > Phalaenopsis > Phalaenopsis hybrid cultivar. Next base: position 25,731 of record JXCR01147834.1, on the reverse strand, counting down.
TATCCAACTCCTCAATATATATATATATATATATATATATATATATATATATTAGGGGAATAATCATTTCAATAAACTTATGTTATGTGGCTAAAAAAGATTATAATTATTTATATATTTGACAAAATGTTACTAAGAAATTGCATTACTATTCAATAACTCATAGCATCATATGTTTGTTTGGTGACTTACATTAACCTATGTTTCACAATAAATTAAAGGAATCCTTAATAAAATATGAACTTCAAAGTCATTTCCATGTTGTCTCACAAATTTAAGGTTCAATTCAAACTAAAGTCTTATTAGTCATTTAAGGAATCCTTGCTTAAATGTGGAATACTAAATCATTGCTATTTTGGATTCAAATGGCAAGTAAGCTATGACATTAGGAGGCAAGATGAAGGCTTGGTTATGTGTTTAAGCTGTATAACAACTTTAACTTTCTGAAGATCTATCAGATGAATTATGAATTAAACAATAATAATATATAATTCAAATAATAGCTGTCGTATAAAGACAGATGACATTATTTCTACTAATGTTCTTGAGCACAATAACTGCCACCATCTATGTTTTTAACATATGTTATCATCCATAACATGATCGCTACCATACTATTCAAACTTGGTTTCCATGACATTTTTTGAGCTATAAATTTCAAGACACCACAAATCATGCATTTCAAAGAAATAATGGTAATATATGATAACTTTTGTCAACTTTTGCTATACACAATAAAACACTCTAAAGGCCTTAAGAACTCTATGGCAATAAAAAAAAATTTGTGCCATAATTTCCTTTGTTTTGTGATTTCTAATCAGTGAAATAAGGCAAAAAAGGAAAAAGAAAAAGAAAAAGAAAAATGGAATTAGTGCTTATTAGCACTCCCTCCGTGCAAGTGTCACCATATGTGAAAATATTTCCATACATAATACGTACGCAGCACTGCGTACATTTTGGAGGTTATACAGTAGGTATAAGGGGGTTATATATGCGTTATACTCCCTTTGTAACCTCCATGTAACCCTATGTAACTTACCTGTAACCTACAAATAAGTTTCACGCTTCTGTTTTCATATATTAAAAACTTATTTGTAGGTTACAGAAAGTTACATGCATGTTACATAGGGGTATAATGCGGATACAACTGCTTATACTTCTTGTATAATCTCGTAAATATACGCAGCGCTACGTACGTCTTACGCACACGAATTTTTTTTCCCACCATATGAGGGCCCATTCGATGTTGCACATCTCATTGTTAGCTATCTAGTACACTTTTTTATAATTATTGCGGTTGTGGTAGCGTTTGGATAATGATCACTTCACAATCATCATGAATGCACAAAAAATGTATTCTGATTGTTTTTTCTCTTCTAAATGGGTGAAATTGCCGTTTCAATATCCTGAAACCATCTACGCTGGACTTGATGGCCATCATGGTAGTGGTATAATGCTCCATGATAGCCTCTCTGAGATAAAAAAAAAATATTGCTTGTACGAATAACTAAAAAAAAAAAATTTTATTCTGTACTAGGCTGACTGATTTATAAAAAAATATAATATGATATTTCAAGTAGGTCTCTAAATCAATAAACAACAATCTTTCCAAAATGTTTTAATTGAGGAGTATTTATACAGTTTGTCAAAAACATTATAAGCAACAAGTAGTTCTAATAAAGTTGGACGTTAACTTTCCTTTTATGCACTGGTGGAGAATTAAATTGATTTTCATCTCCTTTCAAAAATTTCGATAAATTTGCGTGTACTGAAAAAACATTTTCCAAAAAAAATTTCCAAATCAAAGCATGAAATAGTGGTTAGTTATTAATAATTTCCGTAGAACTAAACAACCTTGTACGAATCTTGTACAATACACGTCAAAAACGCTCTCAAGAACAAGATAACGTGGTATTGAAGGCCACATTAGTGGGCAACATCATGAAACATTATTTTAATAGGGAATGGTTATTTTAAGGAAAATAGGCTAAACAGGTATTAAATTGGCATGCATACAATAGAGTTTAATCAATTTTTTATTTTAGTTTTATAAAAACCTTGATCACTAATCAATGATGTTCGACTCGTTCGTTAAGAAACGAACACGAATAGTGACTTCACGAACAACTTCAAACACGAGCTTATTTCAAACAAACTAAATTTCAAACGAACCAAACACGAACACAAGCTCTGTTCGTTCGTGTTCGATTCATTTACACCCCTAGTTCTTAGCCCTTCCCTCGTGGGATTAATACGCGGCACTCTTTAATCATATTATTACCTGACACATATACTTGCATTGTGTGGCCAACATACTCCACCGTAATTTTTGGCACATCACACCCCGTNTTATTTGTCATTATTTTTGTCTTTATAGAATATGTTATCTCTTATTTTCACTTTTTAGTAGATTTTAGGAAACCAACTTCTGTTTGTGATCATACTAAACTCGGTTTAGAAGTTTAGTAAACTAAGGATTCACCTATCAAAATAGTTCTTAGCCCTTCCCTCGTGGGATTAATACGCGGCACTCTTTAATCATACTATTACTTGTCACATATACTTGCATTGTGTGGCTAACATACTTCAGCGTAATTTTTGGCACATCACACCCCGCGTTAAATTTTTCTTAAACTCCTTGCTATCATATAATACATTAAAAAGTTTTTTCCTTGATCCCACTTCCACTTAAACTTAAATGCTTAATAAAAATTTAGTAATGATTATGAGCGATAGTTAGGTAGACGGATATTAACATTAATTTATATAAAGGTGATGACACACTTNATATATATATATATATATATAATAAAAATAATAAAAATAATAAAAAAAACAGGATGGTGGCGGCTGACTCTCTGGGAGCTCTGCTAGGGTTTTTGCGACATGGATAGTGGTTGCTCTTGTTGTGCTTGTGTTACTGCTCTCTACTGGTAGTTTTCATTCTTTACTTGCTTTAGTTTCCTATTTCTAGTGCCTTCTCAAAGTTTTGGTTCAACCCGTGCTTGCTGGGATTTTCAAATTTACTGTTCCGTTGAGTTCTCACTTCTCTGTTCCTTTGTTTGAAACCATTTGTTTGTGTGCCTAGTTTTTAGTTTGCTTCCTTGCTGTGAAGCACATGGCTGGTTACACTCCTATTGATGTGGAAACTAAGTCACTGTTGTCCAAGGCAACTTTTGTTGGGGTGGTGGGTAAAGGGCTGAAACCTTCTCAGGACGCTGAAGTTCTGGTTTTACCCCAATCCTTCCATGACGCTACTGTAGGTAATGAACCTTGCTCTCTTATCAACCCCCTGGAGGTTAAAGAGGGTAAGCTTGCCATTTATTGTAATGATGAAGAGTTAACCTCTTTAAAAAGAGATTGCAAATGTGTACTCATTGGTAAATTTCAACTTGGGCATCCCAAGATGGAATTGGTGAGAAAATTATTTGATAACTTTCACTTTACTAGCGCCTAGCAGTGGGGACCGGTAGATGGTAGGCATATCACGATAAAACTGGCCTTAGAGGAGGATTATGCTAGATTATTTGGTAAAAAAATAGTAATGATGGAAGGGATCCCTATGAAGATACTAAAGTGGACTCCCACTTTTGATCCCAGCATAGATGTGGCCATAGTTTCCATCTGGTTTAAATTTTCAGGACTTCCACTGCACTTTTTCAATCACAAGATTTTGTTGAACATTGGCATTGCATCGAGAAGACCATTGAACATGGATTTTCTCATTTATAATCTCTCAAGACCTTCTATTGCAAGAATACTTATGGAAAGGGACATCACCCTTCCTGAGGTTGAAGAAATCTGGATTGGATCTAGAAATGAATGGCATCGGTAGAAAATAATAATGGAACAGAAGCCTTACTACTGCCCCCATTGTAGGATGTTTGGGCACACTATTGATAGGTGCTACAGGTTACATCCTATGAAAAAGAAGAAAGCTATTAACAGTAATGCAATTGACACTGCTTCTACTGTTATGCCTGTTGATGTCCCTCCTCTGCTCGGTTGGAAATTCAAAACCAAGTTAATACAGATATTGATGCCTTATCAAATCAGAAGCAACTTCAAATTGAACCTTTTAAGTCTACCCCAACTCCTGCACCTCCTATTGAAACTGAAGAGGGAGAGTGCAGCACTATTGTTCCTTCCCCACTAAGTTCATTACACATGGGAGTGCTTGCTGCCACCAAAGGGAATCCTTTGTTCCAACTAAAGATCTATTGGTGGAAATGAATAGAGAACTGGAAAAATACTGGATAGTTCAAAATACGAAAAGGAAAAAGAAACATACAGTGGAAGTGAAGAAGATTTTGAAAGAAGAAGATGAGAAAGAATGCTCTCAGATTCATATTACAAAGTCATCAATCCAACTAAAAAGGGGAATGACTAGATCTAGATCTTAGCCGTCTTTTCACCCACCCTCCTCAACATGATAAATTTCTTATGTTGGAATATAAGGGGTATTGCTCATCCCTCCTCCTTGAAAAGAATTTGCTATCTTAATAAAAACATAAACTTTGGTGTGTTGCTATTTTAGAACCCCAAGTTGACAAAACACTCCCAATATATCATTTCTAAATTCACTGGTTTCTCTCATTGTACTATTCATAACAACAAAATCTGGATTCTATGTAGACAAGAGATTAGTTGGCAGGTACTAATTGATCACTCTCAATTTGTACATTTTTCTTTCAAAACTTGTGGGCATTCTGGTTTTGCCACTATTGTGTATGTTGGTTGCTCCAAAAATGACAGGAGAGATCTCTGGGCTTCCCCACTTGTTATTAGCCAAAATATGGACTCCTGTTGGCTTGTTGGTTGTGATTTTAACTGCCTTACTCACTCTGCAGAAAAGACTAGTGGTAGACCTCCAAACCTTGCTAAGATGAACCTTTCTTTTCTGATAATATTCTTAAAGCTGACCTCTTTGATATTGGTTTTAAAGGACCAGATTTCACTTGGAAAAGGGGTGTTATATGGGAAAGGCTTGACAAGATTTTGGTAAATAATTATTGGTGTCAGCATTCACTGCATACTGCAGTGACTTATCTTAGTTTGGCAGGATCAGATCATAGACCATTTCTTATTTCAATTGTTGCCTCTGAATCCTCTACATCTCCCACTCCATTCAGATATCATAACATGTGGCCCAGTCACTATTCCTTTCTGAATACTTTGTAAGATGCTTGGCATACAAATTTGAATCTAGACCCTTGGGCTAAGCTAGTTTTTCTACATGTTAAGGTAAGTAAAGCTTTAAAAACCTGGAGATGGGCCTGGAAGTCCTTTGGAGATGCTTTTAAAGCTATGGAGGCTGCTAAAAAGAACTGTTTGAGTTGGAGAACCTAGTTCTGAAAGATGGTGGAGAGGAGAAGCTTTTACTGGGTGCCCAAAAAAACCTTCTTCTAGCCATTGATAGATAGAAGAATTTCCTCAGGCAGAAAGCATCTATCAGCCACTTCAAAGAGGGAGATATGAACACTATGTTTTAAAATGCATATATCAAACACAGAAGACAATGTAATACTCATAAGATCCAGAACTCTAATAGTAACTGGATTTCTGATAATTCTACTATTGCTCTAGAAGTTGTTGCTCATTTCATGAAAATTTTGACTCAGTCAGACCTCAAGAGATCTCCCATTGTAAACTTGTATTCTATGGAGGAGATCAATGATACTACCAGACTAAACCTGATCTCTCCTCCCACTAAGACTAAAATTTGGCAAGCACTGCAAGGTATTGACAGTTCTAAAACTGTTGGACCTGATGGTTTCACAAGTGACTTATATAAAAAAGCTTGGGATATTTTTAAGAATGAAGTGATCACTGTTGTTCAAAGTTTTTTCTAAGGTTCTTCCATCTCCCGTTACATTAGTTCCACAAGCATTGTGCTCATTCCCAAAGCTAATGTTCAAAAAACTTGGAATGATTTCAGACCCATTAGCCTTACTTTTGGCATCAGTAAACTCCTTAGCAAAATTATTCTACACTGACTTCGGCCCAACCTCAATCATCTTGTTTCTGATAACCAGTATACATTTGTGAAAGGAAGATCTATTTATGACAATATACTCCTTGCTAGAGAACTTATATTTGATCTGGACAGACCCTGAAGAAATGGCAACCTAATCTACAAATTTGATATAAAGAAAGCTTATGACACTATTTCATGAGAGTTTATCTTAGATGTCTTAACTATTAGAGTTTTTCCTGAGGACTTCTACAACCTCATCCACAGGCAGCTCAGGAATAATTCTCACTCTCTCTTCATTAATGTTCAATCTTGGGGTTCTTTCACTACCACTAAAGGACTCAAACAAGGAGACCCTTTGTCTCGAACTATTTTTTTTTTGGCACTTGATCACTTATTCAGAATGATGAAGATAAGTCTACTTCCCTTCAACTATGCTAGGTATCACCACAAATCTAAAGTGCTTTTTTCTCATCTAACTTATGCAGATGATATTATGGTGTTCTCTAGTGCTAATATGCATGCAATAAGGAAAGTCATGAAGTGCTTACAGATCGTCCAAAGCCATTCTTGTCTAGCATTTAATTTAGACAAATGCAATATATATTTTAAACAGCACACCACAACAATGCAAAGAACCTGGATTCTGGATTATACACATTTCAATAGCTCAACCTTGCCAATCAAATATCTTGGTGTCCAACTTATGAAAGGGAGGACCAAACAAACATAGTTTGAATATGTGTTAGAGAAGATATCTGCTACTCTCTCTAACTGGACCCATTCCTTTCTTTCCAATGGATGTAGAATCACATTGTTGAAAAGCATACTGACAACATTCCCCTCCTATACACTCCAGATGACTAGTATCAAGAAAAGCACCAATTAGAGCTTGAAAGAATTTTTAATAGATTCCTTTGGTCTAGCCAAAGGCAACAACTCCACTGGGCTATTTTGCAGAAGTCAGCTAAACCAACTGTGGCTGGGGAAATTGACTTTAAAGGTTTACAACACTTACTAAAAGTAAACCAGTGCAAGATGTTGATCAAGTTTAGAGAACAAAAATCACTTTCGACTAAGTTCATGCTGGGTAAGTATTGCAAGGACTGTCATACAAACACTGTTTGTAGAAAGCCGGGAGATTCCAGAATATGGGTAAACTTACTAAAATTCAGAAAACAAGCTGAAGACCTTTTCATATGAGATATTGGAAATGGGAAGATCAATTTTTGGCTTGATTCCTGGTGTCCTAAAGATGTCTTGCAGCTTATAAACAATCAGATAGATACTCAGCTTACTGTGACTGATTTTTGGGAGGGGAATCAATGGTCTTTGCCTTTACTTCAAAATATTCTCCAACCTCATTCTGCAACCAAAGTTACTAGAATCCAGATTGACAACTCCAGAGTTGACAGAATTGTTTGGTAGGGACCTAAATTTTAGAGCCTCACTAAAGTCATGTACTCTAAACTTAATACATGGAAGACTAATGATTGGGGGAACACATATGGCATAAAAGCTTAACTATTTCCATGTCCTTTTTTAGTTGGAGAATTCTCAATGGACTGCTCCCCACTGATGATATTTTGAAACTTAAAGGATTGAGAGGCCCATCCAAATGCTACCTGTGTGGGGAGATGGAGGAATCAATTCTCCATCTCTTCTTTAAGTGTAGCTTCTCTACAAAAGTTTGGTCTAAATTCTCCCATTGTCTCACACTGAATATTATGCGATTGGACTGGTTCAACATTTATCACTATTATAAAAGCTGGAAGATTGCTAGAGTTGGATCTGTTCCTTTTTTGGAGTTGGTTCATCTCGATGGCTAGGAACAAGGCTAAGTTTGATGGTCAGGCCAACACCCATCTGCAAATTACAAGGCACTATATCTCTTACCTACATAAGCTTATACTCTATCAAAGATTCCCTTGTATTTGTTCCTCCCCCCTCCAATAGAAAGACCCAATGCATACAAAGTGACCACTGTATATTGGTCCCCTCCTACCTATCCATATATTAAAATAAACATTGAAGGTGGGTTTTCTACCTTCGGGGCTGGGGTAGGAGGTGTGTTTAGAAATCATCTTGGACAATGCATCCTGTAGTTTCAGGCTCCTGTTTGTGTTGTTGATGCTCTTGAAGCTGAGTTAATTGTTGTTTATTGGGCTATAACTCTTGCTAAGATGAACTGCTAGAATAATTTAATTCTTCAAGGGGACTCAGAGATACTTTTATAGATGTTACAGGATAGAAGACAAGCTTCTTCGAGTCATGTTCAATGGGCTAACAAAATCTTGTCCATGCTATCTGCTTTCAAAGCTCAACTGGCTTTCATCTACAGGGAAGGGAACTAACCTGCCAATAGGCTTGCAAGAAATGGTCTATAAACGATTAATAGCCTCGTTTCCTGTACTCAACCCCCTCCTCTCCTTTTTTTTGTTGGCTGGAGATGCCTTACATGCTCCCCATTTAAGAATTGTAACTTGTTCTTCATATCAATGAATCCTAACTGTTAGTTTTAAATATATATATATTTGAAAGGAATGAACAGAGACTACTATACGAGCACTGACCATTTCCCATGCACCCATAATTTGAGGACCACAACCTGGATGCGAGGGGGGGGCAATGAACCCGAGAACAGAGGGGACTTACAACTGACAAATAGAAGCTCGATCAACTGATCTGAGTATGTGGCACACAGACACACACACACATATATATATATATATATATATATAT
>JXCR01147834.1:0-16616 GCA_002079205.1 Phalaenopsis hybrid cultivar | reverse complement strand
ATATATATATATATATATATTTATATATATATAAATTCAGCATCGTTGGCGGCTAGAGTTTATGGTGCTCTACTAGGGCTTAAAAAGGAGGAAGATTGGTGGTTGCTGGCTGCAGAGGAACTCTGAGGTGGTGGTTTGTGGTGGTTACCTCCCTGCTGGCTCTTTCTTTGATGGTGGTGGAGGTTTTCTTATGGTTGTCTTTAGTTTTACTGTTCCATTGAGCTTCTCTCGGTTGCTCCCTTGGTTGTGGTTTCTTACTAGGAAAGGAAGACTAGATTTTTGTTTTGAGTATGCCTAGGTTTTCTGGTGGTTGCCTCCTCTGGTTGGACTTCTCGTGAATGCATTTTCTAACTGCTGCTGGGTGGGACTCTTGTCATCCCATTTAGTGGCTTGTGACTGCTGAGTGGGACTCTTACTGTTCCATTGAGTGTTTGTCTCTCTGAAACTAGGATCCCTGTCTTTTGTTTTGATCTAAAGCTATTTTAATGGAGTTCAGACCCATTAATGTGGAAGTTAATGCTCAGTGGACCCAAGCCACTTATGCTGGAGTAGTTGGCAGAGGGCAAGACTTGCCTAAAAACTTTGACCATCTGGTTTTCCCCCAAGTTCTGAATGATGCTACAGTTGACAAGACTTCCTGCCCTTATATTTCTCTTATTGGAATCAAAGAGGGTGAACTTGCTGTTCTTTTTCCTCTGGGGAGATGCAAACTCTAAATGAATCAATTTAGTTCACCTTGATTGCCAAGTTTCAATTTGTTCATCCAAAAATGGATTTTGTTAGAAAATTTTTTGAGGAACTCCAACTCACTCATGCTTGGCAGCTGGGTTTAATGGATGGAAGACATCTATTAGTCAAGATGTCTAATGAGAAGGATTATGCTAAATTTTTTGCTAAACAAACTCTCTTAATTGTTGGAACCCCAATGAAATTATTAAAATGGACACCTGGATTTGGTCCAAGCAAAGAAACCCTAATTGTACCAAATTAGTTTAAATTTCCTAAACTCCCTATTCAATATTACCACCAAAATGTTATATTCAATATAGGAAGGGTGCTTGGATGCCCTTTAAAAGTTGATGCCCAGACCTATAGTTTGGCTAGTCCAACTAGTGCAAGAGTGTTGGTGGAAAGAGATATCACATTGCCAGAAATAAAGAGGGTTTGAATAGGAACCCCTGAGGACAGGTTTTGGTAAAGCATTATAGAAAAAAAACCACAATTCTGCCCTCACTATAGGATGTTTGGACATAATGTGGATAAATGCTACAAGCTACATCCACCATCTAGAAAAATAGCTCCTAAAAGTATGCCTAATCAGGGAAGATCTGTTGAAGCCTTGGGAAAGGATAACAGAAAAACTAATGAACAGAAAGCAGTCAGTGGTGAAACTGATATGGAAGTCTATCCTAAGCTTCCAAGTATTCTAGAAGAGGTCACTTAAATAATTACTCCTGCAGGGATGTTCAGGAACAAGTAGTCGAGGGCAGACAAGGAGAGATTGCAAGAAATAAAATTGATATCAGTCCCCACAAAGTCCAAAACACTACTGTGGAATTAATAGCTGAGGTGCTTACTGAGGAATGGCAGGTTTAAAAGAATAACAGGAAAAAGAAGGGGAAGAGGGAATTGAAGCTGCTGCAGGAAGCTCCCTCCTTGGAAGGAAATAATCAACTGATAGATTCCATATAGAGAACCAGAAGAAAAGGGAGAACCCTTTCACAATGATTAAGTTTTTATGTTGGAACATTAGGGGTCTTGCACACCCTAACTCTCTCACAAGGCTGGTACACCTTGTGAAAACTCAAAAAATATGGTGTTTTACTCTTTGGAACCTATGGTTTCTAAGAACTCTTCTAATATTTTTAGAAAATTTCACAAATTTTCTCACTTGGCTAACCATAATAATAAGATTTGGTTGTTTTCCAGAACTGAATTACAGTGGAATGTTGTTTTGAATAGCCCCCAATATTTACATATCCAATTTGTAGTTGGAGCTCAGGTGGGTTATGCCACCTTTGTTTATGCCATTTGTCTTCCAAGGAATCAAGAGTTGCTGTGGATGGAGTTTTCTAACATCAGCCATTCCATAAAGTCTTTTTGGATTGTTGGGGGGATTTCAATTGCATTACTTCTCCTGATGAAATAAAAGGAGGCGGACCAACATCTCAAACCTATGTTGAAGTTTAATGAATTCGTTATATATGCTCAGTTATTCGATTTGGGTTTTCAAGGTCCTAAATACACTTGGAGAAGAGGGGTTTTATGGGAAAGACTTGATAGAATGTTGGGAAACTCTATGTGGCTTCAAACCTTCCCTAATACAATCATCACACACCTTGCCATGTGTGGGTCAGACCATGGACCCATTATTTGCTCTATTCAAAATGCTATGAAGCATGGGGGTTCCCCCTTTGGATTCTAAAACATGTGGACTTTTAATCCTAATTTCATCAAGGAAGTTACTAATGCTTGAACCATCAATGAAGATTTTGGACCATGGATAAATCTATGGAAATTATAAAAGAAGGTGGCCCTTCATTTAAAGAGTTGGAATTGAAATACTTTTAGTGATGTTAATGAGAAATTGAAAGCTGCACAGAATCAGGTGATCAGCCTTGAAGAAGAGTTCCATAAGGGTTTAAAATATGAGAGAGATCTTCATAAAGCTAATGAGGAACTTCTTTCTCATATCACGTATAATGAAGCCTTCTAGAAGCAAAAAGCTGTTATTTCCAAGTTCGCTGAGGGGGGACAAAAACTCTAGCTTCTTTCATGCTTGCATAAATTATAAGAGATAATGTAATATGATTATGTAGATTAAGAACTCTGAAGCGATGAGGTTAACTAAGGCTAAAGACATTGCTCTTGATGCTGTCAAGTTTTTTCAACAAATGTTTAACTCCCTGTCGGTGCTATTTCAGGGGTTTGTGTGGAGTTGCTCGTAAGAAGCTGTCGGCTGCCAGAATTGAAATTTCGTCGCCCTCTTTGGAAGGACGTTGAAGTATGAAATTAAACTGACCTCATATTTTTCATAGTTTAAAAATGAAAGAGCGTTGTACCTCAAATCTTGTATCTATCAAGAAAGATAAACGCAAGACTTGAGGACGAGGCTCGACCAAAAAAATTAAGGAAAGTATGACGTCTGTTTGGTCTGCGAAACATTTGTATTTGCCGACAAGTTCCCCTATTTAATATAAAGGATTAAATAGAGATTATATTAAGTTGGGTTCAGACATGCTTCCTAAAAGGGCAAGCCCTTATAGTTAAATACATCTTAAATGACAAATATCACTTAAGAAGACTCTCGATAAAAATCAAGAAATATTATCTTCAATGAGATCAGACGTAGAGGTGTGAAAGGGGATTGATTCAAATTTGGAATATTCTGTTGTTGAGTCCAAAGGAGGAAAAACTAGGGGATGTCATGGCTTCAGAGGAGAACCTTGGTGATATCCGAAAATATCCTAATGTTTGGCTTCAGTTTTGAGGAGAAATATTTAGGTGTTTCATCCTGCCAAATTTATTAGGTAGGGCTTACATTCATTCGAACATCACACAAATAGCCTGGAAGATATGAGGATTTAGGTCGTGACAAACGACAACCTCGGAATCCGAAGACGAGTTGGGGCTTATATTGTATGGCAGGGCTATACAAGGCCTAAAGATAAGGAGAGGATTTACGTTGCATAAGCAAGCAAAATGGAAGTCCTATGGCTTTGTTGTTTAAGTCTAAGGAAGGAAGATTGGTTTAGCTGGGGAAGACAGGTTTTACTATTAAAGATGGTCGTGCTGCCCACCATGCTAGCTCCAAGCTCTTCACCGCGACGAGTTTGATTTTTCTAGTGTGTCAAGTTATAATGTCAAATCATGTGGCCTTATAGTTGAAATTCTTTAAATTTTATGAAGGCATATTAAAGTTGATTAGAGCGATACCGGTCAAGATCCTACAGTTCCCTCGTTCCGGCACCACTATTTTCTATTGTATTCACCTAGTCAAAATGAACTTATTAAACTCAACTTAATGAGTTCCATAATTTCATTTAAACCATGAGAAGCCTCGTTAGCAACCGTAGGTTACCTTCTCCAAGGGATTCCCAATCATCCGATAGAGAGGTCTTAATTTAGTTGCAATTGTAGTTTTGTGTGATGTTTGTGATTAAATTTTGAGCTGTTTTATATTTAAATTTAGTTGAAGTTGTGGTTTTGTGTGATGTTTGTGATTAAATTTTAAGTTGTTTTATATTTCGAATTTAGTTGCAATTGTAGTTTTGTGTGATGTTTGTGATTAAATTTTGAGTTATTTTATATTTTTATTGTATGGGGGTGAATTTTATCTTGGTTGATTTTAATTTTGGGTTTTGGGCTTTGGTTTTGGTTAACATGCAAGTTTATGTTGTTTTCATACATGTAGGTAAACACAAGTATAAAAAGAAACAACGTAAGCATAGAGCATGTAACGAAAAGGCACAAGAAAGACGGTACTATAAACTATAAAAGCGTACCTTGCAAGTCTTCTCGTTCCACCACCTGAAACATAAAAATGCATGTGAGGGAATTTATGAAGAGCAGGAAAAGTAAAATTCTTGTGGTTTTCCTAACTCTCTATTGTATTTTTGTGAGTCCTTAAAAGTTTAATTAAGGATGATTTCATTGAGAAAAGCATATTAAGTTTAATAGACCTCTGAGGTATCCATCAAGTTAGGAGGAGGAAGCAGGTTCATGCCTCCCTCTCACCAACGGGTGAAAGGCCTCTAGTCGATTTAAACCTATTATGTTGCTTAATGTTTCATCTTGTGAATACTTCTAATGCTCTGTGAACATTGATGTCATAATTATCCCTAAGAAAGGGGTAATAATTATTTATCATTTAATTTAAAAATTATGTGAGTGAATTTCCTTAAAGGGCAAGTTGTTGTAACCTGAGCACTTAGCCAATTTTTTTTTAATTAGGTTTAGTGGTGTTTTAAGGATGTTTGATTATGTTATGGTTATTTCTCTAATCTTCATTTAGTCAATTTTTATTTGGCCTAAGTCACCACTAAGCCCTTAAAACCTAGGTGAATGTCTTAACTAGTTTTGTAAAGGTTAAGCTTTAAGTGGTCATGATTCATAATTTGAAGAAAAAAAATTATTCGATAATCAAAATAGGGATTTTAAATTGATTAATTATTGACTTCAAAAGTCATACCCCTAAGTTCAAGATAAATTTTAATAAACTTCCAAATTTTAATAAATTAGAAATTTATTAATCTTAATTAAGAAAGTGCAAAATTTAGAAATTTATTAATCTTAATTAAGAAAGTGATAATAAACTTCCAAATTTTAATAATTTAGAAATTTATTAATCTTAATTAAGAAAGTGCAATTAGTTTCTACCAATTAACAAACTTCCAAATTTTAATAATTTAGAAATTTATTAACTTAATTAAGAAAGTGAGATTGGTTTATACCAATTAACCCCTTATGTTCCAAACATCAAATAAATTGATTAAGATCAGAGGTTGCCCATTTCCCTCCTTGACTTAAGCCTAAATGTCAATTAATGCTAAATTTCCAAAAATTACACATTTGCCCCTCAGGCTCTAACACTTCATAATTTGTCAAATTCAATTCAAATGACTTTGACATTTTTATCCTACCTCATTCATGGGTCAATCAAGAGATCAAAGGAGAAAATGTGATTTTGTAGATTTTAATTTATTTTATATAATTATTTTCATGCAAAAAAAAGAATTTTTCAAAGAAAATTTCTAACTTGACCAATATAAATTCTAATCTATTGAAATATTTACTGGAGATAGGCCTAGACAAAAGAAGCCTTTAGACCATATTTGATGATTTTTTGAATTCTCCGTGATTTATCAGAATTATTTGAATTTTTGGATTATTTATTAAAATTAAAATATTTTAAATGACAAAAATTAAGTTTTGTGTCTTAGAAAAATCTCTCTGAGGTTAGAGAACCCAATGGAGCAAATTTCATATTTTTTTAAATTTTTCTTTGATTTATTAGAATTATTTTAGTGAAAACTCATTTTTAGCCTTTAAAAATTATTATTAAGCTTTGAAATTCAATATCTTTATTTAAAGAATCAAAAAAAATATTCTAATCGTTCCTAAGAGATTAGTAAGCAATTTAGAGCATTTCAAGGAATTTTGTTATTTTTGAGTTTTTCATGAATNGTATCCCAAAAGATCAAGGGACCTAGGCTAGAAATTTGAGTTCAGGGCTGTGAGTGATTGTGGGTGCAGATATATGTGGTGAGTGTAGTGAGTGCCTTAGCTCCAAAATAATACCTAGGGTCTACCTTAAGGTCCAACAGTCTTAATGGTTACTCATCTTGAGTTTCCCCCAAAGTGTCCCTACCTACTAAGTGCTAGAGGTTAGAACCAATTTGTGGAACTTCATGTTCAGTAAAGAAAAGTTTGGAATTTCTAGTGGGGAGGGTGCCTTTTCTAGTTTTTTAAGAATAGTTAATAGGAAAATCCTATGGCTAGACCTTAGGCTATTAAAGAGGAAAAACTAAACCTCAACCAAATTCGAGGTCAACAAATGGACCCCCAATAGGTGTGGTGTGCTGGGCAAGCACATCGCACATATTGGCGTTGACCGACGAGTTCAACAATAAATCAATACAAACTCTTAAGTCAACATACACGGTAGCATGCGTAAAGTTGTGTGTGTGATTTGTTTTCGCTGGGGAATTAGTATGTGTGTGTTTAATCAAGTCGAGAAGTAGGGACTCTCGCTTGGGATTTGAGAGTGGACTTTGAGTTATGAAATTTCAAAGAATTCCAAAGGATGGGAGTCAGTATGTAAGTGCTGACCCCAAGGTGGGAATTGAAATTTAGATATCAATTCAAAAAATGAGAGAAAGTCGGAATATAAGGACCGACTTCAAATGTATTGAATGAGAAATGTGAAAATGAGAATTGAATCGTATATCAATTCTCAAAAGAGAGTGTCAGAATGTATGGACCGACCTCAAATGTAATATATCAAATATGTAGGGCTGATTCAAAAATGAGAATTGAAATTTAGGTCAATTCTCGAAAGAGAGTGTCAGAATGTAAGGACCAACCTCTAATGTAATGAATCAGAAATATGAAAATTGGAATTAAAATGTATCTCAATTCTCAAAAGAGAATGTCGGACTGTAAGGACCGACCTCAAATGTAATGAATCAGAAATAAATTCTCAAAAGAGAGTGTCGGAATGTAAGGACCGACCTCGAATGTAATGAATCAGAAATGTTGAATTCTCAAAAGAAAGTGTCGGAATGTAAGGTCCGACCTCAAATGTGAAGAATCAGAATTTAAGACAAAAGAGAGTGTCGGAATGTAAGGACCGACCTCGAATGTAATGAATCAGAAATGTAGGACTAATTCAGGAATAAGAATCGAAATGTAGGTCAATTCCNTGTAGGTCAATTCTCAAAAGAAAGTGTTAGAATGTAAGGACCGACCTCAAATGTAATGAATCAGAAATGTAGGACTAATTTTAAAATGAGAATTAAAATGTAGGTCAATTCTCAAAAGAAGGTTTCGGAATGTAAGGACCGACCACAAATGTAATGAATAAGAAGTGTAGGACTGATTCGAGAATGAGAATTGAAATGTAGGTCAATTCTCAAAGAGGGTGTCGGAATGTAAGGACCGACCTCAAATGTAATGAATTAGAAATGTAGGAGTGATTCGGAAATGAGGATTAAAATGTAAGTCAATTCTCAAAAGAGGGTGTCGGAATGTAAGGACTTACCTCGAATGTAATGCATCAGAAGTGTAGGATTGATTCGGGAATGAGAATTGAAATGTATGTCAATTCTAAAAAAAGGATGTCGGAATATAAGGACTGACCATAAATGAAATGAATCAGAAATGTATACTGATTCAGAAATGAGAATTGAAATGTAGGTCAATTCTCAAAAGAGGGTGTCAGAATGTAAAGACCGACCTTNGAATGTAATGAATCAGAAATGTGAAAATGAGAATTAAAATGTATATCAATTCTCAAAAGAGAGTGTCGGAATCTAAGTACCGACCTCGAATGTAATGAATCACAAATATAGGGCTGATTCAAAAATGAGAATTGAAATTTAGGTCAATTCTTAAAAGAGAGTGTCGAAATGTAAGGACCGACCTCGAATATAATGATTAAAAAATGTAGGACTAAGAACTGAAATCTATGTCAATTCTCAAAAGAGAGTGTCGGAATGTAAGGACTAACATCGAATGTAATGAATAAAAAATGTAGGGCTGATTCAAAAATGAGAATTAAAATGTATGTAAATTCTAAAAAGAGCGTGTCAGAATGTAAGGACCGACCTCAAATGTAATGAATCAGAAATGTGAAAATAAGAGTTGAAATGTATATAAATTCTCAAAAGAGAGTGTTGGAATGTAAGGACCGACCTCAAATGTAATGTCGAATCAGAAATGTGAAAACAAGAATTGAAATGTATATGAATTCTCAAAAGGGAGTGTCAGAATGTTGGGATCAACCTCGAATGTAATGAATCCGAAATGTAAGACTGACTTGGGAATGAGAATCGAAATGTAGGTCAATTCTCAAAAGAAAGTGTCGGAATGTAATGACCGACCTCGAATGTAATGAATCAGAAATGTGAAAATGGGAATTGAAATGTATATCAACTCTCAAAAGGGAGTGTCGGAATGTAAGGACCAACCTCAAATGTAATGAATCAGAAATGTAGGACTGATTCGGGAATGAGAATCGAAATGCAAGTCAATTCTCAAAAGAGAGTGTCAGAATGTAAGGACCGACCTCTAATGTAATGAATCATAAATGTGAAATTGAGAGTTGAAATGTATATCAATTTTGAAAAGGGAGTGACGGAATGTAAGGACCGACCTCGAATGTAATGAATCAGAAATGTAGGACTGATTCAAAAATGAGAATTGAAATGTAGGTCAATTCTCAAAAGAGAGTTGGTTGCGTTGAATTTACAGAAATGTATCATGTGAAAAAAGTTGAATCTGTTGAAGGAGATCTGTAAAGCTTTGTGAATGTTTTTGTAAAGTGTGAAATTCCGCGGGGATGTGCAGAGAGTTAGTGTAGATAACGATGGTTGTGCTGCACGCACAAAGAGTATGAAATTCTGAAAACGGAAGAATCCACTTAACGGGTTTGTTTTATTTTTCTGGTTGTTTTTATCAGATTTAATTTTTTAAAATATATTTTTAAAGCTTTAATTTTAATTGGTTGATTTTCATAATAAATTTGTTTTGTTATTTACTCGTTTGTGATTATTTTTTCATTTATGTTTTATTTATTGTTGAAGATTGGTTGTTTCGTTCTTTATTCATTGAAATTCTGAACCATCGCATGGTTCACGTCTTTCATCCATCACACAAAAAGGCAACTGACAAAAAGGCACAATTTTAGAGAAAATTCCACTAATTTTCTCCAAAAGAGATGTCATAAATCAGACATAAGCTAATGCCTTAAAAGGTACATTATGTAATCAATGTCGAAATAAATTGACAATCATCTCATGTTGTGAATACATCATAGAGTGAACATATCAGATACATGTCTTGCTGTTAAAAGAAAGTTTGTACCAGGTATGTTGAGCTCATGATCAAGCAGACCTTCTAAGTCATGCTCCAGGATAAGAGTTCCCTTGGCATGTACTTAGATGTACAACCTTCTCACAGCTTGTACGGAAATAACTCCTCCAATTCTGGGTCTTGTAGAAATTCATACGGTATTTTACTCTCATCCATCCTGCGGAAAATCACAGACACCTTACGATGTCGCACTCCTGGAATGCAGTGTTTAGCAATGTTTGCACCGTTTCCCTTGAGAACAAATACTGAACTAACTGGAAGAGGAATCTCCACATAACCTCTGAATTCACCAGGGCCGATGATATTGATTTCTTTCCCAAATAGAACATTGCTTTTAATCATGGACGAGACCGTGCAGAAAGGCCTCACAAAATCTTGATGATCAATGTGTGGGGGAATGCAGTCACCTTCTTCATAAATGTTAATGATGTAACTGTTGAGAATGCAAGTAGCAAGTAGAATATTCCACTTGACCATTCTCTTCATCATTCATTTTATCATTAGTGGGAATGGATCCACTTGGTCGTATCTGAGGATCTTAGGAGGATTCCCTTGTCTGTCGTTTGTGAAGTTGTAGCAAGAGCCACATTGGAGGTGATTCTTCCGTTTCCCCTCATCCATTGGTATGGGCAATAATTTGGTTCATTCTTCTTATCCAGTTCTTTAGGTTTCCTTGGATCAGGTAGTTTAAATTCTGTTTTCTTCATCAGGCTTTTGAATATTTTAGGTACAGCTTCATCCTTGAAGGAATACATAACTTTCTATCTCTCTAACAGGGATATTCTTTTACCCATTGTTCGAGGTGATCCCTCCTGAGGCGGCCGTTGGTTGGATTGACTACTTTGTTTCTGAGATTACTGTAACAAAGACTAGAGATGTTCTTTTGCATATATCTTTATCGGATGCTTTCCTTTTTCAACAGTCGCGACTACTCCTGATTTCTTTTCAAACACTCTGGTCACCTTAGCCTTTTCAANAGTGGTATTTATCTTTAAAAATCAACTTAAGTTATCAAATGAACTCAAAATATTTTGAAATTTTTATAGTGATTTCTCTGGATCACAAACCACAGTGGAGATTAAAAATCAAGTCATTTAAATGTTTATATTATCCAAAATTAATTAATTTAGTGATTTTGTGTTTGTAAAATTTAAATGCATTTTAAATGACTTGACCCATGAAATTATTTCCGAAAGCTTCTCTGGTCAGGGTGGACCTTCCCAAATTTTGTTAGATTTTTTTAATCAATATGCTAATTTCTATGATTATTTTAATTAAATAATGTGCAAGAACTTGAAAAATATGGATCTCTGTATAACAACCTCCTTTGACTTTGGAAAAATCAAAGGATATTTCCCTTGATAGAGGCTGCAACATGCCAAAATTTTATACCAAGGTGATGTATCAATATGCATGGAGAATAAAATGATTCCAAATAGTGTTTAATTAATTAAAGATATTTTATACATTAAATGGACTTGAAATTTATTCCACATTATTCTCCTCTGTTTATTGAGCAACGAAGTATTTTTATTTTATTTTTGTAATTTTTCTACACCAAGTTATGGATTTTTGAAGGTTAGGGAGTTTAAATGAATAGAAAAAGCCCTATTTTTTTACTTATCCACGTTGCATCGTGTAGATCCTAGGCAGCTCTGAAACTCCATGCGACACACTTTTATTTGACGCTGTCGTCCACGCCAACATCCACACGTCCCACTGTTTATGTAAAGAAACTTTATCTGGCTTTATCTTGGCCATCCATTTGATACACGCGTGATCGGACGACGCGTGTTCGTTGTCCCAAATGGCTTAGGCCTAGAGCCTTCCACCTTCAAGGCTTATGATTTCTCTCATTTCTCAACCAAATTAAGTGAATTTTTTTTTAATGCTCTTCTTGGTGAAACAAACACATCCATACGATTAATGTGTCATGAAATCAAGCCCAAGTAAATGGATAATCAAAATAGGCTCGAGAGGAGGAGAAGTTTTATACCTTTGCTATGAGAAGGGAGGCTTCAATCAGAGGTGCTTGGCACGCTTGTTGGGGTCCAAGGACTCTAGGGATTAAGCCTCTTGCTGTGTTGTAAGGTCTATGTAAGAATTTGACCAAGCTCGATTTCAGGTGTTGGTCTAGAGCTATGGTAGAGGCTATTTCAGAGGGTAATTTGATGGGGCTTTGTCTTCACTTACTTTTGTGAAGGTTTGGGCACAAGCAATTGAAGTTTGGTGGATTTTTGAGAGATGTCATGTTTCTGCCCTAATTTTTAAGCTCCAAATTAGGGTTATATAAGGGGAATCAAAGTAGTGGAGTGTTTGGAATGGGCTGTGGAGGTCTCAAGGAAGCTCTGTGAGTGATTTGGGAGGCTCTCTTTGCGAAAAATTTAGCACACATCCCATGGCTATGGAGGTGAGTTTTTATAAAAATTGCCATGGGGTGGCTCTCAGGGCACATGTTTGGGTACATTATGGTGCTTAGGTGGAGGGCAGAGGAGCTCTTCAATTTGATTTAGATGAGCTAGCCTCTAAGTTTGATTTGGGTGTGGTGCCATGGGGGTGGCTCTCAGGTTTGGGCTCTTCCAACCACTAGGCTGGCTGGCCAGCCAGGGGGAGGTGGCTAGGAGCTCAGGGAACCTAGGGGAATATGTCACAACAATTTATTGCAATAATACATAATTTTGGTAAGGATATCTTAAGCACATGCATTTTTTGTAATAATATCCCTTAATTTGGGGGACCTTTGGTCCATGGAAAGATTTAGGAGGTTTCATAGTGTTTGAACTGGTCACTAAGTCCAATTAATGGCTAGGGTGGAGTTAATTTGGTGACTTTAGGGTGGTTAGGTCACATTTAGTGCATGGGTCCAATTGAGTGCAAATGACCAAGTCTTGGGTTTGGTTTAGGCTAGCCATGTCAATTGGGTCCAATTGTTTTATTTGGTGTATATGATTATAAGGAACAACTTTGGTGAAGGTTGTAAGTGGTTTTGAGTTCAATTGAAGGATCAATTTGAGGGAATTTTGAACATTCATCAATTAGGTTCATGTTGGGCTACGCTTGGGTCTAGCTTGGGTTAGTATTAGGCTAAGTCCAAATTTATTGTTTTAAATTGTCAATAGGGACCTCATGAAGAGTTTTCAACATGAATTGGATGCCAATTTGGAGTTCAAGGATATCAATTGGGGAAATTTGGGGACTTAGCCAACTTGAGAATAAATTTGGGAATTTTGGATTTAGGCCAAAATAAAATAGATTTGAGGCTTTACCAAGGCCAATTGATGGTTTATTTTGATGTATAGGAATGTTATCAAGATTTTTCAACATTAATTGGGGTCATATGACTAGGCTATGGATTCAATTTGGTGAGATTAGGTCATATGGTCAAAATTGGGGTTTTGAACTAAATCAAAATTGTGCTCAAATCATGGGCCAATTAGGCTTTGATTTGGTTTAGTTTGATCATAGCAAAGGTGAATATTAGTTTAGGATTTGAATTTGGGTCAATTGATATCAAATTGATGGACATTTGGGTTGAATTTGGGGAATTTGGGCCCTTAATGGCAAATTTGGGGATTTTGGTTAAATATGGTCAAATTGGCAAAATTGGGTCATTTTGTAGTTCAAAGAAATTAAATTAGGAATATTTAAGATTTATTGAGATTTTTTGGGAATTTTTTATTTTGGAGGGGTATTTTGGTAATTTGGGGGTGTTTTAGGGGTAAAAAGCCAAGATGGGTATTTTGGTAGAGTTGAGGTACCAACCATCACCAACAAGCCATGGACCAATGGAAACCCCATTTTGGGTCCTCTTCATAGTGGTCTTAGCGNTGGCCCATGAATGCTTTTGAGTAGAATCTCAATCGCTTGATGTTCCTGTAGCTGAGGTTCACATTTCATGCTAAGGTTTCTCCACCTTAAAACATAGTCTACCAAAGTTTTTTTAGACTTTTGCTTTTCCATCATGAGTTCTCTGATAGACACATGGTGTTGTGCCCCGACAAATCTTTTCATAAACAGTTGTTCCAATTCAGAAATATTTTGACTGACCTGAAGGGCAACTCAACGTACCAGTCAAAAGCAATCCCTGACAAGCTGTTGACGAACTGCTGGCAGAGTAGAGCCTCAGTATTTGTTGTGTTGCCACAACTGGCTTGGAAATGCGTTATATGTTGTCTGGGATTTCCAATTCTGTCGAATACCTTGAAGTTTGGGGCCACAAAACCCTTGGGGAAAGGTATGACATCGAACTCCTCTAGGTAAGGTTTACCCTTTAAAATTGATGCACCGCCCTTGGATTGGGCTAAGGCATCCCGCACTTGTTCAACTATTTGCCTTGAATTCCTTTTCTGGCATGGCACCTGATGGAGAATCTTTCTTTGGTTGTTCATCTTTATCTACTGAGGTAGCCTCTCTTCTTTCATCTGTGATGTGTATGATTTCTGTTTGATTAATCTATGGAGAAGTTAATCTCATTGCTTGTGATTGCCCCTGAATCGTGGTCATTCCGGTCATTGTCGCGGTCATCACTTCTATTCTTTTCTCCAGTAGACTGACTTGCTCATCTCTTAGGAGGATAACCCTACATAGCTCATCTATGGTGTTCTCTTCAGTGTGAGGTTGAGCCTCACGTGCAAATGTGGTAGCTCTAGTTTTGATAACGTGGACATCCATGAAATCCTCCTCCAGGTAATTATTGTAATCAAAATCTTCATTGTCACTATTGACGGAAACTCCATGCTCTCGAGCTAACTCGGAATTTTCAATCCCGAGTTTCTCAACTTTCTCTTCAATTATTGATTCCTTGATTTCTTTAAGATCTGGAGGAACCTGATGGACATCATCTACTTGTCCCTCCATCTCGTTGGCTATTGTTGCCACGATATCAGATATTTCAGGCACTGGTTTTACTTCCTATCCTACATGCTCACTGAACTGTATCGGTGAAGCGACCTTGGGTACCCATACCCTCTTCTTCTTCGACGATGATGTCTTAGGACTGGGCGTCTTAGTAGAAACATCATTATGTCGAGGAAGGTATGCTCCCATGGTGTAGACCGGCTACAGTGTTAGGTAATAGCTTTGTCTTTATCTCTGGGATTGTATGAATGAAAGGTAAGATCTTCGGACCCAATCTCAACTTAGCCGATCAACGGCCTGTGGCCTTGGTGGCAGTATGATCAGTAGTAATCATTGCGGTAACAACTCTGTTCCTTAAGCGGAGCCATACGAGGATGCGAGTAGGTGGCACTCCAGTTGTCTTATGGCATTGTCTAGCAGATTTGAAGCCCTTTATGCAAGGGGAAATTGCTTCTCCAATTCTTTTAATTAACTCACTAACCAAACTTCCTTCTTTGGTAGCAAGCCTTCTGAAAACTGCACTAACTCGAGTGATAGAAGTGAACTTCTTTTCCTCCTTACTGTGTCCATGAAGTAATAGTAATGCGACACCGATCCTCCAGATACTCTCATATCCACCAGTACTTGTCAGAGAATGGAATCTACTCCCTCGTAGGAGTAGATAAATTTTTGGTAACACTTCTTCATCTTGATGAGATTTCTCCTCAACGGGTGTCTCCTCAAGAGCCTGTGCTTTAATAGCCCTCCGAACTCTTCTATTGAGGTTCCTCCTTTGAGTTCAAGTCAGTGGTATAGACCTTGAGCTTGACCCAATTTCAAACACGGGTGGCGGGACAGTTAATCCTTCAGTTGGATCTTCAACGATCATCACTTCTTTTCCCTTAGCAGCAGAGGGGCTACCAGGTTTGGTGGGTGTCGTGACGACAGTAGTTTTAGCCTTCTTGCAGGCAGGGAAGTCTTAAAGGTAGTTTAAACTGAATTCTACAAACGATTCTTATATTTCCGTAGCAGCGATCTTCAATACCATAAACTGGATGGTAGGAGCAACGTTACGGGTGCTACGGTCCGTTGGCAGGTTGCAGGAAAATGTCAGCATCGGGTAGGCCATCGTAGCAGGCTTTAAAATAAAAAGTTTTTAGGGTTATCTATATGGCCAAAAACCTTGTACTTTTTAGTGCACGAGCTAAAAGTAGAGGTTGATCAGTAGACCAGGCCCAGTGCGAGATCTTGTTCAATATTTTCTTGGCGGGTCTTAATTTATCGGTATTTAAAATTTTGTTTAAGAAAAATTAAGAGGTGTAAAATTTAATTAGCACAAGTAAGTTTCAAAGTGTGCACAGCATAACAAAATTTGGTTTAATTTCCGGAAAAGCAAATCAAATTTGAAAGGGAGATGTGAAACATTTTAAGACCCAGTGCGGGACCCGATTAATGGCAGAAAATGCCCAGGTGGAACTAGTCCACCGACACAACTATCGGGGATCCGATCCCATATAAAAAATTGAAGAGTCCTTAATGGCTTTCTGAACCCCTCTATTTAAAAGTGGTTGAACAGCTAGTCCTGAAGTCCAAGGAGTTGATTGTACCTTCTCAAGACAGAAATGGGTAAAGTATGTCAACAGAAGAATGGTAATTTGGTCCAAAAGGGGAATGAACACATTACCGATGTGTGTAGATAATATTTGTTGATTTGTATGGAGAGAAAAGCTTGTCCTCAGCGGAGTCTCCAGAAGCTGTCCGCGCTATTTTGTGGGTTTCTTGGGAATTTCCCGTAAGAAGCTGTCGGCCGCCGGAATTGAAATCCAGTCTCCCGCTTCGAAAGGATGTTGAAGTATGAAATTAAACTTTCCCCCCATTTTTTATAGTTTAAAAATGAAAGAGCGTTGTACCTCTAATCCTTTATCTATCCCGAAGGAAACAAGACTTGAGGATGAGGCTCGATCAAATAAACTAAGGAAAGTATGATGTCTGTTTGGTCTGCAAGACTTGAGGATGAGGCTCGATCAAATAAACTAAGGAAAGTATGACGTCCGTTTGGTAAAGACTTGAGGATGAGGCTCGATCAAATAAACTAAGGAAAGTATGACGTCTGTTTGGTCTACAAAACCTTTATATTTGCCAACAAGTTCCCCTATTTAATATAAATGATTAAATAGGGTTTATAT
>JXCR01147833.1:22821-41259 GCA_002079205.1 Phalaenopsis hybrid cultivar | reverse complement strand
TTGCCCTTATAGGAAGCTTTTCCCGAACCCAGCATAAAATAAACCCTATTTAATTCCTTATATTAAATAGGGGAATTTGTCGGCCAATACATTGGTTTCGCAGACCAAACGGATGTCATAATTTTCTTTAGTTTATTTGATCGAGCCTTACCCTCAATTCTTGTGTTTATCCTTCGAGATAGATACAACATTTGAGGTAAAGCGCTCTTTCATCTAAACTATGAAAATTATGGGGTCAGTTTGACTTCATATTTTTCAAAACTAAATTTTTTTAACGTCCTTCCGAAGCGGGCAACGGGATTACAATTCCGATGACCGACAGCTTCTTACGGGCAAAACCCACACCAAAAATAGTGCCGACACTCTCCTATAGAGACATGGTGTTGTTCTCCGACAAATCTTTTTGCCAATAGTTGTTCCAACTCGGAAAATGTCTTAACTGATCCGTTGGGTAAATCGGCATTCCAATCTAAGATGATCCCTGATAAGCTACTAACAAACTATTGGAAGAGTAAAGCTTTGCTATTTCTTGTGTTGCCACAACTGGCTCGGAAGTGTGCTATATGTTGTCTAGGATTTTTAGTCCCATCAATTATTTTAAGGTTTGGGGCCACGAAACCCTTGAGGAAGGGTACGACATTGAATTCTTCCATATAAGGTCTACCCTTTAGAATCAATGCACCACCCTTGGATTGGTTAAGGCCTCCCGAACTTACTCGACCATTTGCTTAAATTATTTCTTCGATATGGCATCTAATGGAGAATCCTTCTTTTGCTGCTCATCTCTATTTGCTAAGGCAACTTCTCTTCTTTCATCTGTGATGTGTATTATCTCCGGTTGGTTGATATCTAGAGATAATAGTTGCAGTGCTTGTGATTTCCCTTGAATGATGGCCATGGCGGTCATGGCTACAACCACTCTTCTATCCTTTTCTCCAATTGACTAACTTGTTCATCCTTTATAAGGATAGCCCTGCGTAGCTCATCTATGGCATTCTCTTTGATGAGAGGTTAAGTCTCACGCGCCGATGTAGCGGCTCTGGTTTTGATGACATGGACATCCATGAAATCTTCTTCAAGGTAGCATTATAGTCAAAATCTTCATCATTGTTGTCGATGGAAACTCTGTGTTCCCGAGCCAACTTGGAAATCTCGGCCCTCAGCTTTTCAACTTTTTCTTTGATCATTGACTCTTTGATTGTTTTAAGATCTGGAGGACCCTGTTGGACCTCCTCTTCTTGCTCTTCCATTTCACTGGCAATCGCTGCGACAATGTCAGATACTTCAGACCCTGACTTCATTCCATGATCTTGCATTGCGAGCTCACTAGACTGTATTGGTACAACAACCTTAGGTATCCATACCTTTTTCTTTGATGATGATGCTACAGGACAAAGTGTCCTAGCAGAAACATCGGTATGTCGAGGAAGAGTATGCTCCGAATGGTGCAGAACAGCTACAATATCAGGTAATCTCTTTGTCTTTTCCTTTTGAATTTTAGAGATGTCTTTGTAGTGGGTGATTGGTAGGATTCTTGGACCCAGTCTTAACTTAACCGGTCGACGACCTGCTGTCCTGGCGATGGTAGAAACGGTGGCAATTATGGTGGTATCAACTCTACTTCCCAAGCAGAACCAGACAAGAATATGAGTAGGCAAAGCCTCAATTGACTTCTGAGATTGTTTGGGGGATCTGACGTCCTTTAAAATTTCTTTCTTCATGCGAGGGGATATTGCATGTCTCACTCGTTTAAGTAGTTCACTCACCGAATAGCCTTCTCTGGTGGCTAGCCTATGAAAAACTGAACTAAATCGAGTGATAGGAGTATGTTTCTTTCTCTCCACACCCTGTCCATGAAGTGATTGTAATGCAGTGGCGATCTTCTAAATACTTTTATACCCGTTGGTATCCATCAAAGCATGGAATCTACTTTCCCGCAGAAGTGGATATGCTTCCAATAATTCTAACTCGTCTTGGTGATGATCTTCATCAGTAGGCACTTCCGTAAGAGCCTGAGCTTTAGTAGCCCTCTGAACTCTCCTGCTGCAATTTCTCTTTTGAGTCTGGGTTAGTGGTGTAGTCTTTGAACTCGGCTTGATTTTGAATACTGATGGCGGAAGAACTAATCCCTCAGTCAGATCTTCAATGATCATTACTTCTTCCCCTTTGCAGCTGGGGGGATAGTAGGCTCGGTAGGTGCCACGATGATAACAATAGTCTTGGGTTTCTTATAAGAATGAAAGTCTTGAAGACAGTTCAGGTTGAACTCAACAAACGGCTCCTGAATTTTAGGAGCGGTGACTTTCATCACGACGAACGTAGCCTTACCAAGGATAACCTCGAGGTCTTCAAATCTGACTGCAAACTTAATGGTGGGACCAACGTTGCGGGCTTCATGGCTTGTCCACAAATTACAGGAAAAAGTCAGCATTGGGTAGGCCATTACGACAGGTTTAAAACAAAAAGTTTTGGGGTTAGCTATATGGCGAAAACCTTGTAATATTTAGTGCAAGCAATGAAAATTTACAAAGGTTGGTCTGTAGACAGGGTAAATTTTAGTTTGTGGGGATTTTCAAATTTTTAGTAAAAAGATAATTTAAAAGTAGAAAATTTTAGTTAATTTTGAAGCACGTGCGGCACAACACAATTTGATGTAATTTGCAAAAGAGTAAATCAGATTTGGAAGGGAGATGTGAAGTGTTTGGGACCCAGTGCGTGACTTATTTTGTAACTCACAATGCCCAGGTGGAAGTAGTCCACCAACACACCTATTGGGGTCGGACCCCACATGAAGATTTAAAGAGTCCTTAATGGTCTCTAGAACCCCTCTGTTCAACGATGATTGAACAGGCACTCCTGAAGTCCAAAGAGTTGGCCGTACTTTCCTAAGATAAAAATGGGTAAAATATGTCAAGGGAAGAAGGGTAATTTGGTCGAAGAGGTTCATGGACACATTAATAATATAGGAAGATAGTACTTTCCTGATTTAAATGGAAAGAGAAACTTTCCCCAGCGGAGTCGTTAGAAGCTGTCAGCACTATTTTGGTTGGGGAGTTGCCCGTAAAAAGTTGTCGGTCACTGGAATCAAAATCCCTTTGCCCTCTTTGGAAGGACATTTTAAGATTTAAGTTTAGAAAAATATGAAATCAAATTAACCCCATATTTTTCATCNGGTTAGGGTAGCATGTTGTTACAGTCATCTTTTAAACAGTTTTAATGAACAGGGGCAGGATAGTCATTTCTCTAGAAAAAGCTGCCCCACAGGTGTTTTCAAACAGCTGCACCAAACAGACAGTCAGTTTCCCGCAGCTGCTTCCCCGCAGCAGCTTCCTGGGGCAGCGCAGCTGCAGCCGAAAAGCTAAGAAGCTGCAGCTGCGCCAAAC
The DNA here is from genome assembly GCA_002079205.1 of Phalaenopsis hybrid cultivar. NCBI lineage: Eukaryota > Viridiplantae > Streptophyta > Magnoliopsida > Asparagales > Orchidaceae > Phalaenopsis > Phalaenopsis hybrid cultivar. Next base: position 37,876 of record JXCR01147833.1, on the reverse strand, counting down.
AGACCCTTAAAGTTCTCCTTAGAAAGTGTCCACAGCATGCATTGCCAGATTGTTTAATATTTCAAACTTTTTATATTGGGTTGGTTGGATCTCATAGATTGATAATTGACGCTGCTGCTGGTAGATCATTAATATAAAAACCATTCGACAAAACATCTTCCTTAATTGGAGAGATGGATAATAATAATTTTCAATGGCCCTCTGAAAGGGTAAATCGAAAAAGAGTAGCTAGTGTTCATGATTCTGATGCAATTCAATGCTAGTTGCCCAAATAGTTGATATATCGAAGAAGATAGATCAATATGGAATGAATTATTATTAGACATCACCTGTGCTTCAGGAAAACTCATTAGGACATATGATAAAATCTAAATCTTCTTATGATACTTTAAATATAATAAAAATCATTCTAATAATCTTTATGCCAATTATTATAATCCTGGTTGGAAGAATCATCCAAACTTTAGTTGGAGTAACAATAATTCAAATGCTGCAAATCCACAATAGAGAAATAATATTGCAAACCCATTGGGAAACTCAAAAAATCAAGGGAATCAAGCTTATAAACCTTATTGCCCCGCAAGTTTTAATAATTTGTAGAGTAAGGAGAAAAAGTTATCAATGGAAGAATTGATATTGCAAATGGGAAGTCAATTACAAAGTCACGGAGCTGCAATTTAAAACATAGAAAATCAATTGGGATGTATTGCTACCGCACTTAGCAATAAACCTCGAGGAACATTTCCTAGGAATGAAGTAAATCCAAAAGATCAGAACAAAGAGAAAATTAAAGCTATTCAACTAAGAAGTGGAAAAGAGTTAGAAAAGAGAGTTCAACAAGGAGTTGAATTTGAAAAAGATGAGGTGGAAAATTAAAAATCTGGTGAAAATTTTCATTTTGAAGCAGAAAGTCCTATTAAACCAATGAAAATCTCTATAGAAAGACCACCACCTCCATTTCCACAAAGATTGAAGCAGAAAAATAGGGGCAACAAATTTTTGAAAATTTTGAGAAAATTAACATTAAACATACCATTTGTTGAAGCTTTGGAACAAATGCCAAGCTATGTGAAGTTCATGAAGGATATACCTAATAAGAAAAGGAAGTTTATAGATAATGAGATTGTTGCACTCGGTGAAAAGTGTATCACTATAATTTAGAAAAAACTTCCTGAAAAACTTAAAGATCTTGGAAGTCTTACAATCTCTTGTGGTATTGGCGAACAATTTTATGGAAAAGCATTATGTGATTTAAGAGCCAATATTAATCTTACGTTGTTATCAATTTTCATAAGGATGGGCTTAGGAGATATTTCACCTACTACTGTAACTCTTAAGTTAGCTAATCATTCGATTACCTATCCTAAAGGAGCTATAGAATATGTTTTATTAAAGATTGATAAATTTATCTTTCCTGTGGGCTTTATTATATTAGATATGAAGGAAGATAAATAAATTCCTATCATTTTAGGAAGACCATTCCTAACCATTGGATGAGCTTTGATAGATGTGTAGAAAAGAAAACTAACTATGAGAGTTATTGATTAAGAGGTTACATTTAATATTGTAAAATCAATGAGGTACCCTGCAAAAGAATAAGAGATTGAATGCTTCAAAATGGATATTAATAAATATTTAAGCTATGAATATTTTAAGAAGAATTTTGAAAGTGAATTTGAAAAGGAACATATGGAATATCAATATGAGGATTAAATTCAAGATGAATCTATGGAAGTGAGTAAAGAGGATTTGGATTATGTTCAAGAAAAAATTGAAATGTTAGATCATACAAAAAATAACAAGAAATTGATTTCATCTATTGAGAAACCTTCTGAACTTGAACTGAAAACACTTCCTACACATTTGAAGTATGCATTCTTTGGAGATTTATCTACATTACCTGTTGTAGTATCTTTAGAATTAATTGATACATAAGAACGACAGTTATTGAAAACTTTGAAAAGATATAAGAAAGCCTTTGGATGGGCATTGGCTAATATTAAAGCAATAAGTCTTTCAAGCTGTATGCATAGGATTTTATTAGAAGATCAACATAAGCCAAGAGCTAATCCTCAAGGGAGATTAAATCCTATGATGAAAGAAGTTGTGAAGAAAGAAATTTTAAAATGGTTAGATGTTGGAATAATATATCCTATTTCAAACAGTGCTTGGGTAAGTCCAATTCACTTTGTTATAAAGAAAGGAGTTGTGATTGTAGTGACAAATGAGCATAATGAATTAATATTAATAAGAAAAGTCACTGGTTGGAAAATCTGCATAGATTATAGAAAATTAAATTCTGCCACTAGAAAGGATCATTTTTATTTACCCTTTTTGGACCAGATGTTGGATAAGCTGGCTGGGCATAAATATTTTTATTTTCTAGATGGAGATACCGGTTATCATCAAATATCTATTATTCTAGAGGATCAAGAAAAAAAAAACATTTACTAGTCCTTACGGAATGTTTGCTCTTAGGCGGATGCCCTTTGGATTATGTAATGCACCTGCAACATTTCAAAGATGTATGATGTCAATTTTCAGTGATTTGATTGAAAAAGGGATTGAAGTCTTTATGGAAAATTTTTCTGTATTTGGAACTTCATTTGAAATATGTTTAAATCATTTAGAGAAAGTTTTAGAATGTTGTGAAAAGATTAATCTCGTATTTAATTGGGAGAAATGTCAATTCATGGTTGCAGGAGGAATTGTACTTGGACATAAAATTTCAAAAAATGACATGAAAGTAGATCCTACAAAAATACAGATTATATCAAACTTACCTCCACCTACTACAATAGGAGGAGTTAGGAGCTTTTAGGACATGCTGGTATTTAAAAGATAGATATTAAAGACTTTTCAAAAATTAATAAACCTTTATGCCATCTTCTGGAAAAAAGATACAAAATTTGACTTTAATCAAGATTGCCTTACGGAACCATTAAGTCAACTCTTTTGAATTCAAATGACAAGGCAAAATAGAGCTAAAATAGAGCCTAACGCAGAAAAACTACGGAGCTGCTACAGAGTGACACATTATGCACCAAACCAGCGCATGATGCGCTAAAATCCAGAGAACTGGTGCATGATGCACCAGCACTAGCGCATGATGCGCTGCATACCACTTGTCGGCAGTATTTTGGTTGAGGATTTGCCCGTAAGAAGCTGTCGGTCACTGGAATCGAAATCACATTGCCCGCTTTGGAAGGATGTTTTAATTCACATATATATTTAAGTTTAGAAAAATATGAAATCAAACAGACCCCATATTTTTTATAGTTTAAATGAAAGAGCGATGTACCTCAAATCCTGTATCTATCTCGAAGGATAAACACAAGACTTGAGGATGAGGCTCGATCAAATAAACTGAGAATTATATGACGTCCGTTTGGTCTGCGAGACCGTTTTATTTCCTGAAAATTTCCCCTATTTAATATGAAGAATTAAATAGGGTTTATATTAAGCTGGGTTCGTACAAGCTTCCTATAAGGGCAAGCCACTATAGTTAATTACATCTTAGATAACCGAAGTCACCTAAGAAAACTCTCGATAACAATCAATAAATATTATGTTTAAGGATATCAAAAGGATTGGACTGTTCAATGATTTTGGAGAAAGATGTGTGAAATGGGATTGGTTTAAATTTGGAACATCTTGTTGTAAAGTCCAAAAGAGGAAGAATTAGAGGATGTCACAGATCCAGGGGAGAACCTCGGTGACTTCCCAGTCTACCCTATTGTTTGGCTTCAATTTTGAGGAGAAATTATTTGAATGTTTCCTCCTGCCAATTTTATTATTTAGGGTTTACATTTGAGTGAAACGATTGCACAAATAGTCTAGAATATGTGAGGGTTTAAGTCGTGCAGACGATAACCTCAAAATCCTAAGAGGATTTAGGCCTTATATTGTACAACAGAGATATACAAAGGCCTTAATATAAGGTGATGATTTACGTTACATAAGAAAACTACCTCGAAGTCCTATGGCTTGTTGTTTAATTCTAAGGAAGGAATCGATTTAGTTGGGGAAGACAGGTTTTGCTGTTGAAGATGGTCGTGCTGCCTATAATGCTAGCTCCAAGCTCATTGCCANAGGATAAACACAAGACTTGAGGATGAGGCTCGATCAAATAAACTGAGAAATATATGATGTCCATTTGGTCTGCAAAATCATTTCTTTGCGGATAATTTACCCTAATTAATATGAAGAATTAAATAGGGTTTATATTAAGCTGGGTTCGGAAAAGTTTCCTACGAGAGAAAACTCCGATAGTTAATTACATCTTAAATGACCAAAGCCACCTAAGAAAACTTTTGATGAAAATTAGGAAATATTATCTTCAAGGATTTCAAAAAGATAGGACTGTTCAATGAGATCAGACAGAGAGGTGTGAAATATGATTGGCTTAAGTTTGGAGCATTTGGTTTTTGGAATCCAAAGGAGGAAGGACTAGGGGATCGCATGGGTCCAGAGGAGAACCTCAGTGACATCCCAAGATATCCTATTATTTGGCTTCAATTTTGAGGATAAATATTTAGGTGTTTCATCCTGCCAATTTTATTAATTTAGGACTTATATTCGTGTGAAACAATCACAAAAATGGCCTGAAAGATGTGACCTCAAAATCCTAAGCGAGTTAGGGCTTATATTATACAGCAGAGCTGTACAAAGGCCTAAAGATGAGCTAAGGATTTGAGTTGCACTAGGCAGACAACCTCAAAATCTTATGGCTTGTTATTTAATTCTATGGAAGGAATGGTTTAGCTGGTGTAGACATGCTATGATGTTAAAGATGGTCGTGATGCACACCATTATAGCTCCAAGCTCCTTGCCATGACGAGTTTGAGTTTTCTAGGGTGTCAAGTTATGACGTCAAATCAAGTGGCCCTATGGTTGCAGTTCTTTAAAGTTTATGGGGGATGTTAAAGTTGATTAGAGCGACACCTATTAGGATCCTATGGTTCCCTCGTTCTGGCACCACTATTTCCTATTGGATTTACTTAGTCCAAATGAATTTATTAAACTCAACTTAATGAGTTTCATACTTTCATTTAGACCGTGGGAAGCCTCGTCAGCAACTGTAGGTTACCTCCTTCGAGGGATTCCCGATCATCCGATAGAGATGTTCTAATTTAGTTGTAGTTGTTTTTTTGTGTGATCTTTGTGATTAAATCTTGAGTTGTTTTATATTTTGAATGTTGTGATGGTGAATTTTATCTTGGTTAATTTTAGATTTTGGTTTTGGTTTTGGTTTTGTGGCTATCCTGATAGTTTTAGTTTTTATGCAGGGTGACATCATTGTTTAGCATGCAAGTTTGTGTTTTTTTCATACATGCAGGTAAGTAAACACAATGTGGAAAGCTTAAGAAAAGACAATGCTGTAAACTATAAAAGCGTACGTGGCGGGTCTTCTCGTCCCACCACCTGAAACTGAAAATGCATGTTATAACATTTTATGTAAAGCGGAATAAGTAAGGTTTTGGAGGTCATATCTTGGTGGGACCCTATTAGTTTGATTAAGGATGATTTTTGTTAAGCAAAACATATTACTTTAGAAGACCTCTGAGGTATCCAACAGATCTGGAGGAAGAAGCAGATCCATGCTTCCCTCTCACCGCCTGGTGAAAAGTCTCGAGCTCATTTAAACTTATTATGTTGCTTAATAAATCCACCCTATAAAAATACTCTTAATGCTTAGTGAACATTGATGTTTCAATTATCCCTATGAGTAGGGTAATTATCATTTGTGATTTAATTTGTAAATTACGTGGGTGAAGACCCTTAAAAGGGGCAAGTTAATATTATCAAGGCACTAAGCCAACTTTTTAATTTGAGCTTGTAGTGTTCCAACGGTGTTTATATTTAGCCATTTCCACTTTTTCTAATCCTTATTTAACCAAATTTGATTTATCTTAGGTCACTACTAAGCCCTTAAGATTTTCGTGAATGTCTTATAAAGAGATTAAACTTTTAATGATGATGATTCATTTTTGAAAGTCATTTGAACATCAAATAGGGGTATTAAATTAGTGAGTTATTAACACCCAAAACTATACCCTTAAGCCTAGAATCATTTATTTGACTATACTTCCAAATTTTCATAATTTAAGGAAATTACAAATTTGTCCTTCAATTAACAAAAGCGAGATTGGTTTCTACCAATTAATCCCTCTTTTAGTTTCAATCATCCAAATGAATAAGTTAAAATCAGAGGTTACTCTTTTCCCTATTTGAATTAAGCCTAAATATTAAATAAGGCTAACTTCCAAAATTACACTTTTGCCCCTAAGGCTCTATCACTTCATAATTTGTTAAATTTAATTCAAAGGAGTTTGAAATTTTTATCTTACCTTACTCATGGGTTAATTAAAACATTAGAGGAGAAAATGTGATTTTTCAAAATTTAATTTAATTTACATAACTATTTTTATGCAAAAATAAGATTTTTTAAAGAAAATTCCATAACTTAACCAAGGCTTAGATCAGAGAACCATTTGGACTAAATTTCATGATTTATTGAGTTTTTTTTTTGAGAATTACTAGAATTATTTTAATTTCTGGAGTATTTATTAATTGTAAAATATTTTTTAGAGTTGAAAATTAAGTTTTATGTTTTTGAAAAATCTCCCTAAGGTCCGAGAACCTAAAGAAGCAAATTTTACATTTTTCTAATTTTTCTTTGATTTATTGGAATTATTTTGGTGAAACCCAATTTTTTAGCCTTTAAAAATTACTTTAAGCTTTAAAATTCAATATCTTCATTTAGAAAATTAGGAAAAGTATTCCAATTGTTCCGAAGTGCTTAGAAAATAATTTAGAACATTTCCATGACTTTTATTATTTTTGTGATTTTTATAATTTTTTAATTATTTAAATATTAAAAAAAGGCTTGAAAATGGACTTTTTGTTTTAATTTCTAATTTATTTTTAGAAAATTCCTTTGATCACAGAGAACTCCAAAAACTAATTTTATAATTTTTTAGTTATGTTTTAATTATTAAAAATCATGTTAGTACCAAAAAATGTTATTTAACTTGAAAAAATCAATTTGAGTTATTAAATGAGCTCTAAATGTTTTGAAATTTATATGGCTCTGAACTTTGAATCTTAGTGGAGATTAAGAATCAAATCATTTAGATGTTTGTGTTACCCAAAATTAATTTTCTTTGTGTTTTAGGTTTGTGAATATTAGGTGCATTTTGAATGACTTGGCTCATGAAAGATTCTTTAAATAATTTTCTTATCATAGTAGACCTACCAAAATTTTCTTGGATTTTTCTAAGCAACATGCTAATTACTATGATTAATTTATGCAAATAATAGACATAAGCTTGAGAAAAATGGCTCTGTATCTATAGGTCTCCCCTGACATTGGAAACATCATAGAATTTACCCCTTATCAGAGTCTACAACATGTCAAAATTGCAGGCCATGGTGAAATGCCTACATGCATGGAGAGTTAAAAGACTCATAACCCTAATTGATTTATTAAAAATGAAATACACATCAAATGGACTTCAAACTCTTTTCACATTGTTCTTCTTTATTCACTAAGCAAGAGGGTGATTTTATTTTATTTTTATGATTTTTCTACACCAAGATATGGATTTTTGAAGTTAAGGAGCATTTTCTTATTTATTTAATTCCCTATTTATCTATTTAAACGCGCGACACCATGTCAACCTATGGCGGCTCTGAATCTCCATGCAGCGCCCTTTTATTTGACGTTGTCATTCACCTCAACAGTGACTAGGCCCACGGTTCATGTAAGGGAGCGTTGTCCGGCTTGATCTCATCCGTTGATGTGATAAACGCGTGATTAGATGACTCTCGATCATCGTCCCCAATGGCCTAGCCCGAGAATCGTCCATCTTCAAGGCTTGATATCTCCCTCATTTCTCAACCAATTTGAATGAATTTTTTTTTAAAATGCTCGTCTAGACTAGAGGAATATATCTATGTGGTTAAGATGTCATGAAATTAAGCCTAAGAAAATGTAGAATTGAAATAGGCTTGGGAAGAGAGAGAGTTCAATACCTTCTCTATGAGAAGGGAAGCTTTAATTAGAGGTGCTCGACACGTTCGTTGGGGTCCAAAGAGGCTAGGGACTGAGCCTCTTATTGTGGTGTAAGGTCTAGGTATGAATTCGACAAAGCTCAATTTTAGGTATTGGTCTAGAGCCATGTTAAGGTCTCCGTGGAAGAGGAATTTGATGTGACTTCTCCTTCTTTCACTATGGTGAAGGTGTGGATACGTTTAATTTGAGTTTGGTGGACTGTGGAGGTGTATTGAGCTTTGTCGTGGTTTTAGGCAGAAGTTTGAGCTCAAAATTGAGCTTCCACAGTGGGAATCAGTAGGGGAAAATGGTCAGATTGACCTGAGGAGGTCTCAAAGAGTCTCTATAAGCAATTTGAAGGGCTCTCTCTAAGAAAATTTTAACTCTACCTCCATGGCCATGGAGGTGAGCTTTTATAATAATTAGTTTAGGCTAGCTTCCAGGGCCAATGTTTTGGTACAATGTGATGCTTAGTTGGAGGGCAGAGGGGCTCTAAAATTTAAATTGGGCGAGCTAGTCTCTAGGTTTGAATTGGGTGAAGTTTAAGAGGGGGTGGCCCTCACTTTTGGCTTCTCCGGCGACTAGGCTGGACGGCCATGGAAGGGGGACGTGGCTAGGAGTTCAGGAACCTCAGGGGAATCTGTCAAAGCAATTAACTTAAATTGGTTGGAGGATTTAGCAAGGATATCTTTGGTTTGGGAAATTAAGGCAATAAATCCATTAATTTTGGGGACCCTTGGTACACAACTCATTTAGCTTGGGTTAGGTGGTCTTGGCTCACTCCTAGGGGTCCTAGGATTGGTTGTAATGGAGTTAATTCGGTCATGTTGAATTTAATTTGGTCAAATTGTGTCACGGGTCCATTTATGTTTAGATGGTCAAGGGTTGGGTTTGGGTTAGGCTAGCCATGATTTCAAACCCAATTTAATGGCGCATTTGATGTAGATGATTGTAAGGAGCATTTTTGGTGAAGGGTTGAAGTGATTTTAAGTTCAATTGGAGGGTCAATTTGAAGGATTTTGGAGATTTCATCATTTTGGGCATGTTGGGCTAGACTTAGGTCTAGATTGGGCTAGCTTTAGGCTAAGTCAAAATTTATTCTTGATATTGGTTAATAGGAATTCCATGAAAAGTTTTCAACATAAATTCTGTGCCAATTTTGTGGCTAAAGCATGCAATTTGGTGGAAATTTGTGGCATAGCCAATTTAGGGAAAAATTTGGGGCTTTTGGACTTAAGTAAAAATTAAATGAAATTGAGGCTTCACCAAGGTCAATTTAAGGTCAATTTTGATGTTTAGGAATGTTATGAAGAGTTTAGGATCCAAATTGAGACCAATGGAGTAGGCCATGGAATTCAATTAGGTGGAACAAAGTCATAGGGCCAAATTTGGGTGCTTTGATTTAGATAAAAATTGGGCTCAAAGAATGGGCTAATTGAGCTTGATTTTTGTTTTAGATTGGTCATATGAAAGGTGGATTTGAGTTTAGGGTTGAAATTGTGTGAAATGGGGACAAATTTGATGGACATTTGAGGTGGATTTGGGGAGGTTGGGCCTTTAAAGGCAATTTTAGGGGTTTTGGTCAAAATTGTGAAAATGTCCAAATTAGGTCCTGTGGTAGTTGAGAAAAGTGTAACTGGCAACAGTTGGAGTATTTTGGAAATTTTTTGGATTTTCTGGAAATTTGGGCTGAGGGGTATTTTGGTAATTTTTGGTAATTTGGGTATTTTAAAAAGGCTTGAAATGATTTTTGAATAGATTTGGGTATTTTGGGTAAATTTGGGAATTTTGGCCAAATTTAGGGTTCCAAGGGTGTCTATGTAATTTGGGGGAGTTTATGGGCAAAAGGCTAAGTTGGGCATTTTTGTAGAGTTGGGGTGCTAACCACCATTAATAAGCCATGGATCAATGGAAACCCCATTTTGGGTCCTCCATGTACTGGTCTTAGCTAAATCCTAGCCTATGGCCAGTGGGTTTAGGGGACCATATACATGAGCATCCCAAAAGATCAAGGGATTAAAGTCAAGAAAATTTTGGGTTTGCATTTGTGAGTGATTGTGAGTGAGGTGATTGTAGTGAGTGTCTTAGCTTTAGACCAACACCTAAGGTCAACCCTAAGGTCCAACAGACCTATGGGAACTCTCCGTGAGCTCCCTCATAATGACCCCACCTACAAAGTACTAGAGGTTAGGACCACCATGTTGAACTTCAAGTTGAGTAAAGAGGAGTTTAGAATTTCTAATGGTGAGGAAGTCCTACCACAGAAAATTTTAACTCTACCTCCATGGCCATGGAGGTGAGCTCTTATAATAATTAGTTTAGGCTGGCTACCAGGGCCAATGTTTTGGAGCAATGTGATGCTTAGGTGGAGGGAAGAGGGGCTCTAAAATTTAAATTGGGTGAGCTGACCTCTAGGTTTGAATTGGGTGAAGTTTAAGAGTGGGTGGCCCTCGGTTTTGACTTCTCCGGTGACTAGGCTGGTCGGCCATGGAAGGGGGAGGTGGCTAGGAGTTCAGGAACATCAGGGGAATCTGTCAAAGTAATTAACTTAAATTGGTTGGAGGATTTAACAAGGATATTTTTGGTTTGGAAAATTAAGGCAATAAATCCCTTAAGTTGGGGGACCCTTGGTACATAGCTAATTTAGCTTGGTTTAGGTGGTCTTGGCTCACTTCTAAGGGTCCTAGAATTGGTTGTGATGGAGTTAATTCAATCATGTTGAGTTTATTTTGGTCAAACTGTGTCACGGGTCCATTTAATTTTAGATGGTCAGGGGTTGTGTTTGGGTTAGACTATCCATGATTTCAAACCCAATTTAATGGTGCATTTGATGTAGATGATTGTAAGGAACATTTTTGGTGAGGGGTTGAAGTGATTTTGAGTTCAATTGGAGGGTCAATTTGAAGGATTTCAGAGATTTCATCATTTTGGGCATGTTGGGCTAGACTTGGGTCTAGATTTGGCTAGCTTTAGGCTAAGTCAAAATTGATTGTTGAGAATGGTTAATAGGAATTCCATGAAAAGTTTTCAACATAAATTGGGTGCCAATTTTGGGGCTAAAGCATTCAATTTGGTGGAATTTGGAGGCATAGCCAATTTAGGGCAAAATTTAGGGCTTTTGGACTTAAGTAAAAATTAAATGAAATTGAGGCTTCACCAAGGTCAATTTAAGGTCAATTTTGATGTTTAAGAATGTTATTAAGAGTTTATGGTCCAAATTGAGACCAATGGAGTAGGCCATGGGGTTGAATTAGGTGGAACCAAGTCATAGGGTGAAAATTGGGTGCTTTGATTTAGATCAAAATTGGGCTCAAAGAATAGGCTAATTGAGCTTGAATTTGGTTTAGATTGGTCATATGAAAGGTTGATTTGAGTTTAGGATTGAAATTGTGGGAAATGGGGACAAATTTTATGGACATTTGCGGTGGATTTGGGGAGATTGGGCCTTTAAAGGCAATTTTAGGGGTTTTGGTCAAAATGGTGAAAATGGCCAAATTAGGTCCTGTGGTAGTTGAGAAAAGTGCAACTAGGAATATTTGGAGTATCAAACATAAACTAAAAGAAAAATCACCAATCATCATCATCATCTTCTTCTTCTACATCCAAGTTCTGCCGCTGATATGGAGTAAAAACAGGGTGAGTAGGAAACTGAATTGAATGATCACCCTTCACGTATCTCACCAGCGCATCATCATAAGCAGCATCATATTCAAACTTTTGTCGTATCAAACATCAGTGTGAGCATTTCTGGCATCCATGTTTTACAATCTATGATCCATTGTTAAGATACCTCCCTGCTGGATAATCATCTGGTCAAAAAGTTCTCGGTTAGTAGGGTCATTAGAAGTAGGGGTCCTTGAAGTAGATCTAATATCTCTAGTCTTACTTCTAGACCTCCATCCAACATGAAATTCATATGTCTTTATATTGGCAGTCCCAATAGGCTTTAGAGGCTCAATGCTCTCTTCCACAGGTCTAAAATCAACTCCTGCCTTTCGCATAGTGTAAAAATAAGTGCAGGGTGTGCCAAAACCACCAATGGTCTCTCCCAAAGCAATAGATCTAGTGTTCATATAAATAAAAGAGCCAACATTTATCCTCATCACCTGTTGAATACAGAAGTCCAGGATGGCTCTATCCTTGATCACCTCACTATGAAGATTTGTTGGAATCATTCTTCCATAGAAAAAGTAATGTCATGCCTTAGATATTACATTAAGCATAATAAGAGGAAAGTTTACCTTAACACCATTTTTCACTTTCCAGGTACCTCTTCCATCAGTCAGAAAAGATTCATAGTAGAAAATAATTTATACTGGCAACTGTAAGCATATTCTAATTGATAAAACTCATTAATTTTTCTTGGAGAAAACTCCACCTTTTTCCCACGAACAAAAATAAAGTCGTTAGAAGCCCAGTAAAATTGGCATAGAATTCCATCACTACAAAAATAATCGCATTGGTAGTAAAATAAAAAAAAATTTCCCACTGCCAAGCATTGATTAATCGCTCAACTTCTCCACCCGGATTTTTAAAACCACGATCTGAAATTACTTTCTTATGCTCAAGTAGACTATTGAATCGATCACTAGCTCTGAAGCTAACAAATTTTCGTTCATCGTAATCTACTTTACTTTTTTCCTTTTGCTTATTCTTGGCGCCATAGGAAATCCTGAGAAAATTCAATCCAAAAATTCTGAAAATCAGAAGGTATAACACTTTAAACTTAAATCTACTACGTAAGAATTCTTCACAAAAGGATTTTCTCAAAATCTCTTAAGAAATTCCAAAATTTTCAGATCTCAGCAATGTGATATAAATCCTTGGCAAAAATAAAAAACTTTTAATTCAAAGTGTAGTTGTTACCTAGAGAAGATGAAATCCAAATTTCCTTTGCCTTAAAATCACCTCAAATCCAAGCAAATGTGAGCCCTAGGTGAAAAAATTGGAGGTTGATGGTGACTCAAAAGGTAAAAATGACAGTTTACAGTGAAAATTGTGAATTTTAAATGGTTAAAGGTTGTTCTTGGGTCAAGGGCGTCGTCGGCGCCCATGCCAACGCCGTCGGCGATGCAGGCCGAAAATTCTATTTTTCAATTTTTTCAATATTTAATTTCCTTTCAATTTTCTCAAATGTCTTTTTAGTATTTATTATTTTCTTAAACATAAATTTTTATCTAACAATAATTCACAAACAAACATTTTCATAAATAATCATTTTCACAAACAACAACAAACTAACTTTTATATATGAAAATACACTTTTACAAACACATTTTTCTAATCAAACTTTCACACATATTAAGAAAACTAAATTATAAATCAGTCTCAAAATCAAGCCGCAACACTAAACACTGACACAAAACTATACACACAATCAAAATTCAGAATTCTAAAGCAAAGCAAACTAAATCAATTCCACACAATCACATTAAGTACATAAGTATTTTAAACTAGTAGAGAGTCCAAATTCTTCAATTATTCTGCCTCATCTTCATTTCTTTCTCCTCCTCTAATATCTCTCATAGACTGGTAATGAATGTACAAATTGTAGAAGGGTCGGTATGAGAATTTTCTTTACTCCATCCTTTTTCTTTAAATATTTGCACTAATCCAGCTTCAAATGTTCCAGTATGATCAAAATTCTCTTTCATCCTCCAATCTAGGTGATCGAAAAGGTACTTAAAATATTCTATTGTATTTGTAATACTCTGAAGTTCTCTTTCAATTTTCTTTAATTTCTTTTCTAAAGTAAGTGAACTTCCAACTGTTGGTGGCATCAATGGAGTTGAAGCATGTGATGAATGATCTAAGATAGTATCTATTGCATCATTCCCATTCCCAACATATTTATCTTCCATAGGAATCATGGGCTCCCAAGGTAATAAAACTTTTCCCAACTTTGATATGGAACTTCAGACTGACTGCAAAGTAGAAAAAATGTGAAAGGATGCCCAAGTCCATAAATGGGCCCATTCATAATAATACCAATAAAAAATTTAAAAATGATAGATCCTACATCAATGAGTTTTTCTATTTGAATGTAGTAGTTCAAAATAACACTTTCTTTAGTGACTCTACTAATCTTCATGGTAGGGAGTAATTTTCCAGAAATGAAGAAATGCCACTGCTTCGATATTGGAATAAGCAATGAAGCAGAGAAACTAGCATATCCTTCATCTTTCATTTCTCAAATACTACTTTCATATGTCAGAAAATTATAGACATCTTGCATCAAATTTTGGGTAGGGATAAAATTTTTATAATGACAGATTGGAACGCTTTCTATCATATACAACTCATTGATTTGTGCTGGAGTAAATAGTACAGCCTTACCTCGTACGAAGGCAACTCCTTGGGTAATTCCATGTAAGTTGACATAGAATTCCTTCACTACTAGTACAACAACTGCAGCGGTAGTGTAGCACATAACTTCCCATCATCTTTGTACAATGATTTTATCAATTAGAAAACTTGGATTATGACAAAGCCTCTCTCCTTAATAAGCCTCTTCTTTGTAATAACTTTGTCATATAATCTTTGTGCGTCAAAACTGATAAACTTTCTTCTATTGAAAACTTCATACCTGAAAGCATTTCTGGATTTGGAAGCCATAAAATTTGAAAATAGGAAGTTTCTGGTGGTCCAAGGCAGTTTTTAGGACTTTAAAAGCACCTCCTGAAAGTTATTACGGAGCGAAATCCCGCCAAAAGTCCACCAAAATTTGTCCTAAACTGACAAACTACTATCAGCGTCGTTGGGGCTCTCGATGGTGCTGTCGATGCTTTGGTCTGTCTAAGGGCGTCGTCAGTACCCATGCTGGCATTGTCAGCGTCACAGGCCAAAACTGCATCTTTTCATGTTTTCGTTCAATTCGATTCCAAATTTTCCTCTAATACCAATATTTGTTTTAATTTATAATATATAAATTTTTGTGGGATTAGTATCTACTAAAATATAAACACTTATCAAATAAAATAGTAATATATATATATATAT
>JXCR01147833.1:7732-22620 GCA_002079205.1 Phalaenopsis hybrid cultivar | reverse complement strand
TATATATATATATATATATATATGGGTTGCCTCCTACAAAGCGCTTGGTTTAAAGTCGTCAGCCTGACATACCATTTGATTAGTTGGGTTGACTTAACATTAATAGTTCTTTAAATTGTGGTATGTGCCCTTCATAATAAAGTTTCAATCGATGCTCATTAACTTTAAATATCTTTCTAATGTTAGGATCTTTAATAACAATAGTTCCGTAATGATAAAATTTAATCACTTAAAATGGTCATAACCATCTGGATTTGAGTTTCCTGGAAATAATCTCAATCTTGTACTATATAGTAATACTTCCTGTCCAGGTTCGAAAATCTTTTGAATAATCTTTTGATCATGCCATATTTTCAGTTTCTCTTTATAGATTTTTGCATTATCATATTCTTCATTTCTAATTTCTTCAAGTTCATTGAGTTGCAATAATCTTTTCTCACTAGCATCCTTTAAATTAAAATGAAATTCCTTAGTAGCCCAAAATGCTTTATGCTCTAATTCTACTGGTAAATGACATATTTTTCCAAACATAAGTCTATTTGGGGACAATCCTATAGGAGTCTTATAATTAGTTCTATATGCCCATAATGTAGTATCTAATCTAGCAGACCAATCCAATTTATAAGGATTTATAGATTTTTCTTAAATTTGTTTAATTTCACGATTTGATATATCTACTAGACCGGTAGTCTGAGGATGATAAGCAGTAGAAAATCTACGCATAATATCATATTTCTTAATTAATTTTTCAATTCTAATATTCCTAAAATGAGATCCTCCATCTGTAATAGTTACTCTTGGCATTCTATATCTCGTAAAAATATTTTTCATTGAAAATATAGAAACACTCCAAGCATCACATCTAGGTACATATAATCAATAGCAAATAATATATATAAGTTCCCAAATGAAGGAATAAATAGTCCCATAAAATCTAATCCACACACATAAAAAATTTCAACTTCTAATATGTAATTTAGAGGCATTTCATTTCTTTTAAAAATATTTCCTACTCGTTGACATCGATCGCGTGTTTTAATATATTTATTAACATCTCTAAAAAGAGTAGCCCAATAAAATCCGGCTAGCAAAATCTTATATGCAGTTCTATTCATTCTAAAATGTTCTCTAAATTCAGAATCATGACATCTTTCAATTATCTGTTGAGTTTCCTCATAAGACACACATCTTCTAATAATTAGATCTTTACATTATTTATATAAATATGGATCATCCCAAAAATAAAATTTTGAATCATATATAAATTTTTTTAATTGTGGTTTTTTGATATTAGGTGGTGAAATATCACTTACAATATATTTTACTATACCGGCATACTACGGTACATTCATTTCATCAATACTATATAATTGTTCATCAGGGAAATTTTCTAAAATTTCATTTAAAAAATTAGTTAATATTTCTCTTTCTAGTGTAGACAATTGATCAGCTATTTGATTATCATTTTCATTTCTATCAACTATGGATAAATCAAACTCTTGCAATAGAAGTATCCATCTAACTAATCTTGGTTTAGCATCCTTCTTTTATATCAAGTATTTAACAGTAGAATGAGATCTGTATGCACTATACATTTAGTTCCAATTAAGTAAGGTCTAAATTTATCAAAGGCATAAGCAATATAGAGTAACTCTCTGTCAGTAGTAGTGTAGTTAATTTGAGCATTATTTAGAATTTTACTAGCATAATATATTACTATAAAACTTTGTTGTCCCTTTGTCCTAACATAGCCCCAATAGCATAATCACTAGCATCGCTCATTATTTCAAATGGTTTCTCCCAATTAGGTGGAGCTCGTATAGGTGCGGTGAATTATTTTTCTTTCAATAATACAAATGCTTTTATGCATTCCTTATTAAAATCAAATTTCGTGTCTTTTTCTAAAAGTTGGCATAATGGCTTAGTTATTTTAGAAAGGTTTTTTATGTAACACCTGTAGAAACCAGCATGTCCTAAAAAGCTTTTTACCCCTATAACATTAGTCGGAGGTGGTAATTTTTCAATAACTTGAATTTTCACAGGATGTACTTCAATGTCATTTTCAGAAATTTTATGCCCAAGTACAATTCCACCTGTAATCATAAACTGACATTTTTCCCAATTTAGTACTAGGTTGATTTTTTCACATAATTCTAGAACTTTTCTGAATTATTTAAAAATAATTCAAAGGAAGTTCAAGATACAAAAAAAATCATCCATAAACACTTGCATTCCATGTTCAATAAAATTGCAAAAAATTGACATCATACATCTTTGAAATGTTGGAGGTGCATTGCATAATCCAAAAGACATTCTATGAAAAGCAAATATTCCATATGAGCTTATAAGTGTTGTCTTCCGTTGATCCTCTAGAGCAATTGGAATTTCGTGATAACAGATATATCCATCTAAAAAGCAATATTATTTTTTCACAGCCAATCTATCCAACATTTGGTCTAGAAATGGTAAAGGAAAGTGATCTTTTTGGTGGCCATGTTTAATTTTCTATGGTCAATACAAATTTTCCAACTAGTAAATTGTGTTTTTAGTATTAATTCATTTTTGCATTTTTTCAACGGCCAATCCTTTCTTTAGAACACAGTGAATTGGACTTACCCAAGCACTGTCTGAAATAGGATATATAATTCCAGCATCTAGCCATTTTAAAATTCTTTTTAACAACTTCTTTCATTATTCGGTTTAATCTCATCCGAGGATTAGCATTAGGTTCATAATGTTCATCTAATAGAATTCTTTGCATACAAATAAAAGGAATGATTCCCTTAATATATGCTAAAGTCCATCCAACAACCTTTTTATATCTTTTCAGCATCTCTATTAATTTTTGTACTTGAATTTCAGTTGATTATGAAAATACAATAACAGACAATGTAGATGACTCTCGTAAAAACACATACTTTAAATGGGCAGGTAATATTTTCAGTTCAAGTTCAGGTGATTTAATACTTGAAGGAATAAAATTTTTATTATCAATTTCTAATAAGTATGAAGTTTCAAATTTACCCTAAATATAACCCAAATCTTCTTCTTTTATTTCTTCATTGTTTTTAAAAAAATTTTCTTGCCTCAATTTGTCTTCAAACACTTCCTTAAATTGCTCATTACTCAAATAATCAGTTACTTCCATCCTAAAACATTCATTTTCTTTTTCTATTTTTGGATACTTCATAGCTTTTGCAATATTAAATGTTGCTTCTTGATCATTAACTCTCATTATTAATTCTCCTTTTTATACATCTACCACAGCTCTCCCTATTTCAAGAAATGGTCTCATCAAAATAATAGGAATTTCTTTATCTTCCTCCATATCCAATAATATAAAGTCTACAGGGAAAATAAATTTATCCACTTTTAGTTATACATCCTCTATAACTCCTTTTAGATAAGTTATTGATCGACTAACTAACTGAAGAGTTACAGTAGTAGGGGAAATATCTCTCAAATCAAAATATTTAAAGATTGATAAAGGCATAAGATTGATACTCGCTCCTAAATCACATAAAGCTTTTCCAATAAACTTTTCACCGATAGCACAAGGTATAGTAAAACTACCATGATCATTTAATTTTTTAGTAAGCTTTTTCTGAATAATAGCACTACACTCTTCACTGAGTGCAATAGTCTCATGATCTATAAACTTCCTTTTCTTGTTTAGTATATCCTTCATAACTTTTACATAACTTGGCATTTATTCTAAATCTTCAACAAAAGGAATGTTTATTATTAACTTCTTAAGGATTTTCAAAAATTTTGTAAATTGTTTATCTTTGTTCTACTGCTTCAATCTTTGAGGAAATGAAGGTAATGGTTTTTCTAAAGGACCTTGCGTTTGTTCATTTTCATTTTGAACACTTTCCATTTCTTCCTTCTCTTCATCAACTTCAGTTTCTTTTTGGATCCTTGCTTCAACTTCTTTTCCACTTCGTAATTGAATAGCTTTAATTTGCTCCTTATTTTGGCCTTTTGGATTAACTTCCACCGTACTCAGAAGAATTCTAGAAGGTCTGTTAATGAGTGAAGTAGCAATATGTCCTAATTGATTTTTAATATTTATAATAGCATCCCCTTAATTCTGTATTTGATTTCCCATGTTTAACATTACTTCCTCCATTGTCAACTTTTTTTCCTTAACTTGTGGGTTAGGATTAGAGTTATTCTAGGAGGATAATAAGGTCAATAACTAGGATTTTCTTTGTTGTTCAAATTTTCGAAGGGATTCACTAAATTATTATAATTATTCCAACAAAAATTAGGGTGATTCTTCCATTCAGGATTATAAAAGTTAGAATAGGGATTGTTATTTTGATTATTTATAACATTTAATGTTTCATAAGATGATCGAGTATCAATGATCTATCCAAGTGAATTTTTCTCTAATATTGAGGGTATTTGAGAATAGTTCAGTCATATTTGATTAATCTTTTCGAAATAGAAGCAATTTGAGATGCTAAAAAGAAAATTGCATTAGAATGATGAATACTAGCACTCTCTTAGGATTTACCCTTTCAGAGGGCCATTAAAATTGTTAGTAGTCATTTCTTCAATTAAAGAATATGCTTCATCAAAAGGTTTTGACATTAGTGATCCACCCGCAGCAGCATCTATAATAGATCTAAGTGATCCTACTAATCCATTATAAAATGTTAGAATTATTAACCAATCTGGTAAAGCATGGTGTGGACATTTTCTAAGTAGATCTTTAAATCTTTCTCAAGCTTCATATATTGATTCCCCTTCAAACTGACAAAAATATATAATATCATTTCTAAGCTTAGCAGTTTTCGACGATGGAAAATAATTAGCCAAGGATTTTTGTGATAGTTCTCCCCAAGTTCTGATAGATCCAGGCGCTAATGAATTTAATGAAGCATTGGCTTTATCATGAAAAAGGAAAAATTCTAAGCCTAACAACATCATTAGACACTCTGTCATATTTAAATGTAGCACAATAAAAAGTCTAAGCCTAACAACATCATTAGACACTCCGTCATATTTAAAAGTAGCATAAATTTTAAGAAAACTAGCAAGATGTAAGTTTGGATCTTCAGTAGGTGTTCCTCCAACTANTGAGCTTGGTATGGTCAAATGAGCCTTACCTTAACTCATCCTAGACTCTAGAGTTGAATTTAAAACCAGCCAACAACCCATGGTTAAGCTTGATATTTATCTCATGGGTAAAAATTATTTTTTTAATTTTTAAGGAGATAAAGAGAGGTTAAATTAAAGTACTTGTACCACATGTCAATACTCTATGGTGTCATTTTTACTGCTCATTATAAGCTTTAACCATGACCCTTGGTTAACTACTTTAACCCAAGCTAAAGCCCAAAATAGTGAGCCCCCACATGGCCAATACCCAAATTTATGCCAAGAAGCCACCTCAGCCCAAATTGAGCTGAGAGCTCCTCTGCTTAACACCTAAGCAGTGGGGCTAACCCCTCAATTGGCCAGCCAAGCTTCCCCTTGGCCAATTTCTATAAAATACCCCCCACGGCCATGAATAGGGTGGTAAGAAAAATTTTTCACCAAGGTCTCCCAAACTCCTCAAAGAGCTTCTCTAAGAGTCCCTTAGCACATTATAATCCATTTCCCTCTCCCAATTCCACCACATAAATCCAATTTTGAGTTTGAATTCCTGTCCGAAACCAGGACAAACTTCAATCCAAACCTATACAGCACCAAACTTCAAACAAATTGGCTTTACAACTTCACAACAGTGAAGGAAGCCAAACCCCCATCAATTCTCCCTCTAAAATAGCCTCTAGCATAGCTCTCAATCAACACCCAAAATCGGTTGTGGTCGAAATCATATATAGGCCTTACACCAGAGCCAAAGGCTTCATCCCTAAGCTCTTTGGGACCCAACGAAGGTGTGAAGAATCTCTGATTGAGGCTAAACCTCTTGGAGCAAAGGTATAACCTCACTCACTCTCCCGAGCCTTCGCGAGCTCTCCATTTATGATGGCTTAATTTCATCATATGTTTACCATATAGATGTGTTTTTCTCTTCAAGACGAACAATTTAAAAAAAAATCATCAAAATTCATTAAGAAACGAGAGAGATATTAAGGTTTTAAATTGGACGACGATTAAGGCCATCGGGGACGATGAACGGATGTCGTCCATTCTCGCGTGTATTGAATGGATGGCGGAGATCAAGCTTGATAATCCTCTGGAACGATATAGCGGGTCGCGTGGCAGCTGATTCAGAAGGCGGCTTCGAATAAAAGCGCGTCGCGTGGCTGTTCGACGGATCCGATGATCCAGTCAGCCCGCGGTTTGAATAAATAAATAGAGGTATTTAATAAATTCAGAAAATAGCCCCTAAACTTCAAAAATCCATATCTTTGCATAGAAGATTCATAAAAATAAAATAAAAATACCCTCTTGTCAGTGAACAGAGGAGTCATGTGAAAATTCACAAAAATAAAATAAAAATATTCTCTTGCTCAGTGAATAGAGGAGATTCATGTGGATAAACTCATAAAAATAAAATAAAAATACCCTCTTGCTCAGTGAACAGAGGAGATTCTTGTGGAATTATTTTCACATTAATTTGATGCATGAATTATTTTTAAAAAATAAATTAGGGTTAGGGATTTTTACACATTAATTTGATGCATGAATTATTTTTAAAAAATAAATTAGGGTTAGGGGTTTTTCAATTTTCTTAATTTGATGCATAAATTATTTTTTAAAAATAAATTAGGGTTAGGGGTTTTTCAATTCTCCGTTCATTTGATGCATGAATTATTTTTAAAAAATAAATTAGGGTTAGGGATTTTTCAATTCTCCATTTTGATGCATGAATTATTTTTAAAAAATAAATTAGGGTTAGGGGTTTTTCAATTCTCCATTCATGGCATAAATTATTTTTAACAAATGAATTAGGGTTAGGGGTTTTTCAATTCTCCATTCATATTGGATTATTACCTTGACCCCAACTTTTTATATATTGTAGCCTTTGTCTAGGTGCACAATTTGAGCATTTTTTCAAAGACATAAGAGATCTCTATACAAAGATCTTAATTTTCTAAGTTTTTATGCATTTTCTATTCAAATAATTATAGAAAATTGTATGTAGCTTAGAAAATTCTATAAAAATTCATGTAAGCTCCCTATGACCAGAGTAGTCCTAGGAAATAATTTTATGATTTTTAAGAATCAAAACATCACTATTTTGAGCAAACCTTAATTTGCTTAAAACATTTAATTTGGAGTACATAGAGATCAAAATCACTTGATTTTTGCTCTCCATTGTGGTCCATGAGTCAGAGAACTCACCATAAAAAATTTCAAGTATTTGAAGATCATTTAATATTTTTAATTGATTTTTAAAAGTGACCATCAAATTTAAAACTTAAATGATTTTTAAAAATAAAAATATAATTCCAAAAATTATGAAACTTAATTTTTTGAGTNTATATATATATATATATATATATGAGATGAAATGGTCGGAGGCTATTATATGAGCTCTGGTCATCCCTCAAGCGCAAAGAATTCGAGTACAACACCATACACACGGGGGGAATTGAACCCTAGAACAAAGGGGGTTTACAACTGATATGAATACGTGGTGCGCTTACATTATATATATATATATATATATATGAACAACGAGGCATGACAAGGTTTTATTTATTTGTAACATTTTTTGTTATAACATTATATCCCATGAGAGCTTACAGTTTATAAGAAAATTGAAGGAATTTAATAATAAAGTATGATCTATATGTTGTGCAAAATAATGGAAAAATAAATCACATAATAAGCAAAAAATCTATCACTGTGTAATTTACGTGGTTCTACACAAAATCCACCTATGTCCACGATGATGGGAAGAGACGAAAAAATAGCTAAAATAGGGTTATAACTTCACACACAATTCTATAAATAAGAGATGATTAGAGCATGCAAATTGGTAACTATTTTAATATAGAATAAATCTTTTAATAAGATCTTCTAAAATTATTTTACCTAATATCAAGCTTCTCAATATAAAAGAAATCTTGTAATTAGTTCCCATCTAATTTGATAATATAATATCAATATTTCAAATATTTACACTTCATAATATACAACAACTAGATTTAACACTTTTCATAACAATCTCACCTCATCTCTTACTCCAGATATGGGGACAGGGCCAACATGAGCTCCAATGCAAAAATAAATGCCCTAAGATGGTTGCTTAAGTAAGAGATTAAGCCTCAAGTTATTCTTCAAAATGTTTGAATGGACAATCAATCATGAGCACGGATGTTTACTAAACTCCTACATCATTTCAATTTATGAAATGGTATGTCCCGTTTGTTAGATTTTCCTTTGTACCTATCTTTTTCAAAAGAACATTGTTGTCATCAATCAAGTCTCAAACAAAGTGGTACCTCACATCAATGCGCATGGTATTGTTGACCTCAGTTTTGTGAGGGTTCACCCACTCACCTGCTCATAATCCCCAGATTAGGATTATGTTCCCATGGGTCATATCAGGACAAGCTCGAACCCCCAAACCCTAATTGGGTTGGTCTAGAGTTTTGGCTTGATGAGAGACCCAAGTTGACCTCTTTTGGTAAGACATGCCTTGGGTCACTTGGAAATCCAAAATTCTAGGTACCCTTCCATAAGCTAGGAACCACCATGATGCTAAAATGGTCAACGGGAGAGGGGTGTGCCTAGCCTCACCTAAAGCCTTCCCAACACCCAGTTAACCCTTAAAAACTTGAAATTCCAACACACCACTTTGACCCTAAGACTTAATGGTGCTATAGGTGGTTAAATCAAATTGGTCCTAACCCAATTTTGATCAATTATTGACTGATTGGCCACATTTCCATACAATTGAACCCCACCCAAAGTGGTCAAAACTTCAAACCACTTGGTGGACAAAATTGGCATCATGGTGACAACCCCCATAATTCACCTGACTACATAATTAAGTAAATTATGAGAGGCATATTAGGCTTAAACCTTTGGGTTAAGCTCAAGCATAATGGGTTAGCCCTAATCCAAAAATCCAAAGCACATGGCTCATCAAGCCTATAGCCCATCCTTCATGGTTCACTCATGACATAAACCCAAACCATAATGGTACATGGTTACATTAAATTATTTTTGAATAAAACCCAAGCACTAAAAGACAAATTTGACTCACTTAGTCATCCCACTTCACACTCGACACCAAGGTCAAGGGCCTCTTTGACCAGCCCTTGGTGAGTCAAGACTACACCAAATCTGGTCTTAACCACCCATTAAAAGGTCTCGCCAATCAGCCAAACTCTCCTCCAAGCAACCTTTAATCCCATTGGCACTGTCATGGCCAATACATGGAAATTTGAGAAAGCACCGGTTTCCCTGCCAAAAGCATTTCTCTCCACATGCTTTGAGGAGCTGTCTGAGCTTCTTTATGTCGGCCAAGCTCATCTCATGAGCTCTCATGACTATAAATAGCCCTAACCCGAGAGGTATGGGACACCTCAAAGCTCCTTAGGCAGCCTCCCAAATCTTCTCCCTCAAAAGAGAAAACCTCCCCACTAACCAAGACAATTGATCCCCACAATCCTCAAGTCATTCCCTCCACCAACAAACCCTACTTTCATCACTGAAATGCAGGAACATTTTCGGGCCCGACGTGAAACTTCTCAAAACCTAAAACCAACCTTCCCAAAAGCTTCACAATACCTCAAAACATCCTTCCTAATCAAAACTAAGCTTTCCTGTGGCCTTTAACCTATTCCAACACACAACTATGGCACCGTTTGGTCTATCCCATAGTTAGAGCCATATTCAGTCTAAATTGAAGTAAGGGAGAGCTACGCAATCTCAAGGTGACCAATTCTGTCAAGCCTAATTGAGGCCTCACTTCTTGAGATAAGGTTTGGATTTAATTTTATGAAAATGGCCCATGGTTTGTCCTTTTGTGAAAAAATTGTATAATGCACCTTCACTTAGCTACATAGATAGTTTTATCTTGATAAGATGAAGGTGTAGGAACAAACCTCGAGCGATTTGGTTGAGAATCAAGTGAGATATTAAGATTTGAACATGAACTATTCACGGTTCTTTATCTCATGGGGATGATGAACCGATGTCATCCATTTCTGTATACTAGAAACAAACAATGTAGATCGAGCCAGACCATGAAACGACAGAGGGGAGGAGTACCAAACCATGGGATAGTGCGACATCTACATGGAAAGTGTGACCAATCAGTGGAGGACAAGTGGGCTTTTGACGATGTCAAGGATGATGCGGCGTTGACTGGGTTAAGTGAGAAATTCAGATTTTTTTTTTAATTAATTAAATCCTGAAAATGCTTAAAAGCTTTAAAATACATAACTTAATGTAGAAAAATAACAAAAATAAAATATAAAAACCTCTGTACTCAGGGAATAGAGGACAAAATAACAAAAATAGAATTAAAAATTATTAATTTATATTTAATTTTTAGTTAATTAAATACTCTAGAGAGTATTTTACTTATAAAAAATTAAATATAAGGGAGAAAATTCTGAAATTTTGAGGAATTTTTCCCTCTGCCTTTGGGAACATTTCAAGAATTTTCCAAGATTAGGGGACCTCCCTAACATTGAAATGAAAATTTTTTTACCAAAAAATATAATTATTTTTAAAAATAATTATAAAAAATGAAATAAAATAAAAAAAATGCAAATTACAATGAAAATAATAAGAAAATTTAGGGCAGTGAACTAAAACCCTAAAATGAGAACTTTTGCAATTAAAATCCCTCAAATGAAAATTAGGAAGCTAAGCGTAAGAATGTAGAAATAAAATTTTACATCATGGCCCAAATTCCCCTCATATCTATTTAAAACACTAAATCAATCTTATGGGCCTAGCCTAATGGGGGTCTTAAGTGGTTAACATCATGATTACCCTTTAATCATGATGTTATCCTTGGTGTATGCTTTTTGTTGATGTATGCTTTTTGCTGGTAATATCCTTCTTGGTGTATGCTTTTTGCTGATGATATCCTTCTTGTGGATAAAACGAGAGAAACACCTTAGGAAAAACCTAAATTATAGAAGTCTACCTTGGAGTCTAAAGGCCCTTGTTTGAGTAGAAATAAAATTGAATACATGGAATGTAATTTTAATAATTTAATTTTAATAGTAGTGGCTCTAGTGATAGAAATGTAACTATGGGTGATCAAATTATTAGAAGGTGTGAACGTTGTAGATATCTCGGGTCTATTATTCAAAGCGATGGAAAAATTGATGAGGATGTTATTAGTAGAATTCAAGTTAGTTGGTTGAAGTGGAGGAATGCTTTAGGCCTATTGTGCGATGGAAAAGTATTGCTTGGACTGAAAGGAAATTTTAATAAGTTGGTAGTGAGAGTTTCAATGCTCTATGTTGGTGATTGTTGGCCATTAAAAGGGAAGCATAAAACTGAATTAAGTGTTGTCCAGATGTGAATGATCAGGAGGACGAGTGGCTTTAGACCTAAAGATAAAATGTGAAATGAATATATTTGTGGTAGGGTTAGTGTAGCTCCAGTGATAGACATAATTAGATAGAGTGGTCTTAGATGGTTTGGTCACATTAAACGTAGACATCTGATGATTTGATTAGAAGAGCAAATGTTTTAGTATCGACTTATGTTAAGAAAGGCAGAGATAGACTTAGGAAGACTTGGGCTTATTGTATAAAAAAATGATCTTAATTTATTAGATTTAAATGAAAGTATGACACTAAATTAGATGCAATGGAGAAAATGATTCATATAGTCGACCCCACTTAGTGTGATAAAGGTTTTGTTGTTGTTATTGTTATTGTTGTTGTTGTTGTCTTAATATGCAATCAATAAATTTTCATCATCCGTCATAAAATCTCAAGATATAACATGAATATTGAAATAATTTTGGCATGAAATGTTCAAACATTGATTACAAATCATCTAGAACTTTGATTTTATTATATTTACAGTCAAACTAACTGGCTCGATAAGATAGACCCAATGATACCAAAATTGATCCAATCGAAGTCAAACGCGGCCCAAATCAAACTGTTAAAATAATTCTAGATGTTTTTAGTGCATAATTGGAAGGTCAAACAGATTCCAAATTTGACAAGCTTATTGTCAAATGGAGTGTATCTGCGAGGGGAATCTAATCAGCCGGGGAGTGCTGAATTAGGATATCATTAAGGCACTCAAATGTTCTCTAAATGTCATTCAACTGAAGGAATCTCTCCAGGTTGTCCGACATAGTGGCTGAATTCTTTTTTTTATTTGAGGAGAGGCATCTCTCATACTATATAAATAGGATACAACATCCTCTTGAGAGAGGGAAAACTGTGGACAAGAAGAAGAGTGAATTTTGGAGGAGTTAAAGTCTAGCATCGCTTCGACATCGCAAATCTGGCAAATAGCTCCCTCTCCTGCAGTCGCCGACCAATGTTGACCACCAACCCTCAGGCACCATTGACCAATGTCAACCACCCATGAATCATTGCAACAAAACTCCTAGCAGAAACATGATGTGCACTGCCTGGCATACATTGTAGAGGAATGAGGCATGCATCATGCAGAACAATGTACTCCCATATGAAGGAACGACGCCTTCTAAAGACGACATAACAATGCATCCCAAACATGGTGCGACGACGCACCCCGATGACAGTGTAACAATGCACCCCACATATGGTGCAACAAAGACTTTCAAAAACAATGTAACAATGCACATTGAATATGGTAAAACGACAAACCACGACAACGATATAACAACATACACTATAAATGGTGCAATGATGCATCCTGGAGATGGTCTTGCTCTGTATTCTGAATATGGTGCAACAACACACTCCGATTATAGTGTAACAATGCACCCCACATACGGTGCATTAAAGCCTCCTAAAGAAGGTGTAACAATGCATGTTGAATACGGCGCAAAAAACACTCCCAGATGATGATATAATAATACATCTCACATAAGGTGCAATAACACCTCCAGAAGATGGTGTAACAATGCACCCAGAATACAGTGCAATAACACACCACAATTACAGAACATAAAGTGCAATGACACTTATCAAAGACAGTGTAACCACAAAGATGGTGACTTTCTCCAGACTGCCAATACTCTTTCCTTACAAACCACCACTACATTCTACGTGACCATCTACGGCCTACTTGGTCCATAGCTCGCGAAGTTCTCAACTTTGGTCATGACGCCCCACATACATATTTATAGGTCACCACTTTGAACTACATAACCAACCATGACCTACATGGCTTACAACTCCTGAATCGGGCCTCTGCGGCCTATAGACATCATTATAGTTCATCATTATAGCCTACATGGTTGACATCTCCTGACTCCGATCCTTGCATCCTACTAACGTCATCATAGCTCACAATTACGTCATACATGGCTCACAGCTCATACAGATCCGGACTCCGGCCACTGCGGCCTGTGAACCTTATCACAGTTCAACACCGCAGCCTATGTAACCAGCTTTGGCCTACGTGACTCACGACTCTTGCAGCTTCCTACTAAGAACTTTATGGCCAACCAACGTTCCTAAAACAACTGTCTGCGGCTCACATGACCAACTACTACCATGTTTTTCAACTGCAGCCTATACGAAAAGTCGCCATTACACCCATCACCCACAACTTTCATGATTAACTACTACTTTCATAGTAATCGATAACGACCCTTGCAGCTCGCTATCACCGAGAACAACATCCAAACTAAGTTTATTATCAATGAATTGTTGTTGTACATTTATAACGATCATATTTGTAACTCCATCTTTTTTTAATTCCGAAGAAGAGTGAACTTGTGTACTAACCATTGAAAGTGGATTATTTCAACTAGGTTAGACCCCATGGTTTCTATACCCTTTTCAGGATTTTCCACGTAAAAATCAAGTTTTCTCCTCCTATCCATACTTCTCTTCAATTTTTCGAGCGTGTGATGTGTTTTAGTGCAACACTAAGATGATCATTCATTATTCTACCTCCATACACCTTCCGACATACCAATTCTTATAATTTTTATTCAAATCATCAGAGTTATTACAACTATTCATTGTCATATAAATATTAGAACATTAGCTTAATATCTATAGTAAAATTTCATTTGTATTATTATTGTAATATACCATCATTATTAAGAGTATTTTTATTTACGTGCTTTCCTTTATTATTTTCTCCTATTTCCTATATATAAGCACTCTTATTTCAACTTTTTATTCATTTAATAAAAAAAAAAAAGCCTCAAGTTTTCAGCTTCTATAAGTTCATATCTGTCTCTGTTTATTGATATGGAAGAAGGAGAAGAGGATTCTACTGCCTCCACACAAAGCAACCAAGCTACTATTTCTGCTTCATCTTCCAAGGGAAAAAGAAGCAGGCCTTTAGACACAGAGCTGCATATGAAGTTGAATCTATCTGATTCTTCATTTGAGGGAAGCTGTAGCAATGACAGGCATGATAT
The DNA here is from genome assembly GCA_002079205.1 of Phalaenopsis hybrid cultivar. Lineage (NCBI taxonomy): Eukaryota > Viridiplantae > Streptophyta > Magnoliopsida > Asparagales > Orchidaceae > Phalaenopsis > Phalaenopsis hybrid cultivar. Next base: position 8,132 of record JXCR01147833.1, on the reverse strand, counting down.
CAATTATTTGCAACATTTTATATTTTTCTGTAATTTTTAATTGTTTTTTTTTTCTCATATCAATATTTGTTTATTTTGTTTTTATTATTTTTATTTCTAGTTGTGAAAATTCATGAAATTTTTTTTATGTTTTTATGCTGTTTTTAATGTTATTTTTAGCTGCAAATTCATTGATGAAAATTGATGTCATAAATATGTGCGTGATTTGTCAGGTATGGTTGTAAATAGGGCTGTCAAAACGGCTCGTTGTTCGCGAACAGCTCGTGTTCGGCTCATTAAGAAGCTTGAGTTCCGCTCGCTAATTTTGTTTGATAAGTTAACGAGCCGAACACGAACTAAGATGTGTTTGTTCGTGTTCGGCTCGTTTTGGCTCGAAATACTACTCATCAAGTATATATAT
>JXCR01147832.1:90727-104673 GCA_002079205.1 Phalaenopsis hybrid cultivar | reverse complement strand
AGTTTGATGAGATGTCTTAATCTCAAAAGAGCAGAGGGGTGAGCCACACCTCGAATGTTCCAACACAATATATTAATCATGGGAGCCTTAGCATTCCAAAGAGGAATACTAATCACTGATAGGAGAAAATTGAAAAGAAGGTTGGGACCTGGACCTGGTTCTACCTCTATTATAAATAGAGGTAGAGCCAGAAAGAGTCTTAGCCTTCCCATCCTTCATAGGAGAGTTTGTTCCTTGTAGCAGTTGCTGCACCTCAGATGTTTGCTTTTTCGTTTTCCTGGTTTTCTGAATTTGCCAATCTTCTTCCATGGCCTATTGCAAATGTATGATATCAGCCTCAGCAAGGCTAGGAGTAACCTCAATAATATTGGAGCTTTTCATACCATTCTTTTTCCTTGTTTTCTGACTTTGCCTTTCAGCTTCCAAAGCCTGCTGCATATCAGCAACAGTAGCTTCATAAGTATCATCCTCAATGCACAAAGGATTTTCTGGAACACGCTTCCCTTTTTCAGCAGGTGTTGGGGGAGGGGTGATAATTATAACTTCATTAGGTTCTACCCTCACCACACAACCAAAAGAAGAATCCAAGTTCTTGTGGGGTTTAGATAGTTCCCCTAATGGATCATCAGGAGGGAAAGAAGAAGGAGGAATAGTGATCCAATCAGAAGGAGTTTTGCTGTTTTTCCAAGTCTCCCTGTGTTTAACAGTGGTGGTAAGATTGTATTGTCCCTGATTAGAAACCTGACTAGCTACCCTTGGATTTATAGATAGTTTTTTTTTGTAGGGGGTGGAGCCTATAACATTTCTCAACAGTGTGACCAAACATTCTACAATGTTGGTAGTAATAAGGCTTTTGTTCAGCAGTTATATCTTGCCAAAACCCCTCTTCATCAGAACCAATCCATATCCTTTTTATCTCAGGGAGAGTAATGTCTCTTTCCACCTGAATTCTAGCAAGAGCAGGTCTTGCCTTGTTGAATATAGGAACATCAACCTTGAGGGGAGTACCAAGTGCTCTCCCTATGTTAAAAAGTGCATTAAGCTTGAAGTAAGGTAATGGAAGGCCTGGTAGCTTAAACCAAATTGGAACCATAGGAGGCTTCTTAGTTGAATCAAAGTCTCTAGTCCATTTCTGGATTTTCATAGTAACTCCTGATATAGAAACAGCTTGTTTAGCAAATAGCCTAGCATAATCTTCTTCCATTGTGAGTTGGATAAGAAGATGTCTGCCATCTATCAAACCAAGCTTCCATTGTTCAATAAAGTTTAAAGAATCAAAGAAGCTTCTAACAAGGTCCATTTTGGGGTGACCCAACTGGAATTTTCCAACAAGAGTAAATTTGACTTCTTCATTCAGTGAGGCTATTTCAGCTGTAGAGAAATAGACTGCAGTCTCTCCATCTTTGGAACCCAGGGGGTTGATGCAAGGGCATATCCCTTTACCAGCAGCAGCATTATGGAATTCCTGAGGAAATATTAAATTTTTTGGATCTTGGAGAGTGTCGTTAGCTCTTCCAACAATCCCTGCATAAGTAGCCTTAGTCCAACTGAAATCAGTGTACACATCAATGGGAGTGGCCATGACCCCAACCACCAGGAGAAAAACCAGAAACTTTTCAGTAAAGAAGCAGAGAACAGGACAGAAAGCAGGAGGCCAGCATAAAAAACCAAAGAAAACAGGAGGCCTCCAATGGAACAGTAACAAAGCCACCACCCAGGAAGAACTAATGGAGCAGAGAAAGGACCACCACAGCCTAAGAGAGGAGTGGTGGGGAAGGACTTCAAAGTGATGAAGGAGAAGAAGAAGGCACCCTGATGAAAGTAGCAGCTCCAGGAAGACCACCAGTAGCTCACCATGGTTTCAGAAACCCTAACAGAGCACTTCCCTCCTCAGNATATATATATATATATATATATATATCTCTTAGAGTTTTATTTGTTGGAGGATTTTTTACAAGCTGATTCCTTCATATGACATTCTTAAGCTGAAGGGACTGAGAGAGCCATCAAGGTGTTGGCTACGTCTGACTGCAGAGAAATCCATCCCACACTTATTCATTGAATGCAAATTCTATCAAGAGGTTTGGAGAGTGTTCACCAAGTTATTTTGCATAAGCACAATAAACTTATAGTGGCATCATCTACAGTCTTGTTGGAACAGCTGGGAAGGTGCTAAGGCTAGACCAATCCCTTTCATTACTTCCTGGTTCCTGTGGCTGGCAAAGAACCAAGCTAAGTTTGAGGGTATCATTTCCTCTGCTAACAAATTTGCAAGGCATTGCATATCCTTCCTTCTCAAGCTAATTAAACATAAGAAATTCCCCAACATCTGCCAAGCCGACATGGCTGAACATATCACTTTGCCCATGATTATCAAAGTGCAGTGGAAATCCCCTTCCCATCCATTTATAAAGGTGAATATTGATGGCAGCTTCTTTGACTTGGGTGCAGGAGTGTGTGGAGTCTTCAAGAATCAGTCATGACAGTGTTTATTCTTCTTTCATGCCCTAGTTATTGTTGTAGATGCTTTGGAGACCGAAATCATTGTTGTGTATTGGGCTTTCAAATTGTCTTTATTATATCAATGGGAGCACCATTGGGTGGAGGTGGACTCTACCAATTTACTTCATCTCTTAACTGGTGCTGAGCCATCCTCTTAGCTGCATTCTCGATGGTTGCAAAAGATTAACTCTATCAAATCTTCACTCAGGGTTAAAGTCTCTTTCATCTATAGAGAAGGGAATGGTTCTGCCAACTGGTTTGCTAGACTAGGCCTTTCAACTCATGTTGCTTTTGTTTCTACTTCCCCACCACCTTCCCTTCTTTTCCTTATTAAGGGAATCCTTTTGGAGGTTCCCCGTTTGAGAATTGTTCCTGAATCTTCGACGCAATAGATATTTTCTTTATGTGTGTGTGTGTGTGTGAGAGAGAGAGTAATTAAAGCATATTTAGAATTTAAGGATGTGACTAATTAAGGAAAAAAGATATTTATTCCTTTAATATATTATTTTTTAAAAGGAAAGGTATATTTATTTTAAAATTTAGATTTTCTTAAAATTATTTATTTCTTATCTCCCCAACCCATAACTAGATTAGAAGAGGAGAAAGAAGGAAGAGTCTTCCGACCCACCATCTGAGGATCAACAAGACTCCCAAAAGAAAGAGTGGAGTCCTCTAGCCTGCTAGGAGGCGATTAATTAAAACTATAATTGAGGTGGATATTCTGGCCTACTAGCAGATGATCAACGAGATTTTTAGAAGAAAAAGGTGGACTCCCCTGGTCTGCTAGTAGGCTATTGATCCCGATTTTCTATGTAGATGTAAAATGCGATGTATGTGATTATATCGTTAATTTTCTTAATAGTTATTCTTACTTTGCAAAAAAGTAAAAAACTTGATCCAAAGCAAAAGCTAGGTAAGTTTTCCACTATGAAACAAATAAGAATACAATTATAATATTTAAATATGAGACACTACACAAGTATACGTATTGTTATCAAGTAATATAGGAATTTTTGATTAAGCCTTAAATATCCACAGGGAAGACTGAAATTTGCACTTTAAGATAAACTAGAGAGTTTAGATCACAAAAATCTACTTCGCAAAATATTCTTACATAAACTTAAGAGGCTATAATAGGAATGAAAAATCAATTCTTTTTATAATTTCTGATATTTGAAAATGAAGTAAGCAACTAATTAACTTAACTAACTACTTGCAAGATGAAGGAAATATAAATAAAATGTCTTTTTCCTTATAATGAATCTGTAGTAAGTATAAAAATTATGTTGCAGAAGTATGCTAAATGTGCTGTGCCAAATAGGAGCAATAATATTCATTACCTTTACTAGAGATGCTATAATGAACCTTGGCTAATTTATAGTTTGAATAGTCTTGAAGACCGGTTAGGTAGGGACTATCTCTCACTCTAGAGTTCCCTCTTCTACCTCCACCTAGAGGCTAACATCTCGTATCAAAACTTAAAACTATAAATCAAATTGTGGGCTTTAGCCCGTCACTTTGAAGTCCTCTAATTCTACACCATTGAAAAGTTTATTTCCCTATTAATTTGCACTCAACCCCATGAAATAAATTCTCATTCATGAAATCAATATGCGATTCTAACCATTTGTTGACTAAGACAATACCATTTTGGATCTTAAATGTTCTCACAATAGTTATGAACATCTTAATTGGCAAAATTAAGAAATAAATGAAGTGCAAGGCTTCAAATCATCACAACTTCTTCCAACATTGAAGTCTAATACTGCACACAACTTCCTTTAAACACTTAATCACGTATCATTTTAAGAATAATGATAAAAAAATTACTCAAAATTTATGGAGAAAACACAACCACACATGAGTTTAAAAATAGAAATCATACACAAATAAGAAATCTAGATTAAAATCAAGAGTAATCACAAATATAAGCACTTAACTAAAATCCTCTCAACAAAATGTCTTAAAGTTCCTTTGAATTCTTTTTCTTCACTCACGATACAAACTAACACCGAAAATAAAAAAAAGTGGCCAGAGGCAGCGACGACAGTTACTTGGATGGATGATGGCTGTAAAATTTGATGGGTTGTTGGCCTCTTGTCTTGATGATTCAATTCTTTTTTAATAAAATCCAAAAGGCGCCTTAGTGTCCCTTCAAAATGTGTCTCCATTCAATGAATATTCTAGAAGTTACCTCCTCAAAAGTCAATTGAATGAATTTTTGTGTCCATGCGATATTTCCCACATTTTTATTAAGGGTTGCTTCAAACACCTCTTCAGAAATTTATCTGAATTCAATGAATAATCAAATAATTACTTCTGACACTTAAGAGTGGGGTACCTGACGCTTAGGTGCGAGCCTATGACGCTTAGGCATCAGACTTGAGTGCTTAGGCACCCTAGTTCATTTTTGTACATTTCTTCATTTTTGCTCCAAATTTGACTTTTTTTCACTCCTTTTAGCATTTTTCATCCATTTGATTGTACCTGAAATAAAAACACACAAATACCTTTCATTAAATCATAATATCTCAAAAGTAGGTATAAAAATGTGTATAAAGACACTACATATTTTAGGTGTATCAAAATCCCCCAAACTTAAATGTTACTTGTCCTCAAGTGACTCTTTAATACTTAAAAACCAACATAAGTAGATGATGTATATGAGTTTCTTTAAGAGTTACCAAAATTTTGATGTAGAAATGAAGTAGTTCAATTTAGAAGAAATATTATTAAATGAGATCAACTTAGAGTTTAGAAATTTTTAAAGTTAAGAAATATGAAAATATGAGTTTCTATCGAATTCAAAAAAATTGTAGATTCTCCAAAAATAGAGTTTAGGTATTTTATCTTCTCCACTTAAAAATTTTTATTAAGCATAATTTTACTTACTATATTATATCCTTGAGCTTAAGAGTTTCTCAAGTCTTATACTTTAAAAAGATCAGATGTAAAATCAATTTTTGAATAAGCACTAATCCTCAAGCTTCTCCTCCCTTTTTCCTTTTCTTTTTCTTTTTCTTTTTCTTTTCTTTTTCTTTTCTTTTTCAGGAAAAGTTTACTATATCTGGATAGGCCTTTTAATAATTTTGAATCCCACTATTCTTTTCCTAAAGCAATGAGTTGATGTTTTTCTTTTACTTAAAAGTATAATAATGGTTTTGAAAATTAATTTCAATAAAAGAAATTTAAGTTTTGAAAATAAAAATCTAAATCTTCTAAATTTTTTAGAAATACAAATTTTCCTACTAAAGACAGTTACACTATATTTAGCATTTTTCACATTAAAAATTTATAACTTTAAGTTTTCTTCATTACTATAAATTTTAACTAAATTCTCTTACTCATTTCTATATTTAAAATTTTACTTCCCTAATATAACTTCATATACATAATCATTTTTCTTCAAATAAAAATCAAATTTATTTGAAATACATTTGAGAACAAATAAATTTATAAGTTCTTAAGAAAAAATTTCAGTCCCCAAACTTAAATTTTTAATAAAAAAAAACATTTTTTGCATCATAAAAATATTTGCAGGAATGAAAACTAAAAATAACATGCTTGCAGGAATTTTCATATCCTAAATATCCAAGTACATGACTGCAACATAAAGAAACATAAATGGTAGTAAATTGAAAATTTTAAACATGCAGCTTTTTAAAGTAAGAAGTTAGCTAGATTCTAAACCTTCCTAAGATCCCATAATTAAGTTCAACACAGACTAACTAAATACATTAAAAAAGAAAATTATCACAATTACTACCACTAAACATAATAACTACTCACAAAACACAAATACAACACAATAAGTGTAAGAAACAAAACATAGCAGTCTCAACAATAACAACTAAAAACAAAACACAAAGTACATAACAACTGTACTAACAACAGTTCATAACAACACATACAATAAAAACATCAAACAAAACTAAATATCCAAACTAATCATCATTCTCCTCTTCATCACTATTGTCACTATTCCAAACAACTACAGGCTCGTATGGTGGATATCTATGGTACTGAGGAAATACAACATCCTGGTTACCTCTTATAAGGTTTTCCATGGCTAAGTTGAATTCACCCTCATAATCACTATGTTTCTTCATATACCCATCCATATGCTCAACAAAATGTTCTAAGTTTGATACCTTTTCATTGGTATAAATAAAATTATTCAAAATCCTCTGTAATAACTGTGACTGAGAATCAAATCAAGAAGTCTGACCTTTTGATGTAGAATCATGTGAAGTAGAAGATCGTGACGTTGAAGCAGTAGAAATACTCAAGAATCCACCCCTCCAACCAAAAATAGAATGATGTGAATAAGATTTTACATTCACACTAGTAATTGCTTTAATAGCTGTAAAATCTTATCCCAACTGTCAAATCTAACTCCAACCAGCTAGAATAAAGAAATGATTAAGCATGTGAATCCCAAACCTGCAATAGTAGCAGCAACGAAAAAACTAATAATAACTCATTGAATCAAAGCTCCAATATTAATAGGCTTGAACTGTTGTATGAAATAGTTCAAGTTTGCTCTATCTCAAGTCACTTCACTCAAATGATTTGTAAGCAGCAAACGAGCAAAAATAAAATAATGTCATGCCTTTGCAATGGCATTCAACTTTGAAGAGTCTACCCTTCTTTCATTTATTATCTTCCATAACCCTCTTCCAACAATCAAAGATGAAATAATCTCGTCTAACTCCTCTTCAGTAGGACTATAGTTTGAATAAAAACACAAAGTACTAGGAGGCAATTGTTAAAATTGATTAATTACCTCAGGAGAAAAAGGCACTATCTTTCCCCTCACCATGACTCCTTCACCAGCTTCGGGTAGATTCACATAGAACTTCCGCACAATAGAAATCACTGTGATAGCAGAAAAACAACAGAGCCGCTCTCACTGGCTGCGAACAATAAAAACTTCAACAGCTCCTCCTAGACTTTTAAAACACTACCCAGGAATCAACTTCCTCGATTGCAGTGCATCACTGTATTGATCGTGAGCTCTCGAACTAACAAACTTTTTTGAATCAAATGAAGCCTTCCCCTTACTCCTCTTAATTCTTGGTGCCATTTCTAAAAAAATGTATAAAAATAAAATAAATTCCACACTGAACTCCAAACTACTAAACTAAACTCCTAAAAGCTTAAACTAACAAATCAATGCCTTTTCCATAGATTTTTCTCAAATTTTCAATATGCATAGTGATTTTCGGGTAGCTCATGAATGTGCTCAAAATACATGGTGAAAATAAAAAAAAATTTGCATATAAGTGAAGCTCTTAACTCAAGGAAATCAAATCTAGCAATTTTTGTCTCAAATCTTCAAGAAATCTTTAAATATGGTAAGCCATAGCTCCAAAATCATGAAATACTGAGGTTGAAGACGACGAAAGGGCGCGGTAATGGTGTTTTTGGACCAATTTTTCACTTTGAACCATTCGCGAATGAGTTTTCATGAAGCAGTGCTTAAGTGCAAATGGTTCGATGCTTAGGCGCCTGTCTCTCGGTTTAGGTAGCGCTTAAGTGCGGGTAGGCACCGATGCAAAAATTTTGATATTTTCAATTTAAGTGAAATGCGCTTCTAGCCTAAGTCAACCAACCCTTTATAGTCTCATAACACTTTATATACTATTTCCTTCCCTCTTAATTACTCTTACTCAAGTTTCACCAATTTTAACTTATTTGATTCAACACGCAATAACACAAAATTTTCCACAAAAAGACACTTATATTCATTCACGAACTATTACAAACATTTTCAAATACATAAAATCTCAATCCAAATAGTCTCGGATGAGAAAATTCCTAACACAAACACTAGACAATTTTAACATAATAACATACTAAACAGACTTAATATTAAACAAAGACTAAACAAACTAACACTAAACTACGAACTTAAATCCATTTTCTAGTTGGTTGAACATATCCTGGCCTCTCATTAGTCTCTCCTTTGGCATTTGGAATGTATATATAAAAGAATGGACAAAGATTAATAACTCTTAGTTGAATCTTTTTAAATCCACTTGTTCTTTAGATACATAGCCTTATTCGCTTCTTTTATTAAAATGGTATGGCTAAACCGCATCTTAAGTTGCCATCCCATATGATCCAGATGAGTGTTAACTTCCAGCACTTTTGCTTCAATTGAAGCTACGTCAGCCTAAATCTTAGTGATTTTCTCCGCTACCCTTCGATACTAACAACAAGGAAATTATCGTATAACTCTTTCCCACTATGACTAGTAAAATTCTTTCTCATTGCCTCCTCTTTCTTCTTTAAATCACTCTCGCAAGATGACATATTTCCAAAACTCTCTCTTTTTCACTTAGGATTAGGGTTGAAATTTAATTGTGATTAAAATCCTTACATAACCCTTCTATATATAGGCTCCAAACTCTTCCTATAACTTTTATGTACATCTTAGAATTGTCTCTCACGTCAAAACCAACCAAAACTCGGTTTAAACTTCTCAAAAACAAAATTTTCACATGATTTTTAACTGCCTCGCTTAAGCGTCTGATATTGGCGCTTAAGCGCCAGTGATCAATTTAACACAGGTCAACTTAATGTACAAATACTCGTTCTAACATGTATAAGTCATCTTTAAAGGTCTTAAAATAATCACTAACTTAATATATAATTAAAAATACTACCAGAATTTTCTAAATCACACACAACAACATAATAATAAAAATAAACACACTGATAACTATGGGTTACCTCCCACAGAACGCTTGGTTTAACATCGTCAGCCTGACATAGCCAGTGCTTATTCTGGTTGACCCAACATCAGAAAATCATTTATTTTAAGTTTGTCACATAAGATGTAGGATTTCAACTTGTGACCATTCACTTCGAATATTCTATCAGTTTTAGAATATTTGATATTCACAGCTTCATAGGGATAAACTTTCATCACAATAAATAAGCCCATCTACCTGGACTTAAGTTTGCCTAGAAATTATCTTAACCTTGCATTGTAAAGCAAAACTTGTTGCCCAGGATGAAAACTTTTAGTAAGAAACCTTAGATCATGCCACATCTTCATCTTTTCTTTGTAAATCACTTTCATAAGATTCATTCCTTATCTCTTCAAGCTCATTTAATATCAATAAAATTTTCTCACTAGCATCTTTTAAATTATAATTAAAATCTTTAATAGCCCAATATGCTTTATGCTTAAGTTCAACTGGTAAGTGCTGAGCTTTCCCAAATATTAGCCTGTATGGGGACATTGCTATAGGAGTTTTATATGCAGTCCAATAAGCCCACAAAATATAGTCAAGTTTGACTGACCAATCTATTTTAGTTGGCATCACAAATTTTTCCAATATTCTTTTAATTTCACGATTGGATAATTCAACCAAACCACTTGTCTGAGGATGATAAGCAGTAGCGATTCTATGGTTAATATGACATTTCTTTAATAATTTCTCCATTATTGCATTCCTGAAATGACTTCCCCTGTCAGTTATGATCACTCTCGGCATCCCAAATCTACAAATAATATTCGTTATTAAAAACTTTGCAACACTTTGTGCATCATATTGAGGTAAAGCAACAACTTGCATCCATTTGGATACATAGTATACTGCTAACAATATATATAAATTTCTGAAAGATAGTGTAAATGGTCCCATGAAATCTAATCCCCAAACATCAAATATCTCAACTTCTAACAAATAATTGAGGGGCATCTCATTCCTCATAGATATATTTCCTACTCGTTGACATCGATCAGTAGTTTTGATATAAGCGTTAACATCTCTAAAGATTGTAGGCCAATAAAATCGAGATTGTAAAATATTATATGTTGTTTTATCAACACCAAAATATCCCCCAAAATTAAAATTATGACATTTTTGGATAATTTAATAAGTTTCTTCTAAAGGCACACATCTTCAAATAATTAGATCATTTTCTTGTTTATTTAAAAATGGGTCATTCTAAATATAAGTCTTAGCTTCAGATAAAAATTTCTTCTTATGTTGGTATGTCATTCCATAGGGTATAATATCACTAATAATGAAGTTGACACTGTTGACATACCATGGAACACACCAATCATTAACATTAAACAATTCTTCATCTGAAAAATGTTCATTAATCTCTTTGTCAAAATGGAGTGGTTTTCTAATTCAAGTCTGGACAAATGATAAGCAATTTGATTCTCAACTCCCTTCCTATCTACTATTTTAAAGTCAAATTCTTGCAAAAGAAGAACCTTTATTATCAATCTTGGTTTTGCATCCTTTTTTTTATTAAATACTTAATAGCAGAATGATCTATATGCACAATACATTTAGTTCTAATTAAGTATGATCTAAATTTATCAAAAGCATATACTACAACTAATAACTCTTTCTCAGTTATGATATAATTAATTTAAGTTTCATTAAGAGTTTTACTACCATAGTAGATAACTTTGAAAGTCTTATCATGCTTTTGTCCTAAAATAACTCTAATAGCATAATCACTAGCATCACACATCAATTCAAAAGGTTTTCCTTAATCTGGTGAAACAATAATTGATTCACTGATTAATTTTTCTTTTAATAATTCAAAAGCTTTTAGGCACTTTTTAGCAAAATTAAAAATTACATCTTTTTTAAGTAAATGACATAGAGGCTTAGCAATTTTTGAAAATTCTTTAATATATCACCTGTAGAATCCAATATGTCCTAAAAAACTCTTAATTTCCTTCACACTTTTTGGGTGAGGTAAATTAACGATTGCTTGAATTTTTGTAGGGTCTACATCCATACCATTTTCTGAAATTTGATGTCCCAAAACTATTCCTTCTGCTACCATAAATTGGTATTTTTACCAATGAAGAACTAAATTTGTTTCTTCACAGTGCTTAAGAACTTTTGATAAATATTCTAAACATAAATCAAATAAAGTTCCAAACACTGAAAAATCATCCATAAAAACTACAATCAATTTTTCATTTAAATCATAAAAAATAGCCATCATACATCTTTAAAATTTAGTAGGTGTGTTACATAAACTAAAGGACATTCTTCTAAAAGCAAATGTACCATAAGGACTCGTAAAAGTTATTTTCTCTTGACTCTCAAGAGCTATTTGTATTTGGTGATAACTAGTATATACATTCAGAAAACAAAAGTATTTATGCCCAGCTAGTCTATTTATCAAACTCTCTTCTTCTTCTAGAGTTAATTTTGAGGAATTATAACAGGTAATGTAGAGGAATCACCTAAAAAGGCATACTTCACATATTCAGGAAGCAACTTTAACTCAATCTCAGGTGATTTTTCAATTGATGGACAAAAAGATGTATCTTCTTCTGTCATGTCCAAAACTTCAAAACTTTCTTGAACATAGTTTGAATCTTCCTTATATAAATCTTTATATTGATCTAATTCCGCTTCTTGTTTGTATTCCAACTCTTTAACTTCAAAATTTTCTTCATTAGTTACTTTGAAATGACATCACTTAAATATCTTATCACATCCATTCTATAGCATTCATCTTCTTTACCTTTTACAGAATATTTCATTGATTTGGAAATATTAAATGTAATTGTTTGGTCATTGATGCACATAGTTAATTCTCCTTTCTGTAAATCTATCATTGCTCTTCCAGTGGCTAGGAAAGGTCTCCCTAAAATGATAGGCATCTCCTTATTTTCCTTCATATCACAATGAAATAAAAAAGAAAGATAAATCGATCCACTTTCCGTAGGACATCTTTTATAACTCCCTTAGGATATGTTATTAAACAATCTGCTAGCTGCAGAGTCACAGTAATAGGGGATATTTCTCCTAATCCTAATCTTTTAAATATTGATAATGACATAAGGTTGATGCTTGCTCCTAAATCACATAAAAATTTCCCATATAATATGTCTCCTATTGCACATGGAATTGTAAAGCTACAAGGATCTTTAAGCTTTTCAGGAAGCTTTTTAATAATTATAGCATTGTACTCCTCACTAAGTGCAGCAGTCTTACTATCTTCAAACTTATTTTTCCTTATTAAGAATATCCTTCATAATTTTTACATAGGTTGGCATTTGTTCTAGAGCTTTAGCAAATGAAATATTAATTGTAAGCTTCTTAAAAAATTTTAGAAATTTTGAAAATTACTTATCCAACATTTATTGTCGAAGCCCTTGAGGAAATAAAGGTGGTGGGTTTTCAAAATCAAATTTAAGTGGAGAAATAAGTCTCTCTAAACCTTTCAGAGCATCCTTTTTTAGTTCTTCAATCTATACTCTCTCTACCTTNAGTAGATCATAATTTTTATATAGTACTAAAATTACTTGAGGACAAGTAATAATTAAGTTTGGGAGATTTTGATCAAAGGAAAATGTGCTAAGATTTTTATACCTATTTTATACTATTTTTAATGATATTGCACTTTAAAGAAAGGTATTTTTGATGTTTTTTTTAATGAATGATGAATTAGGGTCATTAGAGCAAAAAGATACAAAAAGGAGCAAATTTGGAGCAAAAAGAACCAAAATGTGAAGATTTGAACTAGGCCGCCGACGACGTCCTCGATCCCGCCGACGGCGAGTTTTTCCCGACACTACAGNTCTACCTTAGTCTCTTTTTGAACTCTTCCTTCCAATTCTCTTCCACTTCTGAGTTGAACGACTTTTACTTGCTCTTTATTCTATTCTTTTGAATTTACTTCTGTATTATTAGAAAGTGTCCATTGGGATCTGTTACTTAATGAATTTGCTATTTTTCTCAATTGATTCTCAATATTTCTAATTGTAGCTTGACCAAAGAAAAATATGTTGAGATTTTCATACCTATTTTATACTGTTTTCAATGATATTGCACTTTAAAGAAATATATTTTTGATTTTTTGTTGCAGGAATGATGAATTAGGGTAATTAGAGCAAAAACATAAAAAAGGAGCAAATTTGGAGCAAAAAGAACCAAAATGTGAAAATTTGAACTAGGCCGCCGACGACGTCATTGACCCCGCCGACGACGAGTTTTTCACGAGACTACAGAACAAAATTCTTCAGAAGCCCGCCGACGGAGCCCTCAAGGCCGCTGACGGTGAGATTGACGGTTAATGCCTACTCAAGCTTTGGATAAGGCCAAATTTTGAAGGGATGCTTAGGTAACTCTTGGGAAAGCTCATCCACAACTTTAAAAGAACATTTTGGCCGAAAATTAGGAGGCTCTGGAGGCCCTGGATGTTAGAAAGGCCCTAGAGGTTAGAGAGGTTCCATTAGTGTGTAACAATTGTGAGGATTTCTTCGAGAAATCGTAAGAGTGGAGAGAAAGTGAGAGATTTCTTCCTCCTTGCTACTTCGAAGAGGAATTCTGTGTGCTGTAAAGAAAGGAAGAGATTCAGAGGAACTTCGAGGAGTGTTCTTGGGGAGAATTTAGAGATAAGTTATTTACTTGTTGTAGTTTGTATGACTTTGATTTTATACA
>JXCR01147832.1:54114-90709 GCA_002079205.1 Phalaenopsis hybrid cultivar | reverse complement strand
TTTTACAACTAAAGTGAAGATTACATCCAAGATTCAGGGAGGTCAAAGCCCTTGGAAGTTGGGTGCAAAAAAATAGAGAAATATTATTATCGGGTGAAGAATTGGAGATTTTAGAGTGACATACTAAAATCCCCAATTCAGTCCTATTATTTGGGTGCTGATGTGTAGATGTTAGTCCTCAGGTGAGGGGAACGTGGGAGCTCCGAAGTGAGAGCCGATATCATTGGAGATGTTAGCCCTTAGGTGAGGGGAACGTGGGAGCTCCGAAGTGAGAGCCGGTATCCTCTTACACCTAGCCGCAGAATCAGTAACCAAGCATAGGATTAGTCAATGTTCTTTATGCCTGGACCAAATGGTAAAGCATAGGTATACTCCTATTTGACACAATATAAATTGAACTAATTCATTTTATCCATTCAATATAACTTCTTGACAAGGAGAAGGATGCTTTCTTATATTGAATATCACAATTAAACCCTACTTTATATAATTAGTTATTTATTTGTTATTAAAATTGTTTATTTTTTTCAATTGCCTATTAGTGACAGATAAGCAAATTGAACGTCATTGTTGTAATTAAAGTCTTGCTTTTCTAAGGTCTTAGTCTGTAATTCTAAACTACTCCCTGTGGAATCGATATCTAGGACTCCATTAGAGCCCTATATTACTTGAGCGATACGTATACTTGCGTTGAAAAATTTGACTTTAACATTATTGAATATTATATTTATACATCTTAATCAAATCAGACACATCTATAAAGTCGCGATCAAGTGTTTGGACATTGTTGCTGGAAATTAAATCTTCTAGTAGCACCATCAAATTCTTGTATTTGTCGATTTACAAAAATGTTGGTCAAGTTTTTAGCGTGGTTGCCGAGGAGTGATTGAGTGAGTGAGTAAAATTACGATCAGAGTAACAGACAAATAAGGATTACTAGAAAATTTTTACTTAAAGTGCAACTTTTTTTTATATTTATATTTAAGTTAATTATATTACTGAGTACTGATTTCAAATTGTATGCATAAATTTGGACCTGAAAATCTTATACCCTACGATTCAAAATTAGAACACACTGTTAGAAGAATTAGAAAATTAAGAAGAGAACCTAGAAATTCTGATACAATGGAAAACAACCTGAACAATCAAGGAATAGAGAATTAACACCAACCTAGACCCCTAAGAGATTATGCAAACTCTACAGCAAATGAGATTTGTTTATCTATCCAAAATCCTGATGTAGCTGCTAATTTATTTGAGCTTAAACCTACTATTATCCAAATGGTACAAAACAATCAATTTGGAGGTACACCAAATGAAGATCCTAGTTTATACCTCGCTAGTTTTTTAGGGAGCAATCAATTTGGAGGTACACCAAATGAAGATCCGAACTTACACCTCGCTAGTTTTTTAGAGCTGTGTGCTACTTTTAAATATGACAGAGTCTCAAACGATGTTGTTAGACTTAGACTTTTTCCTTTTTCACTGAGGGATAAGGTTAAGATGTGGTTAAATTTGTTAGCACATTGATCTATTAGAACTTGGGGAAAACTTTCACACAAATTTCTATCCAAATATTTTCCTCCATCCAAAACTGTTAAACAAAGAAATGACAACATCGTTCTGTCAGATTGATGGAGAGTCAATATATGAAGCTTGGGAGAGATTTAAAGATCCAACTTTCACAGAAATTTCTATCCAAATATTTCCCTCCATCCGAAACTGCTAAACTTAGAAATGACATAACATCACTTTCACAGAAATTTATATCCAAATATTTCCCTCCACCCAAAACTGCTAAACTTAGAAATGACATAACATCGTTCTGCAGATTGATGGAAAGTCAATATATGAAGCTTGAGAGAGATTTAAAGATCTTCTTAGGAAGTGTCCTCATCATTCGTTATCAGATTGGTTAATAATTCAAACTTTTTATAATGGATTAGTGGGATCTCTTAGATCGATTATATATGCTGCAGCTGGTAGTTCTTTAATGTCAAAACCTTTTGATGAGGCTTATTCATTAATAGAAGAGATGACTACAAACAATTTTCAATGGCCCTCTGAGCGGGTAAATCCTAAAAGAGTAGCTAGTATCCATGATTCTGATGCAATATCTATGCTAGCTTCACAGATTGTTGCAATATCAAAGAAATTAGATCACTATGGGATGAATTATTCTTCAACACCTCCTATGATGGAAGAAAATTCATCTGGGAATATTGTGGATGTTCAACCTTCATATGAGACCTTAAATTATATTAATAGATCCAACAAACCATATTCGACTATTATAACCCATGTTGGAAGAATCATCCAAATTTTAATTGGAATAACAATTCTTCTACAGATCAACAATGTTATTATAACCCAGGTTGGAAGAATCATCCAAATTTTAATTGGAATAACAATTCTTCTACAAACCATTACAACCCAGGTTGGAAGAATCATCCAAATTTTAATTGGAATAACAATTCTTCTACAAATAAATTATAACCCAGGTTGAAAGAATCATCCAAATTTTAATTGGAATAACAATTCTTCTACAAATCGACAATGGGTAAACAACTCAGTGAACTCATTAGGAAATTCACCCAACCAGGGAAATATTAACTATAGACCTTCTTATCCTCTAGGAATTAACAATAATACTCAAATTAATGAGAAGAAGTTATCTATGGAAGTGTTGTTATTAAACATGGTTCAACAATTAAAGAATCAAGGAAATTAATTACATATTCAAGGAAATCAATTACAACATCAAGGAAGTGCTATTAAGAATATTGAAAACCAATTAGGGCATATCGCTACTGCGCTTAGTAACCAAACATTAGGAACTTTTTCGAGTACTGTGGAACAAAATCCTAAAGATCATGGAAAAGAACAAATTAAGATGATTGCATTATGAAGTGGAAAAGAATTAGAGACAAGAAAGGCGATTCAATTACGAAGTGGAAAAGAATTGGAGACAAGAGTGCAATAAGAAATAGAAACTGAGGTGGAAAAGAATTGGAGATAAGAGTGCAAAAAGAAACAGAAACTGAAAAAGAGAAAGTGGATTTAAAAAAAAGGATCATGAATACCCAAATTTAGAGTATCCATTTACACCAATGAAAATTACTGTGGAAAAACCTCCACCTGAATACCCAATTTAGAGTATCCATTTACACCAATGAAAGTTACCGTGGAAAAACCTCCACCACCATTTCCTCAAAGACTGAAGCATCCTTTTACACCAATGAAAATTATTGTGGAAAAACCTCCACCACCGTTTCCTCAAAGATTGAAGTAAAATAAAGAGAATAAACACACCAATGAAAATTACTGTGGAGAAACCTCCACCACCGTTTCCTCAAAGGTTGAAGCAACACAAACATAATAAACAATTTTCCAAATTTTTAGATATTCTTAAGAAGTTAACAGTAAATATTCCCTTCGTAGAAGCTTTAGAGCAAATGCCCAATTATGTGAAATTTATGAAAGATATACTGATATTCCCTTCAGAGCAGATGCCCAATTATGTGAAATTTATAAAAGATATTCTGAACAAGAAAAGGAAGTTCATAGACAACGAAACTGTTGCACTTAGCGAAGAGTGTAGTACAATTATTAGAAAAATTTCACAGACAACAAAACTGTTGCACTTAGCGAAGAGTGTAGTGCAATTATTTAGAAAAAGTTCTAGAAACTAAGAGAACCTGGTAGTTCACTATACCGTGTGCTATCGGTGAAAAATTTTATGGAAGAGCTTTATGTGATTTGGGAGCAAGCATTAATCTTATGTGAAAAATTTTATGGCAGAGCTTTATGTGACGGAGCCAGTTTTATGGAAGAGCTTTATGCGATTTGGGAGCCAGCATTAATCTTATGCCTCTATCAATTTTCGTTTTATAGAAGAGCTTTATGTGATTTGGGAGCTAGCATTAATCTTATGCCTCTATCAATTTTTAAAAGGATTAGAGCTTTATGTGATTTGGGAGCCAGCATTAATCTTATGCCTCTATCAATTTTCAAAAGATTAGATTGGAGAAGTCTCACCTACTTTTGTAACTCTACAGTTAGCGGATCGTTCAGTTACATATCCTAAAGGAGTTATAGAAGAATGGAAGAGCTTTATGTGATTTGGGAGACAGCATTAATCTTATGCCTCTATCAATTTTCAAAAGATTAGGATTAAGATTCTATAACTCTACAGTTAGCGGATCGTTCAGTTACATATCCTAAGGGAGTTATAGAAGATGCTTTAGTAAAAGTGAATAAATTTATCTTTCGTTACATATCCTAAGGGAGTTATAGAAGATGTGTTAGTAAAAGTTGACAAATTTATCTTTTTTGTGGATTTCATTATTTTAGATATGGAGGAAGATAAAGAAATACCTATCATTTTAGGGAGATCATTTTTAGCTGCTAGAAAAGAGGAAGATAAAGAAATACCTATCATTTTAGGGAGACCATTTTTAGCTACTGGAAAAGCTATTGTAGATGTTCAAAAAGGAGAATTAACTATGAGAGTAAATGATTAAGAAGTGACTTTTAACATTACGAAATCTATGAAATACCCTGCAGTTGAAAGAGATAATGAATATTTTCACATGAAAATTAATGAACATCTACTGAAAGAACATTTTAAAGAACATTTTGAAGATAAAAAGTATTTTGAAAAAGAAGAGCATTTTGAAGAACAAATTGAAGAGAATAATGAAATTATTCTAGATAAATTAGAAAATGAAGAATTAGATTATGTTCAAGAAAGATTTGAGATGTTGGATATTACAGAAAATGCTGATAAGAATCTATTTCCATCAATTATAAAACCACCTGAACTTGAGTTGAAAACATTATCTAACCACTTCAAGTATGTGTTTTTTGGATACTCAGCTACATTACCTGTTATTATATCTTCAGAATTAAATGATCTACAAGAGCAAAGACTGTTTGATACATTAAAAAGATATAAGAAAGCTTTTGGTTGGACCTTAGCTGACATTAAAAGAATCAGTCTTAGATACATTGAAAAGATATAAGAAAGCTTTTGGTTGGACCTTAGCTGACATTAAGGGAATCAGTCATTAAAAAGATATAAGAAAGTTTTTGGTTGGACCTTAGCTGATATTAAAGGAATCAGTCATTCGATATGTATGCACAGAATTATATTAGATGAACAATATAAACTAAGAGTTGATCCACAAAGGAGATTGAATCCGATAAAGAAAGAAGTAATAAGAAGGAAATTTTGAAATGGTTAGACACTAGAATTATATATCCTATTTCAGATAGTGCGTAGGTAAGTCCAAGAAGGAAATTTTGAAATGGTTGGACACTGGAATTATATATCCTATTTCAGACAGTGCTTGATCTAAACCAAGATTTGATCCACAAAGGAGGTTAAACCCTATAATGAAAGAAGTAGTAAAAAAATAATTTTGAAATGGTTAGACACTGGAATTATATATCTTATTTCAGATAGTGCGTGGGTAAGTCCTATTCATTGTGGGTTAGACACTGGAATTATATATCCTATTTCAGATAGTGCGTGGGTAAGTCCAATTCATTGTGCTTAGACACTGGAATTATATATCATATTTCAGATAGTGCATGGGTAAGTCCAATTCATTGTGTTCGTAAAAACTGGAATTATATTCCTATTTCAGATAGTGCGTGGGTAAGTCCAATTCATTGTGTTCCTAAAAAAGGAGGAGTGATTGTTGAAACAAAAGAAAATAATGAATTAATACCTCTTAGACAAGTTACTGGGTGGCGTATTTGCATTTATTATAGAAAATTAAACATTGCCACCAGGAAAGATCACTTCCTTTTACCCTTTTTAGATCAGATAGTGGATAGACTTGTTGGACACAAATATTTTTGCTTTTCAGATGGATATAGCGGTTACTATCAAATTTCTATTGCTCCTGAGGATCAAAACAAGACAACATTTACTAATCCTTTTGGAACTTATGCTTTTATAAGAATGCCTTTCGGATTATGTAATGCACTTGCAACATTCCAGAGATGTATGATGTCCATATTTAGTAAGTTAATTGATGATGGATTGCAAGTATTTATGGTTGATTTCTCTGTATTTGGAACATCATTTGACGCAAGCTTAAATTACCTTAACAAAGTTTTAGAGTTATGCAAAAGAACTAATTTAGTTCTAAATTGGGAGAAATGTCAATTTATGGTTGCAGGAGAAATTGTGTTAGGGCATAAAATTTTGGAAGATGGTACGGAAGCAAACCCTACAAAGATTGAAGTTGTATCTAAACTAACACCTCTTACTAATGTAAGAGAAGTTAGGATNAACTGACACCTCCTACTAATGTAAGAAAGGTTAGGATTTTTCTTGGACATGTTGGTTTTTACAGGCATTTTATTAAAGATTTCTCAAAAGTTACTAAACCTCTATGCCAACTTTTAGAAAAGGACAAGAAATTTGAATTTACCGAAAGCTGTTTAAATGCCTTTGAGTTATTAAAAGAAAAATTAATTACATCCCCTATTATAGTTTCCTCTAACTTGGATCATTTGAACTGATGTGTGATGCTAGTGATTATGTTATTGGAGCTGTTCTTGGACAAAGGTATGAAAAGATTATTTTGAACTGATGTGTGATGTTAGTGATTATGCTATTGGAGCTGTTCTTGGACAAAGGTATGAAATTTTAAAGGAAAAATTAATCACAACCCCTATTATAGTTTTACCTAACTGAGAGAAACCATTTGAACTGATGTGTGATGCTAGTGATTATGCTATTGGAGCTGTTCTTAGACAAAGGTATGAAAAGATTTTTAAAGTCAAAATTAATCACAAGCCCTATTATAGTTTCACCTAACTGGGAGAAACCATTTGAACTGATGTAAGATGCTATATTATGCTATTGGAGCTGTCCTTGGACAAAGGTATGAAAAGATTTTTAAAGTTATATACTACTCTTATGCTATTGGAGCTGTTCTTGGACAAAGGTACGAAAAGATTTTTAAAGTGATATACTATGCTAGTAAAACTCTTAATGATACAGAAATTAACTATACTATTACTGAAATAGAGTTACTAACAATTGTATATGCTTTAGATAAATTTAGATCTTATTTAATTGGAGCTAAATGTGTTGTGCATACTGATCACTCTACTATTAAATATTTGATGTAAGAGAAGGATGCTAAACTAAGGTTGATTAGATGGATACTATTGATGCAAGAATTTGATCTTGTGGTTATTGATAGAAAAGGAACTGATAATCAAATTGCTGATCATTTATCAAGATTAGAAAATCATGAATTATCTAACACCGACAATGAAATTACAGACAATTTCCTTGATGAACAACTTTATAATATTAATGAGTGAAAAATACCATGGTATGCTGATATTGTTAACTATATTGTAAGTGATATTTTGCCACCTATGCTGACATTGCAACAACAAAGAAAATTCATTCATGATGCGAAAGCATATTTTTGGGATGAGTCTTATTTATATAAATAATGTAAGGATCTTATTATGAGGAGATGTGTACCTTATGAAGAAACCGAGCTGATCATTCAGAAATGTCATGATTCTAAATTTGGAGGACATTTTAGGATTGGTAAAACTGCTTATAAAATTTTACAAACTGGATTTTATTGGCCTACCATATTTACAGATGTTTATAGACATATAAAAACTTGTGATCGATGTCAACGAGTAGGCAATATATCTAGAAGAAATGAAATGCCTCTAAATTTCATATTGGAAGTTAAGATCTTTGACGTTTGAGGATTAGATTTTATGGGACCGTTTATTCCTTCATTTGGGAACTTATATAAATAAAATATTGTTTTTCTTATCATGAATCAGTAACAAGTATGGTAATTTGGTTGTTGAAGTAATCTAGTTATCTTATGAAAAATAGAAGCAATAATATTCTTTACTCTTACTGCAAATGCTATAAAGAACGTTGGTTAATTTAAAGTTTGAATAGACTTAAAGACGGGTTAGGTAAGGAAGGCACTAGCTCTCACTCTAGAGTTTCCTCTTCTGCCTCCACCCAAGGCTAAGATCTTGCATCAAAACCTAAAACAATA
Source organism: Phalaenopsis hybrid cultivar (assembly GCA_002079205.1). NCBI lineage: Eukaryota > Viridiplantae > Streptophyta > Magnoliopsida > Asparagales > Orchidaceae > Phalaenopsis > Phalaenopsis hybrid cultivar. The sequence goes on along the minus strand of JXCR01147832.1, from coordinate 82,643 downwards.
AATCAAATTGGGGGCTTTAGCATGCCACTCTAAAGTACTCCAGTTCTACACCCTTTAAAGTTTAATTCCTACTTTATTTGCAATCAATCACATGAATTACATTCTCATTCATACAATTTCATGTGATTCTTATCATTTGTTGACTAAAATAATTCCATTTTGGATCTTACAGGTTCTCATAATAGACATTAACATCTTAATTGGCCAGATCAATAAGTAAATGAAGCATAAGGTTTAAAATCTTCTTAACTTATTCCAACATCAAAGACTAATACTCGTAGAACTTTCATGAAATATTTTACCACTTATCATTTTAAGGGAAAAGATAAAGAAAGCTACTCAGAATTCACAGAGAAAACACAATCACACTTATGTTTAAAAGTAGAATCATGCAAACAAACAAGAAGTCTAAATTGAAAGCGAATGTAGTCACAAAGGTAAAAACTTATCTCAAATCCTCTCCACCAAAGTCTTGAAGTTTCTTAGAATCCCTTCTTTCACATACATAATAAACTACAACTTAAATTAAAAAGAAAAGTGGCGGCGATGGTGGCGGCGGTATGTGGGCGACTTAGATGGTGGTTGAGCTGTCCACTAAAGTCTTGAATCCATGAATTCTTTTGTAATTTTACAAGAGGTGTCTTAGTGTCTCTTCAAAATGTGTCCACATTCAAAGAATCTTCTAGAAGTTGCCTACTTTCAAAAGGTAATTGAATGAATTTTTGTGTCCATTAACTAATTCCCAGGTTTTCACCAAGGGTTGCTTCAAAAACCTCTTAAAAAATTTGTCCAAATTCATTGAACCATCAAGTAACTACTTTTGGAGCTTAGGCGTGGGGTATTGGATGCTTAGGTGCAACTATCTATAATTCACTGGCGCGTAAGCGCCAGTCCTGTGAGCTTAGGTGCTTCGGTTAAATTTCACACCTTCTTCATTTTTGCTCCAAATTTGATCATTTTTCACTCCTTTCACCATTTTTCATCCATTTGATTATACTTGAAAGAAAAAAACACAAATACCTTTCATTAAAGCGCAATATCTTAAAAATAGGTATAATGTGTACATAAAGACTATATATTTTAGGTGTATCATGAGACAGTATACAATCCTCTTCTTTGTAGATGTTGATTATGTAATTATCAATACATTATCTATAGGTAGCACATGCCATGATACCATTTTTTTATCATTTCTTTTATTTGTGGCAACATAGGTCAATATAATCATGACATATGATTCATGAGGGATTACCCTTACTATTTACTATAAAGTTGTAACAACATCCACACTGAAAGGTGATTCTTCTTTTACCTCTTTTTCACTTACTCGGATAGAAGTAAGCTCTCCTTCTCAAACATCCAGCTCTTCCTTTGTCTTTGAGACCAAACACACAATCTGGAATCATATATTGCTCGTACTCAGAGAAAACATTAGTGTGAAGCTTCTACTAACAAACTTGTTGACCTCAATTTTAGTTAAGTTTTAGTTTTTCCTCTTTAGTAGCCTAAGGTCTAGCCATAGGACTTTCCTATTGACTATTCTTAGAAAACTAGACAAGGAACCCTCACCATTAGAAATTCTACACTCCTCTTTACTCAACTTGAAGTTCCACATATTAGTCCTAACCTCTAGCACTTAGTAGGTGGGGTCACTATGAGGAGCTCAAGGACAGTCCCCTTAGGACTGCTGGACCTTAGGGTTGACCCTAGGTGTTGGTCTAATGCTTAAGGTACATACTTGCACTCACAATCTCTCACAACCCTAAAGCTTCTAGACTTTCATCCCTTAATCTTTTGGGAAACTCATGTAGATGGTCTCCTAGACCCACTAGCCCTAGGCTAGGGTTTAGCTAAAAACACTAAATAGAGGACCCAAAATGGTGTTTCCATTGGTCCATGACTCATTTATGGTGGTTGAGTCCCCAATTCTACCAAAAATACCCAGCTTGGCCTTTTGTTCCTAAACTCCGCCAAATTACCTTTATACCCTTGAAACCCTAACTCTGGCCAAAATTCTCAAATTCACCCAAAACACCCAGACTTGTTAAAAAATCATTCCAAACCTTTTGAAAACATCCAAATTACCCAAAATTACCGAAATGCCCCTCCTGGGCCCAAAATTTTAAAAATTCTAAAAAACCCCAAAAATTCCCAAAATCTCTCAAATGTTCCCAATTTTATTTTTCTAAACTACCACATGACCCAATTTGGCCAATTTGACCATCTTTGACCAAACCTCCCAAATTGCCTTTTAAAGGCCCATTTTTTCCTCAAATCTACCTCAAATGTCTACAAAAGTGGTCTCGATTTCCCCCAATTTCAATTCTAAACTCAAATTCACCCTTGATATAACCAATATAGACCAAATCCAAGCCTAATTGGTCCATCATTTGAGCCCAATTTTGATTATCCACCCGGCCACTCTAAAATGGATTTTGAGCAAACCCCAAATCAGCCTTGGTCAAATTTGGGTCTAGTCATTTAACCACGACCAGAAGCTCCATCGCTATGCTCCTGAGACCCACACAAAGCTTCTACAAGCATCCAATCAAGGCTACACCTCTTGGACCAAGGTATTTAAAGTTAACCCTAAACCAAGCTTCTTTTAATTATCCATGAATATAAAGTTAATTTAAGGGTTCATCAACCGTATGGATGTGTTTGACTCGTCAAGGCGAGCATTTTAAAAAGAGCTGCAATCAAATTCATTCAGAATCGAGTGAGATATTAGCATTTTAAAATGGAAGGTTTTTGGGTCCAGTTCATTTGGGACGATGACTTGTAAACGTCAGATCGAGCATGTTTTGATTGGGTGGAACCAATTGTGTCGAACGGAGCGCAGTCTGATTGGGCTGGAAATGAGCATCAAACATGTATTGATTGGGCAACCCCAATTGTGTCGAACGGAGCACAGTCTGATGGGGCGGGAAATGAGCTGGCTGGCAGCGCCCAATCAGGTAGCAACACAAGGCATGTTCGACCCTACGAGGTTGACATAGATAAGTTAAAAAATAAGAGATTTTTCTTATTTATTTAATCTCCAAAACTTAAGAAATACATAACTTTGTGCAGAAAACTCACAAAAGTAAAATAAAAATACCCTCTTTCTCAGCGAACAGAGGAGAACAATGTGAAATTACTTTGAAGACCATTTGATGCTTGTTTTATTTTTAATTAATTAAACACTACTTTTAGTATTTTGATTCTCCATGCATATAGGCATTTCACCATGGCTTGAATTTTTGGCATGTTGTAGCCTCTGTCAAGGGGAACATTGTCTGATTTTTCCAAAGTCATAGGAGACCTCTAGACAGAGATCCATATTTTTCAAGTTTATGCACATTATTTTCTTAAATTAATTATAATAATTAACATTTTGCTTAGACAAATCCAATAAAATTTTGGAAGGTTTACTATGATCAGAGAGCCCTTAGAAAAATTTCTCATGAGTTAAGTCATTAAAAATACACCTAATCTTTACAAACCTTAAATCACTAAGTTAATTAATTTTGGAAAATAAAACTCAAAATGACTTGACTTTTTATCTCCACTATTGTTTAAGATCCAGAGAACTCGCTATAAAAAGTTCAAAGTATTTTGAGTTCATTTGGTGACTTAAGTTTATTTTTAAAGATAAAAATCATTTTAGCACTTAAATGATTTTTAAAAATCAAAATATGAATTAAAAATTTATAAAAACTTGTTTTTTAAGTTCTCTGTCATCAGGGGTATTTTCTAAAAATAAAATGGTAATTAAAATAAAAACTTGATTTTTAGCCTTTTTTATATTTAAATAATTAAAAATCCATTAAAATAAAAAATAATAATAAAATTCATGAAATGTTATAAATTTATTTTTAAGCACTTAGGAACAATTGGCATATTTTTTCCTGATTTTCTAAATAAAGATATTGAATTTTGAAGCTTAAAATAATTTTTAAAAACTAAAATTGGATTTTCACTAAAATAATTCTAATAATTCAAAGAAATATCGCAAAAATGTGAAATTTATTTCTTTATGTCCCTTGACATCAGAGAGATTTAATAAAAATACAAAACTTAATTTTCCACATATAAAATATTTTATAATTAATAAACACTACATGAATCAAAATAATTCTTAAAATTCTAATAAAAGTCAAAAAAATCATGAAATTTGGTCCAAAGGCTTCTCTAGTTTAAGTCTTCCTCCAATAAAAATTTGAAGAGATTAGGATTTACCTTGGTCAAGTTAAAAATTCTTTGAAAAATCCTATTTTTGCATAAAAAATAATTTTATAGATAAATTAAATTTTGAAAAATCATACTTTCTCCTCTGATGTCTCAATTGACCCATGAGTGAGGTAGGATAACAATTCCAAAGTCATTTGGATTAAATTTGATGAATTATGAAGAGATAGAGCCTTAGAGACAAATGTGTAATTTTTTAAATTTAGCCTTAATTAACATTTAGGCCTAATTTCAGAAAGGGAAATGGGAAATATTTGATTCTAATTAACATATTTGGATGTTTGGAACACAAAGGGTTAACTGGTAGAAACCAATCTCACTTGTCCTAATTAAAAAAGAATAAATTTGTAATTTCCTTAAAATACATAAATTTGGGAGTCTAGCTGATTAAATGATCCTAGATTTAGGGGTATTATTTTGGGTGTTAATTACTCACTAATTTAATACCCCTCTTTGATGAACCAAAAAAATATGAATCATCACCGTCACTTATAAGTCAATTTACACTCACCAAAATCTTAAGGGCTTAGTAGTGACTTAGGCTAAATCAAGTTTCATTTAAATAAAGATTAGAAAAGTAAATATCATCGAAAATTAAAACATCTTTCAAACACTACAAGCCCAAGTCAAATTTTGGCTAAGTCTCTTAAACTTGTCTCTTTAAGGGTCTTCACCCACATAATTCTTAAATTAAATTACAAGTGATAATTACCCTATTCTTAGGGATAATTGAGACATCAATGCTCACTGAGCACCAAGGGAATTTACAAGATGAATTATTAAGCAACATAATAAGTTTAAAAGAACTTGGGATTTTTCACCAGGCAGCGAAAAAGCAGCACGGACCTGCTTCTTTCTCTAGATCTGTTGGATACCTCGGAGATCTACTAAACTTAATATATTTTTCTTGACAGAATCATCCTTAATTAAACTCCTACGGACCAACCAAGATATGACATTAAACTACCAAAACCTTAATTTTTTTTCCTCTACATGAACTACCCTTACATGCATTTTAAATTTCAGGTGGTGGAATGAGAAGACTCGTCAGGTACGCTTTTACAGTTTTCAGCATCATCTTTCTTGTACTTTATGCTATACTTTTATGCTTACAATTTTGCATGTTAAACAACGATTCCACCCTGCATGAAAACTAAAACTATCACGATAGCCACAAAACCAAAACTAAAACTAAAATCAATCAAGTTAAAATTCACCGCCACAACATTCAAAATATAAAACAACTCAAAATTTAATCACAAACATCACACAAAACTACAATTGCAATTAAATTAAGATGTCTCTATCGGATGATCGGGAATTCCTTGGAGGAGGTAACCTACGGTTGCTAACGAGGCTTCCCACAGTCTAAAGAAAATTATGGAACTCATTAAGTTGAGTTTAGTAAATTCATTTGGACTAAGTCAATCCAATAGAAAATAGTGGTACCTGAACGTGGGAACCGCAGGATCCTAACCGGTGTCGCTCTAATCAACTTTATCATGCCCCCAAAAAATTTAAAGTACTACAACCATATGGCTACCTGATTTGTCATAAAAATTTGACACACTAGAAAATTCAAGCTCGTCACAGCAAGGAGCTTGAGCTAGCATGGTGGGCATCACGACCATCTTTAACAGCAAAACCTGTCTTCCAGAGCTAAATCAATCTTCCTTCTTTAGATATAAACAATAAAGCCATAGTACTTTGAGGTTGTTTGCTTTTGTAATGTAAATACTTACCTTATCTTTAGGTCTTTGTATAGCCCTGCTATACAATATAAGCCCTAACTCATCTTAGGATTCTGAGGTTGTCGTTACGATGAGTTAGGGCTTATTTTTGTGATAGTTTCACACGAATGTAAGCCCTAACTAATAAAATTGGCAGGATGAAACACCTAAATATTTATCCTCAGAAATGAAGCCAAATATTAGGATAGCTTGGGAAGTCACCGAGGTACTCCTCTGGATCCATGACATCCCCTAGTTCTTGCTCCTTTGGACTCTACAACAAAATGTTCCAAATTTGAACCAATCCCTTTTCACACCTCTACGTCCGATCTCATTGAAAAGTTCTACCTTTGGAACTCCTTGAAGATAATATTTCCTGATTTTTACTGAGAGTCTTCTTAGGTGACTTCAGTCATTTAAGATGTAATTAACTAAAGGGGCTTGCCCTTATAGGAAGCTTGTCCGAACCTAACTTAATATAAACCCTATTTAATCCTTTATATTAAATAAGGAAAATTATCGATAAATTAAATAATTTTGCAGACCAAACGACCGTCATATGTTCCTTAGTTTATTTGATCAAGCCTCATCCTCATGTTTTGTGTTTATCCTTTGGGGTAGATGCAAGATAGTGCTCTTTCATTTAAACTATAAAAAATATGGGGTCAGTTTGATTTCATATTTTTCTAAACAGTGTTAAACTATGAAAAATATGGGGTCAGTTTGATTTCATATTTTTCTAAAACTAAATATATATGTAAATTAAAACGTCCTTCCGAAGCAGGCAACGATATTTAGATTCCGGGGACCGACAGTTTCTTACAGACAACTCCTCCAAGCAAAAATAGCGCTGACAGCTTCTGGCGACTCCGCTGGGGATAAGCTTTTCTAACCATTCAAATCAAGAAATATTATCTTCACACATCGGTAATGTGTCCATGTCTCTCTTGGACCAAGTTACCCTTCTTCCGTTGGCATACTTTACCCATTTCTGCCTTAGGAAGGTACAACTAACTCCTTGGACTTCAAGACTATCTGTTCAACCATCTTTGAACAGTGGGGTTCTGGAGGCCATTAAGGACTCTTTAAATTTTCATGTGGGGTCGGACCCCTAATAGGTGTGTCGACAGACTAGTTCCACCTAGGTGTTGTGTGTTGTAAAGTTGGTCCCGCCCTGGGTCATAAACTTTGCATTTCTTCGTCTCCTTTGGGTTTTGTTTGCTTTTCTGTGAATCAAGCCAAGTTATTGTGCCTCTTGGTGCTTATTTAATTTTCTAATTACAACTCTTCAATGCTTTAATCACAAGAGAATAACAAATTTGAAAAATAAAATAATAAAGAATGCCTAGTTCATAAGATAGGTGTGTCAATTCGAGTACTTCTGTCGAAACTGCAAGGCATGGGACATAGCTGACTTTTGAAAATTCTTCAAATCGCAGGGATAATGTCTTCGCTAAGGTTGATCTTTTATATTGCCTATGAAATGGAGTTTGCTGTCAATAGGGATGAACTTCCTTACTTGGCAGTTATATAATTTGGATAAGGGTTCGATGATATTGGAGTCAAGTTCGTAAAGGTGGTCGTCATAGTGATGAAGTTTGAAACAGATAAGTCTGTGGAGCCTATTGTAGAGTTCAACTTGAAGTCTACCAAAGACTTCCCCCCTTCAAAGGTGTTGATTAATAAGAGCCCTACTAGTGTTGCAAAGTCTGTCATTAAGAGCGTTGAGATTTCTCCGAGAAATGTTTTTACTCCTACTACCGGATTCACTGTCACCATGCAAACTGTTTTGCCGAGTAAGGGAAAAGAGATTCTACGTGAGGAAGAGACAGTTGATGCTTATGCCCCACTACTTTCTAGATTCGATATTTAGTCAATTTTAAAGCATGTACAATTGATAAAGGCACAGGAAAGGAGGTGCGGCCAGGAAATTTTAAAAGCCAAACAACCTCGACAATCCCGCCAATAATAGGCACAACAATATGACCAGTCTAGCCAAAAACTTCCTCAGGGAAGATCATACCGAGCAGATAATAAGAGGATATCCTTGGCAGGACGACAGAAAGTGGTGTATTCCTTCAAATAGGAAGTCATGTCAAAGATGTTCCATGACTTGCTAAAGGAACAAAGATTTAGTCTACCAAAGCCGAAAAAGTGAGAGGAAGCCAATATGAAAGATCATCCTCAATATTTTCCATACCACCAGTTACTCGGCCGCACCATAGAAAACTGCTTTGTCTTTAAGGATTGGCTTGAGAAGAATTTCAAAAGTCGTAATGTAACGATCCCGAAAGAGTATTTGAAAGAACCTGAAAAAGGTTCCGTAAATATTACTTCAGTTTAATCAATTAACTTCTACACAACCACACCGAAGCTCAACAAAAGAAATGATATTCTTTAGAAATCCCCAATTGACCTAAAAGTAATCAAAGGAAACTCGATTAACACTAAGCTAGAGAGACTCCAAGCTAATATTGCACGATTATTTGAAGAACAAAGAAAAGATATGAATGATGAAAATTACGATGTGCCAAATTACATGGACAAAAGATTAACTGAAATCAATGTCGTCGAGACTTGAGCCGAGTTATCAGCGTGTGACGCTCCATCTTTTGGTGAGGAGAACACCGTGGATGCGAGGCAAGGGGCCACCCAACAAAGGGACAAATAGATCAATCGTCTCGAAAGGAAAATTGAAGAATTGACGACCACCGTGATTGCAGTGGAAAGCCAGTCACAATCACTACAGATGACACTTCCAAAAATGAGCCAACCAGAAACCATCCATGTTGCAAATGAAAGAAAAGAATTCACTTCTAATAAACAATCAAAGAAATACTCTGTCCAAAGCGTCATACCAGAAAATGAATTTAAACAAATAGTTGAACAAGTTTGGGAGGCCTTAACCCAGTCTAAGGGTGGTGCTTTGATTTTAAATGGTAGACCTACCCGGAGGAGTTTGATGTCGTACCTTACCCCAAGGGTTTTTTGTCACTGAACTTTAAGCTATTTCACGGGACTGGAAATCCCATCAACACTTAACACATTTTCGAGCTAGTTGTGGCAATATCAGAGGTAACAAAACCTTAATTTTTCGTCAGTTTATTAGTAGTCTGTCAGGAATAGCATTTGATTGGTATGTCGAGTTGCTCAACGGATCAATGAAGAAATTAGACGAGTTAGAACTATTGTTTGTAAAAAGATTTATTGGAGTGCAGCATCATGTTTCTAATGGAGATCTCGTGGTAGAAAAGCAAAAGCCTAACGAGACTTTAGTAGATTATATTTTGAGGTGGAAAAATCTTAGCATTAAGTGTGAGCCTCAACTATAAGAACAACATGAAATTGAGATTTTACTCAAAAGCATCCATGGACCGATAGGTTTCATGCTTAAGGAACTCACTATCAATTCTTTTGAGAAGTTACTCAACAAAGCTAGCTATCTGCAAGAAGAAGTCAAGCATATGGATTCTCATCAGAGGCTGAGAGGTCCAGGATAACTAATATATTCGAGAAGAAATCTGGGACAGTTGCTGTGGTTAGCAGAGGAAAACGACAATTGTAAATACAAGCAGAACAACATCAACAAACCTTCCAACATCCTCTTCAGAATATTCAACAATCGTCTCAGCAGAGACCTTACCAGACATATGAAGGACAAGTTCCAACAATGAACACTCGATCAAATGGGATATATTCTTCTAAAGATGAAGCAACAAAAAAGATGTTCTGCAGTCTGATCAAGAATCCCGAGTTCAGGTTGCCTAAGCCAAAGAAGCCTGATGAGGTCAATAAGAAATGACATATGAGATATTGTCCGTACCACAGGTTCATCATACACAACATAGAGGAGTGTTACAGTTTCAAAGACTTTCTTGAGGAGAATGTCAAATGTGGAAATGTAACGATCCTAGAAGAATATTTGAAAGCAACCTAAAAGAGGTTCTATCAATATGATTTTGGTCCATCTGTTTGTTCTAACCTATTCCTACGCAACTGCCAATGAATGAAATGCCTCTTGGCTACTATTTTATTACTATTTTTGTTTAAATGGGAAATTAGAAGATCAGTGTTAGTCTATCCCATCCCTCCCACCTCAATTAATGAAAAGAAAGGGTTTGTTGTTGTTCAAGATTGTGCAATACTTAAAAAAATTGATCACCTCAAAAGAAAATTTTGGATATTTTGATAAAACTATGACGTCAGGCGAGAATGAAATTAATGCCCTAATAACTAAGTCATCCACTTTAAGGAATTTGGACTGTGTTCTAACTTGATTTCAAAATAAGATAATGTGGTTTAAATACAAATAGTTGACTCGGGATATCATGAGTCTTTTAATTGCCTGCCACGTGACTGGGTCCTGGCTTTCAAACGAGTTATAATATTCCAAAATTTAACTTAAGAAACATTTGAGGATTATTAGTCAGAGGAATTTGGACATTCAAAATCTTTAAAAGAAATATGTTCCACCAGATATAGTAATTCTCAGCAAACAAAAGGAGCAAAAAAAAAATTGTTGTGTGAAAATTCCCCCAGAAGGAGCTTGAGGTGAGCTTATAATAAAAAAATTTGTGTTTGAATTAAGACATTCAAAATCTTTAAATCATGCTCTACCAGATATAGTAATTATCAACAAAACATGGGGAGAAGGAAAAAAAAAGAAAAAAAAAGGATTATGTGCAAAGTTTTAAACAAAAAAAAAAATCAAAAGCAAAAGAAAAGTCTCCCTTAGAAGAAGCTTGAGGTGGACATATAATAAAAAATAGGGGACCTAGTTTCCCCTGATTAATGAAACTTAGAATGTTCGCTTAAGAAAATTCTTTTGATATTATATTCAAGAAAAAGTTCAACGAGCTAGAGTCTTTTGGTCGGTTATTAATTAACTCAGAAATATCTTTGGAAAATGAAAGATGTTTTGATCACACGACCAACATTCCGAAATCTGCTTAGGCTCAGAAAGAAGGAATTAAGGAAATGATGATGATATTAGTAGTTAATAGAAATTCAAACCTGAAGTCATATCCTTCAGTGTCCAACAAATACAACTCCAACTTCAAATTGACGAATGTTAGAAAGATTTCTCAAAGGCAACTTCAAAAACCTTTACAGAATCAGCAACAAATCAAATGATGACTGCTATAAAAAAAGCTACGAACTTACAGCCTCTTCAACCGTGGTATCCGTAAAAATAGCGCATCTATTATGTGTATTTGAAAGAATATTGTTATGATGGTACCTTAAGAATGGGCTATTTTCTACATTTGTCCTTTATCATTGGATGATACTTCAAGAAGTATTGCGCCTTGCAATGTTTCAGAGACAAAGACTCATTCTTAGAAGCTTAGACGTTGTGCTTGTCTGAAACTGGGTCCAAATCCTAATAAAAAGAAAAGAAAATGATAAATTTCTCGAGTGTGAGGTTTCTTACTCTTTCTTGCGTAGCACAACTACATTATTCTGCACCAGTTTTCTTCACATGCCCGTAGAATTTCTCAGTCTGCACAAAATCTCACAAAGTTTCACAATTTTTCCTCACCAATGTCAATCTTCGCAAATTCTACTAGTTTCCCACGAATTTGAAGCACTATATTCTAGAGGTTGAGGATTCTACATCTGATTCCTTGTTGCTTTAGGTTCTCATCCTATTGCAATCTTTCAAATCAAATCTAGAGGTTGAAGATTTTACATCCGATACCGCGTTGTTTTAGAAGCTCCTCCTATTGCAATCCTTCAAATTAAATTCTAGAGGTTGAGGATTCTACATCTGATTCTGCGTTGCTTTAGGTTCTCATCCTATCACAATCTTTCAAATCAAATATAGGGGTTGAATATTTTACATTTGATACCGCGTTGCTATAGGAACTAATCCTATCGCAATTATTCAAATCAAATTCTAGAGGTTGAGGATTCTACATCCGATTCCGCATTGCTTTAGGTTCTCATCCTATCGTAATCTTTCAAATCAAATCTAGAGGTTGAGGATTCTACATCCAATTCCGCATTGCTTTAGGTTCTCATCCTATCGCAATCTTTCAAATCAAATCTAGAGGTTGAGGATTCTACATCCAATTCCGTGTTGCTTTAGGTTCTCATTCTATCGCAATATTTTAAATCAAATCTAGAGGTTGAAGATTTTACATCTGATTCTGCGTTCCTTTAGGTTCTCATCCTATCGTAATCTTTAAAATCAAATATAGAGGTTGAGGATTTTACTTTCGATTCTGCGTTGCTTTAGGTTCTTATCCTATCGCAATATTTCAAATTAAATCTAGAGGTTGAGGATTTTACATCTGATTTCGCATTACATTAGGTTCTCATCCTATCACAATCTTTCAAATCAAATCTTGAGGTTTAGGATTCTACATCCGATTCCGCGTTGTTTTAGGTTCTCATCCTATTACAATCATTCAAATCAAATCTAGAGGTTAAAGATTTTACATCCGATACTGCGTTGCTTTAGGAGCTCATCCTATTGAGATCTTTCAAATCAAATTCTAGAGGTTGAGGATTCTACATCTTATATTGCGTTGCTTTAGGAGCTTATCCTATTGCAATCTTTCAAATCAAATACTAGAGGTTGAGGACTCTACATCCGATTACGCGTTGCTTTAGGTTCCCATCCTATTGCAATCATTCGAATCAAATATAGAGGTTGAGGAGTCTACATCTGATTCTGCATTGCTTTAGGTTCTCATCCTATCGCAATTTTTCAAATCAAATTTAGAGGTTGAGGATTCTACATTTGATTTTGCGTTGCTTTAGGTTCTCATCCTATTGCAATCTTTCAAATTAAATTTAAAGGTTGAAGATTTTACATCTGATTCCACATTGCTTTAGGTTCTCATCCTATCGCAATCTTTCAAATAAAATCTAGAGGTTGAGGATTCTACATCCGATTCCGCGTTGCTTTAGGTTCTCATCCTATCACAATCTTTCAAATAAAATCTAGAGGTTAAGGATTCTACATCCGATTCCGCGTTGCTTTAGGTTCTCATCCTATTGCAATCTTTAAAATCAAATCTAGAGATTGAAGATTTTACATCCAATACCGCATTGCCTTAGGAGCTCATCGTATTGCAATCTTTCAAATCAAATATAGAGGTTGAGGATTCTACATCCGATTTCACATTGCTTTAGGTTCTCATCCTATTATAATCCTTCAAATCAAATTCTAGAGGTTAAAGATTTCATATTCAATACCGCGTTGCTTTAGAAGCTCTTCCTATTGCAATCTTTCAAATCAAATTCTAGAGATTGAGGATTTCACATTCAAAATCGCGTTGCTTCAGTAGCTCCTCCTATTGCAATCTTCCAAATCAAATCCTACGATATACTATAGGTTGAGGATTTTATATCCAATTGTGCGTTGCTTTAGGAACCTCTCCTATTGTAATCTTTTGAATCAAATTAAACGATATTCTTGAGGTTGAGGGAATAAGCCCTTCGATTAATTCAAGGCATCATATTCTCATCTTTTGAAATTATTTTTAAGCCCACCTTAAATGGATTATGGCATTTGATTCTTTTTTTGGGATTGATACCCAAATTTCAATTCCCACCTCGGGGTCAGCACTTACATACTAATTCCCATCCTTTATAAATACCTGAAATTTCATAACTCAAAATTCACTCTCTGATCCCAAATGAGAGTCCCTACTCCTTGATTTCAATGACACGATAACCTGCTAATTCCCCAACAGAAACAAATCACACACACAACTCTACACATTCTTCCAGGTCTGTTGACTTAAGAGTTTGTATTGGTTTTTGTTAATCTCGTCGGTCAACGCCAATACGCATGGTGAGCTTGCCCAACACACCACTCCTATTGCGGGTTCATTTGTTGACCTCACTTTTGATTGAGGTTTAATTTTTCCTCTTTAGTAGCCTAAGATCTAGCCATAGGACTTTCCCATTGACTATTCTTCAACTACAAGGAACCCTCACCATTAGAAATTCTACACTCCTCTTTACTCAACTTGAAGTTCCACATATTGGTCTTAACCTTTAGCACTTAGTAAGTGGGGTCATTATGGGGGAGCTCAAGGAGAGTCCCCTTAGGACTGCTAGAACATAGGGTTGACCCTGGGTGTTGGTCTAGGACTTATGATACATACTTACACTCACAATCACTCACAACCCTAAAGCTTCTAAACTTTCAACCCTTGATCTTTAGGGAGACTCATGTAGATGGCCTCCTAGACCCACTAGCCCTAGGCTAGAGTTTAGCTAATACCACTACATAGAGGACCTAATCCGTTGGTCCATGACTCATTTATGGTGGTTAACTCCCCAATTCTAAAGAAAAATACCCAGCTTGGCCTTTTGCCCATATACTCCCCTAAGTTACCTAAATACCCTTGAAACCCTAAATTTGGCCAAAATTCTTAAATTCACCCAAAACATCCAAATCTGTTCAAAAATCATTCCAAACCTTTTGAAAACATCATAATTACCCAAAATTACAAAAAAATTGCCAAATTACCAAAATGCCCCTCCTGGGCCCAAAATTTTAAAAATTCTAAAAAATCCCTAAAATTTCTAAAATCTTCCAAATATTCCTAATTTCATTTTTTTCAACTATCACATGACTCAATTTGTTCAATTTGACCATATTTGACAAAAAACCCCCAAATTGCCTTTTAAAGGCCCATTTTTCCCCAAATCTACCTTAAATGTCTATCAAATTGGTCTCAATTTCCCCCAATTTCAATTCTAAACTCAAATTTGCCCTTGATATGACCAATATAGACCAAATATAAGCCCAATTGATCCATAATTTGAGCCCAATTTGATTTAGATCAAAGCCCCAATTTTGGCCACATGACATAATCTCATCAAATTGAATATCTTAACCCCAAAATTGGCACCCAATTTATGTTGAAAATTCTTCATGAGGTTTCTATTGACTATTTTAAATGATCAATTTGGACTTGACCCAAGGCTAGCCCAACTTAGACACAAACCTTGCCCAATATGCCCAAATTGATCAAATTTTAAAATTCCCCCAAATTGACCATTCAATTGAACTTAAAACCACTTTCATCCTTCACCAAAGTTGTTCCTTACAATCATACACACCAAATGCAATATTTATTTGGGCCAATTGACTTGCCTAACCTAGCCCAAACCCATTTTTTGGCCGTTTGCACCCACTTTGACCTATGCACTAAATGTGTCCTAACCACCCTAAAGTCATCAAATTAAGTCCACCACAGCCATTAGTTGGACCCTAAGATTGAGCCAATAACCATATAACCAAAGCTAGATGATTCATAGACCAAGGGTCCCTCAAATTAAGGGATTTTATTTCCATTTTTTCTTAGGCTTAAGATACCTTTGCCAAATTAATACCTCATTGCAATAAATTGCTGTGACATATTCCCCTAACTTCTGTGAGCCAAGAAGTGACCAATGCCTGGCCGGCCAACCACCTTGGTGGCTGGAAAATGGACAAAACCTTGGCCAAGAAAGGGGATTTTCACCCAACAAGGCCAAATCAGCCTAGCTGCTCATTGGAGCTTCTCTGCCCTCCACATAAACAACAAAATGCACCCCTCAATTGGCCCTGGCAGCCAGCCTAGGCCATTTTATGTAAACTCCCCATCCATGGCTAAAAAGAGAGAGCTTGACGTTCCTTGGCGAGTCTTTATAAAATTTCTTCCAGAGCTTCCTCGAGACTTCTTGAGCTTAACAAAACCATCCCTAGCCACTCAAAGCCATTGCTCCAGTTCAATTTTGGAGCTCAATTTCAAGGCTAAAACAGGACATCCTCCAAACCTCCACCAAATTCAAATTAATTGCACCCAAATCATCCCAACATCAAGAGAGGAAGATCCCCCACAAAAGCCACATCACCCGACCACCCTAAGGTGGATTTTGAGCAAACCCCCAAATCGTCCTTGGTCAAATTTGGGCTAGGCATTTCACCACGACCAGAGGCTCCATCCCTATGCTCCTGGGACCCACACAAAGCTTCTACAAGGATCCAATCGAGGCTACACCTCTTGGATAAATGTATTGAAAGTTAATCCTAAACCGAGCTTTTTTTTATTATTCATGAATATAAAGTTAATTTAAGGGATCATCAAACATATAGATGTGTTTCACTAGTCAAGACGAGCATTTTAAAAAAACTGCACTCAATTTCATTAAGAGTTGAGTGAGATATTAGCGCTTTAAAATAGATGGTTTTCAGGTCCAGTTCATTAGGGACGATGACCCATGTTTGTCAGATCGAGCGTGCATTGATTGGGCGGCCCTGATCGCGTCGGACAGAGCGCGGTCCAATGTGGTGGGAAATGAGGTGGCTGGTAGCGCCCAAACAGGCAGCGACACATGGCATGTTCGACCGTACGAGTTTGACATCGATAAGTAGAAAAATAGGGGCTTTTTCTTATTTATTTAATCCCCAAAACTTAAAAAATACATAACTTTTTGTAGAAAGCTCACAAAAATAAAATAAAAATACCCACTTTCTCAGTGAATAGAGGAGAAAAATGTGAAAATAATTTGAAGGCTATTTGATGCTTGTTTTATTTTTAATTAATTAAACACTATTTTGAGTATTTTGATTCTTCATGCATACAGGCATTTCATCATTGCTTGAATTTTTGGCATGTTGTAGCCTCTATCAAGGGGAAAATTGATTGATTTTTCCAAAGTCATAGGAGACTTCTAGACAGAGATCCATATTTTTCAAGTTTATGCACATTATTTGATTAAATTAATCATAATTATTAACATTTTGCTTAGATAAAGCCAAGAAAATTTTGGATGGTTTATTATGATAACCCTTAAGAAAATTTTTCATGAGTCAAGTCATTCAAATTACACCTAATCTTTACAAACCTTAGATCACTAAGATAATTCATTTTGGAAGATAAAAACATCAAAATGACTTGATTGTTTATCTCCTCTATTGTTTAGGATCTAGAGAACTCGCCACAAAAATTTCAAAGCATTTTGAGTTCATTTAGTAACTTATGTTGATTTTTAAAGATAAATATCATTTTAACACTTAAATTATTTTTAAAAATCAAAATATGACTAAAAAATTTATAAAAAGTTATTTTTTAAGTTCTCTGTGACCAGGGGTATTTTCTAAAAATAAAATGGTATTTAAAATAAAAACTTGATTTTTAGCCTTTTTTTAATATTTAAATAATTAAAAATCCATAAGTATCATAAAAATGATAAAATTCATGAAATTATTCTAAATTTATTCCTAAGCATTTAGGAACAATTGGGATATTTTTCCTGATTTTCTAAATAAAGATACTAAATTTTGAAGCTTAAAATAATTTTTAAAAGCTAAAAATGGATTTTTACTAAAATAATTCCAATAATTCAAAGAAAAATTAGAAAAATGTGAAATTTGTTTCTATGTGTCCCTTAACATTAGAGAGATTTAATGAAAATACAAAACTTAATTTTCACATTTAAAATATTTTATAATTAATAAACACTACAAAAATTAAATTAACTCTTAAAATTCAACTAAAATTCAAAAAATTATGAAATTTGGTCCAAAGGCTTCTCTAGTCCAAACCAACCTCCAGTAAAAATTTGAAGGGATTAGGATTTACCTTGGTCAAGTTAGGAATTTTCTTTGAAAAACCCTATTTTTGCATTAAAAATAGTTATATAGATAGATTAAATTTTGAAAAATCACACTTTCTCCTATGATGTCTCAACTGACCCACAAGTGAGGTAGGATAAAAATTCTAAAGTCATTTGAATTAAATTTGATGAATTGTAATGTGATAGAGCCTTATGGGCAAATGTGTAATTTTGGAAATTTAGCCTTAATTAACATTAAGGCCTAATTTCAGAAAGGGAAATGGGAAATATTTGATTCTAATTAACATATGTAATTGTTTGAAACACAAGGGGTTAGCTGGTAGAAACCAACCTCACTTGTCCTAATTAAAAAAAGGATAAATTTGCAATTTTCTTAAATTACATAAATTTGGGAGTCTAGCCGATTAAATGTTCCTAGATTTAGGGGTATGATTTTGGGTGTTAATAACTCACTAATTTAATACCCATATTTGATGAATTAAAAAAAAACATGAGTCATCACTATCACTTATTAGTCAATTTCATATGCAATGACTAAGACACTCATCAAAATCTTAAGGGCTTAGTAGTGACTTAGGCTAAATTTAGTTTCATTTAAATAAGGATTAGAAAAGTAAAGTTCATTAAAAATTAATACAACTTTCAAACACTACAAGCCCATGTCCAAATTTGGCTAAGTCTCTTAAACTTGTCTCTTTAAGGGTCTTCACCCACATAATTCTTAAATTGAATTACGAGTGATAATTACCCTATTCTTAGGGATAATTAAGACATCAATCCTCACTGAGCACTAAGGGTATTTATAAGATGAATTATTAAGCAACATAATAAGTTTAAACGAACTCGGGATTTTCCACCAGGCAGCGAGAGAGTAGCACAGACTGCTTCTTTCTCTAGATCTATTGGATACCTCAGAGATTTATTAAACTTAATATGTTTTGCTTGACAGAATCATCCTTAATTAAACTCCTAAGGACCCGCCAAGATATGACATAGGGTTAGGAAAACTACCAAAATCTTACTTTTTTTACCTCTACATTAACTGCCCTCACATGCATTTTAAGTTTTAAGTGGTGGAACAAGAAGACTCGTTATGAACACTTTTACAGTTATCAGCATCATCTTTCTTGTAATTTTATGCTATACTTTTATGCTTACAATTTTACATGATAAACAATGATGCCACCCTGCATGAAAACTGAAACTATAAGGATAGCCACAAAACCAAAACTGAAACTAAAATCAACCAAGATAAAATTAACTGCCACAACATTCAAAATATAAAACGACTCAAAATTTAATCACAAATATCACACAAAACTATGATTGCAACTAAATTAAGATATCTTTATCAGATGATCTGGAATTTCTTGGAGGAGGTAACCTACGATTTCTAACAAGGCTTCCCATGGTCTAAATGAAATTATGAAACTCATTAAGTTGAGTTTAGTAAATTCACTTGAACTAAGTGAATCGAATAGAAAATAGTGGTGCTAGAATGAGGGAACCGCAGGATCATGATCGGTGTCACTCTAATCAACTTTAACATGCCCCCATAAAATTTAAAGAACTACAACCATAGGGCCTCATGATTTGACATCATAACTTGACACACTAGTGAACTCAATCTCATTATATCAAGGAGCTTGGAGCTAGCATGGTGCGCAACACGACCATCTTCAACAGCAAAACTTGTCTTCCCCAACTAAACCAATCTTCCTTCCTTAAATATAAACAACAAAGCCATAACACTTCGAGGTTGCTTGCCTATGAAACATAAATTCACACCTTATCTTTAGACCTTTGTATAGCCCTGCTATACAATATAAGCTCTAAATCGTCTTAGGATTCTGAGGTCGTCGTTCATCATGACCTAAACACTCACATCTTCCAGACTATTTATGTGATAGTTTCACACGAATGTAAGCCCTAACTAATAAAATTGGCAGGTTGAAACACCTAAATATTTCTCCTAAAAAATGAAGCCAAATATTAGAATAGCTTGGGAAGTCAGCGGGGTTCTCCTCTAGATCCATGACATCCCCTAGTTCTTCCTCCTTTCGACTCTACAACAAAATGTTCCAAATTTGAACCAATCCCCTTTCACACATCTACATCTGATTTCATTGAAAAGTCCTACCCTTTAAAACTCCTTGAAGATAATATTTTGTGATTTTTATCGAGAGTCTTCTTAGGCGACTTCGGTCATTTAAGATGTAATTAACTATAGGGGCTTGCCCTTATAGGAAGCTTGTCGGAACCCATCTTAATATAAACCCTATTTAATCCTTTATATTAAATAAGGAAAATTATCAATAAATAAAATGGTTTCACAGACCAAACGGACATCATATGTTCCTTAGTTTATTTGATCGAGCCTCATCTTCAAGTTTTGTGTTTATCTTTTGGGGTAGATGCATGATTTGAGGTATAGTTCTCTGTCATTTAAACTATGAAATATATGGGGTCAGTTTGATTTCATATTTTTATAAAACTAAATATATATGTAAATTAAAATGTCCTTTTGAAGTGGGCAACAAGATTTTGATTTTGGTGACCGACAACTTCTTATAGGCAAGTCCTCCATCCAAAAATAGCGTCGACCAAACTAACCATCAAATCTTTGGAAATACTCAAAACATTATCTTTATACATTGAAAGAGCTCCATTGCGTCTTCTAAAATGATTTGTTGTGGTGTGAAATACTTTAGTATGTATGATTCTATAGATAGCCACATGTATGGTTCAATTTCAAAAAATCTAATATTCCATTTTACTCTCTATTGGTCAAATTTATCTATCTGTAGAACGGGTTAAGCCTCCGACATAGTGTATTCTAGAATCTTTAATTCAAAATTTTGAACAGCTGATTCTCCTTCTATGTCAAATCTTTGAATCTATCCTTTTTACTAATTCTTCTCACTCATAGTCCATTTTGAGACATCAAATCTTATTCCTTCTATGTGATCTTAATAATCTTGTCTTTATTTTTTACAATTTAGTAGTGAAAGTGTGATCCCGATGATATAGTTGTGCAAAATATATAAAGATGACTCCCTTTACAATGCTGCCAAAAACTTGATGCGTTAATTTATGAATAAAAAATTTAAGAATATCATGTAAGGATTCTATGCAAGTATACGTATCATTATCAAGTAAATAAAAGATTTTCTGTTTAAGCCCAAAATATTGATCCCAGGAGGAAAGTTTAAATTTGAAATGATAAACTAACTAAGAAACTCACAGCAATAAAATAAAAATACTGTCACTAATTTTGAATATTTGGTGTATTATCAATACTAAATTATTAACTACTAGTAAAACTTAAATGCAAAGTTTAAACATAACTACCAAACTATGTTTATGTGATGAAGTTATCTAATATGAAAAAACATCTTTTCCACTATAATGAGTTTTTGGTAAAATAAGATGAGATAAATGGTTTAAATCTGCATTGTGCTAAAAAGGAGCAATTTTAATTCTCTACTCTGATTCAGTGTTATGGAGAATCATTGGCTAATCCCAGGTTTAGTCCCTAAATTCGTGGTTAGGTTGGGAGGTTGCTGACTCTCACTCAAGAGCTCCCACTTCCCTTCCCTTGAAGGCTAACACTTGCTTTAGTTCTTAAACACTAAGACGAAATTGGGAATTTTAGTCAGTCACCCTAAAATGTTCAATTCTACGACCAACAATGTATATTTCCCTTTTTATTTGCACTTAATTCCATGAACTAAGTACTCCTCCATGGAATTAAATGTGATTCTCACTCTGTTGTAAAAATCATACTCCATTTCTAGGATCATATGTTTCACAACATACTTTAACATTTTAATTGGCCAGATTGAAAAGTAAATTAAGAACAGAGTTGAAAAACCATCACAATTTATTTTATTAAAATTGGCACATCCAAATTATCTCTTTATTTCACTATATCTCAGAGTAGGGAGAAAGATAAAAGAAACTACTCAGGCTTCTTGATCATTAACCCTCATAGTTAATTCTTCTTTTTGAACATCTATCATAGCTTTTCTAGTAGCTAAAATTGGTCTCCCTAAAATGATAGGTATTTCTTTATCTTCCTCGATATCTAAAATAATGAAATCCACAGGAAACATAAATTTATCCATTATTACTAACACATCTTCTATAACTCCCTTAGAATATGTAACTAAACGNTGTTTTCCATTGTATCAAAATTTCTAGGTTCTCTTCTCAATCTTCTAATTTTTCCAACAGTGCGTTCTAATTTTGAATCGTAGGGGATAAGATTTTCAGGTCTAAATTTATGATACAATTTGAAATCAGTACACAGTAAAACAGTTAACTAAATATGAAAATAATTTGCAATTCTAGTAAAAATTTTCTAATAATCCTAATTTGTCTGTCACTCTAATTGTGATTTTTGTTTACTCACTCCCCAACAACGACGCAAAAAACTTGACCGCGACTTTATATATGCTTAAAAATATAAGTATTTAATACTGCTGCTAAAAGATTACTTCCTCAGCAACTGTACCAAAACCTTAATAACAGTTATAGATTCGATAAATATGGACGTAATAAATATTCAATAATTGTAAAGTTGTATATGATCTACTTTTAGTTATAAAACTCAACATATTTTAACAAATCAATTGGCCAAATTGAAAGTAAATTAAGATCAAAGTGAAAAGATCATCACAATTTCTTAAACATTTTCATGGCTTCACCAATTCAAATCACCATTTCACAAATCCAAGACAAGGAGAAAGACAAAGAAAACTACTTAGATCTCATATGGAAAACACAACAAAACTCAGAATTTGTATATAAAATCAAAGCTATACAAAATACAACAATAAATAAAATTATCTCTAATTTCTCCCCAAGAAAACTCCTTGAAGTTCCTCTGAATCTCTTCCTTTATTTACCTCACACAGAATTCCTCTTCAAAGTAACAAGGAGAAAGAAATCTCTAACTTTCCCTCCACTCTTACATTCTCTCGAAGAATTCCTCACAATTTAGACTCTCTACACTTGTTTCACACTTCAATTTTGAGTCTACCCCCTTCTAATTTCAGCCAAAGTCTTCTCCTTAAAGATGTGGATAAGCTTTCCTAAGAGTTGCCTAAGCATCCCTTCAAAATTTGTCCTCATCCAAAGCCTAGTTGGACATAACCGCCGAGCTCGCCGTCAGCGGACTTTCTTAATGAATTAATTCTAGAGTCTCAGGAAAATCTCACCGTCAGCGGGATCAATGGTGTCGTCGGCGCCCTAATTCAATTCTTCACATTTTGGTCTTTTTTGCTCCAAATTCACTCCTTTTTGCATCTTTTTGCTCTAATGACCCTATTTCATCATTCCTGCAACACAACATCAAAAATACCTTTCTTTAAAGTGCAATATCATCAAAGAAAGTATAAAATAGGTATGAAAATCTTAACATACTTTCCTTTGGTCAATGTATCATTTTTTTTTATATAGCTCTAGAATATCTTGAGCTATCAAAAATTTGCCTTCCAACCTTTTGAGCTCTTCAAGATGGAGTTTTGCATTTTCATCCGTAGTCATTTTGTTAGAAATTGCTATTTTGAGTGACGTGTGTAGTACATTTATAAAAAGCATTGCTTCAGACCACACATTAGAGTAAATGATGTCGATTGTGTTGACCTTCTATGAGTTGTTTGGTGAGCTCATAGAGATTTTAGCAGTTGTTCGTGCTATTGCCTCATGCTACCTGTTAACGTCTTTAACAAAATTTGAATGAGTGTCTTTATGAAGGTTGTCATACCATTAATGTTTGGTAATGGATGGTTGAGTACCACTAATTTATCCCATGTCATCGAATAAAGTTGTTTATCTTGGTGTTTTTGAAAGTTGCACCATTGTCTGAGATTATTCTTTACAAAAATCCAAATCTATTGATAATTGATTTTTTAGGAATTAGAGAATGGGATTTACTTTCACCGCCATGAGTAGTACAACTTCTGCCCACTTGAAAAAGTAGTTAGTAGTGTGAAAAATGAACCAATGACTTTTGAAGGATGGAGGGACTACAATGTTTGTTATACTTGTGCTCCAGTACTTAAACGACAATGAAACAATTGTTGAATATAGCACATTTGGATTTTGATGTAGGACCACTCCATGAATTGAATGTCGGGGACACCTTTTAACAGCCCTGATACAATCTTTCATCATCACTGGCTAGTATTGACCTGATCAAGATTCAATGGTTCTGTCATCTTGGGGTCATTAGGGTTCATGGTTTAATCAGTTAGAATTGAAGGATGGAAACCTTATTAGCAACAATGGTTACCACATCTAATGCTTCCATGCTAACAAATGATTGATTCAGTTTTGTTTATGCCTAAGTTTTTGTGTGTTTTAGGTTCACTTTAAGTTTTAACTACTGTTGACCTCATTTTTTATTGAGTTTTAGTTTTACCTCTTTAATAGCCTAGGGTCTAGCCATAGGACTTTTCCTGTTGACTATTCCTAAAAAACTAGACATGGAACCCTCACCATTAGAAATTCTATTTTTCCTGTTGACTATTTCTCGAAAACTAGACATGGAACCCTCACCACTAGAAATTCCAAACTCTTCTCCACTCAACTTGAATTTCCACATATTTCTCTCAACCTCTAAATACTTAGTAAGTGGGGTCACTGTGGGGGAAACTAAAGATGAGTCACCCTTAGGATTTGCTGGAGCTTAGGGTTGACCTTGGGTGTTGGTTTGGAGCTAAGGCATTCACTACACTTATCTACACTCACAATCACTCACTACTCTAAACCCAAAATTTCTAGCCTAGATCCCTTGATCTTTTGGGATACTCATGTAGATGGTCCCTTGAACCTACTAGCCCTAGGGCTATGGTTTGGCTAAAAAATTCCAAAAATTCCCAGAAAATCCAAATAAATCCCAAATATTTTCAGTTTCATTTCTCTTAACTACCACATGACTAAATTTGGCCAATTTTATGATCTTTAACAAAAATCCCCAAATTTCCCTTTAAAGACTCAAATTTCCCCAAATCCAACTCAAATGTCCATCAATTTGATCTCAATTGACCCCAATTCCAATCCTAAACTCAAATTAAATCTTCATATGACCAAACTAAACCAAATACAAGCTCAATTGGTCCATGATTTGAGCCCAACTTTTAGTCAAACCCAATTTTCACCCATATGACCTAATCTCACCAAATTGAACCCATAGCCTAGTTAATTGGCCTCAATTAATGTTGTAAAATCTTTATACCTAATCTCACCAAATTGAACCCATAGCCTAGTCAATTGGCCCCAATTAATGTTGAAAAATATTTATGACATTCATATACATCAAAATCAACAGTAAATTGGCCTTGGTGAAGTCTCAAATCCATTTGATTTTGGCCTAAATCCAAAATTCCCAAATTTAGCCCCAAATTGGCCAAGTCCCCAAATTTCACCCAATTGATTGCCTTAGCCTTCAAATTGACATCCAATTCATGTTGAAAACTCTTCATGAGTTTCGTATTGACCATCTACAATAATAATTTGGACTTAGCCTCTAACCCAAGCTAGACCCAAGCCTAGCCCAACATGACCAAATTAATTAAAGTTCAAAATTCCCTCAAATTGACCTTTCAATTGGACTCAAAACCACTTCCATCCTTCACCACAGTTGTTCTTTATGATCATATATACCAAATTAACAATTATTTGGACTTCAACCCTTCACCAAAAATATTCATAACAATCATCTACACAATTTTTATCAATCAATTGAGTTTCCATTCTTCACCAAAGTTGTTCCTTGTGATCATCTACACCAAATGAAACAATAAATTGAGCCAATTGGGGCTAACCTAGCCCAAACCCAAGTTTTGGTCATTTGCACCCACTTGGACCCATACACTAAATATCCCTTCACCAAAAATCTTCACAACAATCATCTACACAATTTTGATCAATCAATTGAGCCAATTGACATGTTAACCTAGCCCAAACCCAAGTTTTGGTCATTTGCACCCACTTGGACCCATGCACTAAATGTTACCTAGCCCAAACCCAAGTTTTGGTCATTTTCACCCACTTGGACCCATACACTAAATGTGACCTAACCACCCTAAAGCTACCAAATTAACTCCACCACAACTAATAGTTGGACTTAGTGACCAGTCCAAACACGATGAAATTACCTAAATCAAGCCATGGACCAAAGGCCCCCCAAATTAAGGGATCTTATTTCCAAAATTGCACATGCTTAAGATAACTTTGCCAAAATCCAAGCACATTTGCATTAAATTGTTGTGATGGATTCCTCTGGGTTCCCTGAGCTCCTAGCCACCTACCCCTGGACAGCCGGCATTGCATTAAATTGCTGTGATGGATTCCTCTGGGTTCCCTGAGCTCCTAGCCACCTCCCTCTGACCGGCCGGTCAGCGTAGTGGCCGAAAAAGCCCAAAACCGAGAGCCACTCCCATGGCACCTCACCCAAATCAATCCTAAAGGCTAGCTCATCCAAATCAAACTATGGAGCTCCTCTGCCCTCCACCTAAGCACCACATTACACCTCATAATTGGCCACGATAGCCACCATAGCCCCATTTTTATAAAAGGCCACCTCCATGGCCGCTAAACAAGGTGCTGAAATTTCCTTAGAGAGGCCTCTCTAAACTTCACACAGAGCTTCCCTAGGATTCCTTCAGTGCATTCCAACCATTTTCCCTCACCCATTCCCATTGTCGGAAACCAGGACAGAACCCAATACACCTTTACACTCCACCAAATCTCAAATTTCTTGTGCCCACACCTTCACAAGAGTGAAAGAAGCTAAAACTTCATGGAGCTTGGTCGAATTCATACCTCTCCTTTCCACAGAGCCTCTACCATAGCTCTAGATCAATACCTGAAATCGAGCTTGGTCGAATTCATACCTAGATCTTACACCAAGACTAGAGACTCAATCCCTAGCCTCCTTGGACTCCAACGAATGTGCCGAGCATCTCTGATCGAAGCCTCCCTTCTCAGAGCAAAGATATAAAACTTCTCCTTCTCCTGAGCTTATTTTGATTCTCGATTTACTTAAGCTTGATTTCATGGCATCTTAACCATATGGATGTGTTCGCCTCACTTAGACAAGTCCATAGGATCAAACCCGAAGTGATTTGTTTGAGTCTAGGCCGAGATCTTAGGGTTTTAGTGTGGACGGGCACATGATCATTCTATCAGTGACGATGATGGGGAGCCGTTTGATCAAGCGTGTATCAAATGGAAAGGGGAGATTGAGTCAGACAGCGCTTTGGGACATAAACCGCTGACCGAGTAAGTAGCTACATGGACAGCGACTTCCAACCAGAGCACGCCACGCATGCCTTCTGAGCTGCCTAGGATCTAGTCAACACGTGCTGTTTAAANAAGTGATCCCACTAATCCATTATAAAAAGTTTGAATTATCAACCAATCTGGTAACGAATGATATGGANTCTTTTCTATTAACGAATAAGCCTCATCAAAAGGTTTTGACATTAAAGAACCACCAGCCGTAGCATCTATAAGTTCTCTTCTATTAATGAATAAGCCTCATCAAAAGGTTTTGATATTAAAGAACCATCAGCCGCAGCATCTATCATCAAAGAGATCCCACTAATCCATTATAAAAGGTTTGAATTATTAACCAGTATGGTAACGAATGATGGGAGATCCCACTAATCCATTATAAAAAGTTTGAATTATCAACCAATCTAGTAATGAATGATGAGAACATATCCCACTAATCCATTATAAAAGGTTTGAATTATTAACCAGTCTGGTAACGAATGATGAGGGTATCAAAAGGTTTTGACATTAAAGAACCACGAGCCGCAGCATCTATAATCGATCTAAGAGATCTTAATCCATTATAAAAAGTTTGAATTATCAACCAATCTGGTAACGAATGATGAAGGCACTTCCTAAGATTATAAAAAGTTTGAATTATCAACCAATCTGGTAACGAATGATGAGGGCACTTCCTAAGAATATATTAAATCTCTCTAGCTTCATATATTGACTCTCCATCAATTTGACAGAATGATGTTATGTCATTTCTAAGTTTAGCAGTTCATATATTGACTCTCCATCAATCTGACAGAACGATGTTATGTCATTTCTTAGTTTAGCAGCACCAGTCTGGTAATGAATGATGAGGGCAATTTCTAAGAAGATCTTTAAATCTCTCCCAAGCTTCGTATATTGACTCTCCATCAATCTGACAGAACAATGTTATGTCATTTCTAAGTTTAGCAGTTTTTCGACTCTCCATCAATCTGACAAAATGATGTTATGTCATTTCTAAGTTTAGCAGTTTTGGATACTCTCCATCAATCTGACAGAAAGATGTTATATCTTTAAATCTCTCCCAAGCTTCATATATTGACTCTCCATCAATCTGACAGAACTATGTTATGTCATTTCTAAGTTTAGCAGTTTTGGATGGAAGAATCTGACAAAACAATGTTATGTCATTTCTATGTTTAGCAGTTTTGGATGGAGGGAAATATTTGGATAGAAATACTGTGAAAGTTCTCCTCAAGTTCTAATAGATCCTGGTGCTAACGAATTTAACCACATCTTAGTCTTATCCCTTAGTGAAAAAGGAAAAAAGTCTAAGTCTAACAACATCGTTTGAAACTCTGTAATATTTAAAAGTAGCACAAAGTTCTGAAAAGCTTGTGAGGTGTAAATTAGGATCTTCATTTGGTGTACCTCCGAATTGATTATTTTGTACCATTTGGATAATAGCAGGTTTAAGCTCAAATGAATTAGTAGCTACATCAGTATTTTGGATAGATAAGTGAATTTCATCTGCTGTAGGATTTGCATAATCTCGTAGGGGTCTAGGTTGGTGTTTATTTTCTATTCCTTGATTGTTTATGTTGTTTTCCATTGTATCAAAATTTCTAGGTTCTCTTCTCAATCTTCTAATTTTTCCAACAGTGCGTTCTAATTTTGAATCGTAGGGGATAAGATTTTCAG
>JXCR01147832.1:20321-51189 GCA_002079205.1 Phalaenopsis hybrid cultivar | reverse complement strand
AAGGCTAACCCAAGCTAGACCCAAGCCTAGCCCAACATGACCAAATTAATTAAAGTTCAAAATTCCCTCAAATTGACCTTTCAATTGGACTCAAAACCACTTCCATCCTTCACCACAGTTGTTCTTTATGATCATATATACCAAATTCAACAATTATTTGGGCCAATTGACATGGCTAACCTAGCCCAAACCCAAGTTTTGGTCATTTTCACCCACTTGGACCCATACACTAAATGTGACCTAACCACCCTAAAGCTACCAAATTAACTCCACCACAACTAATAGTTGGACTTAGTGACCAGTCCAAACACGATGAAATTACCTAAATCAAGCCATGGACCAAAGGCCCCCCAAATTAAGGGATCTTATTTCCAAAATTGCACATGCTTAAGATAACTTTGCCAAATCCAAGCACATTTGCATTAAATTGCTGTGATGGATTCCTCTGGGTTCCCTGAGCTCCTAGCCACCTCCCTCTGACCGGCCGGTCAGCGTAGTGGCCGAAAAAGCCCAAAACCGAGAGCCACTCCCATGGCACCTCACCCAAATCAAACCTAGAGGTCAGCTCATCCAAATCAAACTATGGAGCTCCTCTGCCCTCCACCTAAGCACCACATTACACCTCATAATTGGCCACGATAGCCACCATAGCCCCATTTTTATAAAAGGCCACCTCCATGGCCGCTAAACAAGGTGCTGAAATTTCCTTAGAGAGGCCTCTCTAAACTTCACACAGAGCTTCCCTAGGATTCCTTCAGTGCATTCCAACCATTTTCCCTCACCCATTCCCATTGTCGGAAACCAGGACAGAACCCAATACACCTTTACACTCCACCAAATCTCAAATTTCTTGTGCCCACACCTTCACAAGAGTGAAAGAAGCTAAAACTTCATGGAGCTTGGTCGAATTCATACCTCTCCTTTCCACAGAGCCTCTACCATAGCTCTAGATCAATACCTGAAATCGAGCTTGGTCGAATTCATACCTAGATCTTACACCAAGACTAGAGACTCAATCCCTAGCCTCCTTGGACTCCAACGAATGTGCCGAGCATCTCTGATCGAAGCCTCCCTTCTCAGAGCAAAGATATAAAACTTCTCCTTCTCCTGAGCTTATTTTGATTCTCGATTTACTTAAGCTTGATTTCATGGCATCTTAACCATATGGATGTGTTCGCCTCACTTAGACAAGTCCATAGGATCAAACCCGAAGTGATTTGTTTGAGTCTAGGCCGAGATCTTAGGGTTTTAGTGTGGACGGGCACATGATCATTCTATCAGTGACGATGATGGGGAGCCGTTTGATCAAGCGTGTATCAAATGGAAAGGGGAGATTGAGTCAGACAGCGCTTTGGGACATAAACCGCTGACCGAGTAAGTAGCTACATGGACAGCGACTTCCAACCAGAGCACGCCACGCATGCCTTCTGAGCTGCCTAGGATCTAGTCAACACGTGCTGTTTAAATAGATAAATAGGGCTTTTTCTTTTTTATTTAAATACCCTTAACTTAGAAAATTCATAACTTTGTAGAAAAATCACAAAAATAAAATAAAAATACCCTTTTGCTCAGTGAACAAAGGAGAATAATGTGGAATAAATTTCAAGACCATGTTATGCATATTTTATTTTTAATTAATTAAACACTATTTTGAATCATTTGATTCTCCATGCATGATGGCACATCACCTTGTCTTGGAATTTTAGCATGTTGTAGCCACTGTTAGGGGAAGTATTCTCTGATTTTTCCAAAGTCAGAGGAGCTTCCTATACATAGACCCACATTTTTCAAGTTATTTCACATTATTTCCTTAAAATAATCATGGAAATTAGCATATTGGTTATAAAAACCCTGAAAGGTCCACCATGACTAGAGAAACCTTTGGAAATAATTTCATGGGTCAAGTCATTTAAAGGAAGGTCCACCATGACTAGGGAAACCTTTGAAAATAATTTCATGGGTCAAGTCATTTAAAATATGCTTAATTTTACAAATACTAAATCACTAAGATAATTAATTTTGGAAAATACAAAAATTTAAATGACTTAATTTTTTATCTTCACTGTGATTTATGATCCAGAGAACTCATCATTAAAAGTTCAAAATATTTTGAGTTCATTTGACAACTTAAATTGATTTTTAAAGATAATGCAACTTTTAACACTTAAATGATTTTTTAAAAATCAAAATATAACTCAAAAAATTATGAAGCTTTATTTTTGGAGTTCTCTGTGATTAGGGGTATTTTCTAAAAATAAAATGATATTTAAAACAAAATTTTGATTTTTTAGCCTATTTCTAAATATTTAAATAATTAAAAATTCATAAAAATCATAAAAATAATTAAACTCATGGAAATTTTCTAAATTGTTTCCCAATCACTTATGAATAATTAGAATATTTTTCCTAATTTTCTAAATAAAGATATTGAATTTCAAAGCTTAAAAATAATTTTTAAAAGGCTAAAAATGAGTTTTTACTAAAATAATTCCAATAAATTAAGAAAAAATCAAAAAAAAATATAAAATTTGCTCCTCTGAGTTCTCTGACCTCAGGGAGATTTTTCAAAAATATAAAATTTAATTTTCACCACTTGAAATATTTTATTTTATTAAATAACCCAGAATTTAAAATAATTCTAATAAATCAGAGAGAATTAAAAAAATTATGAAAATTGATCCAAAGTCTCCTCTTGTTTAGGTCTAGCTCCAGTAGAAATTTCTAGGGATTATAATTTACCTTGGTGAAGTTAAGAATTTTCTTTGAAAAATCCTATCGTTGCATGAAATTAATTATATAAATTAAATTAAATTTTCAAAAATCACATTTTCTCCTCTTATGTCTTAATTGACCCATAAATGAGGTACGATAAAAATTTTAAAGTCATTTGAATTGAATTTGACAAATTATGAAATGTTAGAGCCTTAGGGGCAAATGTGTACTTTTGGAAATTTAGCCTTAATTAACATTTAGGTTTAATCCAAGGAGGGAAAATGGGTAACCTTTGACCTTAATCAGTTTATTTGATGATTGAAACACAAGGGTTTAATTGGTAGAAACCAATCTTACTTGCTTAATTAAGATTATTAAGTTTGAAACACAAAGGGGTTAATTGGTAGAAACCAATTGTACTTTCTTAATTAAGATAATAAATTTCTAAATTATTAAGATTTGGAAGTTTATTAAAATTAAATGATCCTGGACTTAGGGGTATGGCTTTTGAAGTCAATAACTAATCAATTGAATACCCCTATTTTGATTTTCAAATAAAAAATCAAGTCATGAATCATGATAACTTAAGGCTTTAACCATTTTCAAAACTAATTAAGACACTCACCTAGGTCTTAAGGGCTTAGTGGTGACTTAAGCCAAATCAAAATTGACTAAATTAGGATTAGAGAAATAAACATAATTATATCGAACATCCTTGAAACACCACTAAGCCCAATTAGGTTTAAAAATTTGGCTAAGTGTTCAAATTACACTGACTTGCCTCTTTAAGGGTCTTCACCCACATAATTTTCAAATTAAATGATAAGTGACAATTACCCTATTCTTAGGGATAATTGAGACATCAATGTTCACTGAGTAATAATTATATTTATATGATGAGCCATTAAGTAACTCAATAAGTTTAAATGGACTCGAGGATTTTCACCAGTTGGTGAGAAGGAAGCATGGACCTGCTTCCCCCTCCTTACTTGTTGGATACCTCAGAGGCCTATTAAACTTAATATTCTTTACTCAATGGATTCATCATTAATTAAACTTCTAAGGACCCACAAAGATATGACATAGGGTTAGAAAAATTACCAAAATCTTACCTTTTCTGCTCTTCATAAACTGCCTTAACATGCATTTTAAGTTTAAGGTGGTGGAACGAGAAGACTCGCTAGGTACGCTTTTATAGTTTTAGTACCATCTTTTTTCTACCTTTTCCTTACATGTTTCATGCTTGCATTTACCTACATAAACTTGCATGTTAACCATAACCATAATCAAAACCAAAACTAAAATCAATCAAGANGAGGTTTTACATAGTTTTGTTGTTAGTGATTCTTTAGAGTTGGTGGTGATTAGTCTCATTATGAAGAAAAGTGTGCTTACAACCTCCGGGAAAAGATCTCAAGCACTTTTTAAATTTTTACTTGAGCTTAATGATTGGTTGTTTGGCTTTAATTTATGTTTTAGGCTAGATTCCTTATTATTAAACGAGCTTGTTCTTAGTTATGCTTAATTAATTAGTTGATTAATCATTTGTTTTTTAATTAGGTTCAATTTTCATAATTTTTTTGATATATATTAATTTTATTTTATTTTTAAATGTTTGGTGGTTTAAATTTATTTTAAAATTATTTATGAAAAAATTAATTTAAATTATTTT
Organism: Phalaenopsis hybrid cultivar; assembly: GCA_002079205.1. Classification (NCBI taxonomy): domain Eukaryota; kingdom Viridiplantae; phylum Streptophyta; class Magnoliopsida; order Asparagales; family Orchidaceae; genus Phalaenopsis; species Phalaenopsis hybrid cultivar. Next base: position 46,805 of record JXCR01147832.1, on the reverse strand, counting down.
TATTGGCCTATCCTTTGTTCACTGAGTCCATAGATATTTTTATTTTCTTAGTTATGATTTTATAAAGGTATTTAACATTATTAGATTTAAATAAATAAGAAAATAAGATTTTCCTACTTATCCACATCGGCGTCGCGTCATTAGACATTTTTGAACTTTATTTATTTTCATGCAAAAATAGGATTTTTCAAAAAAAATTTCATAGCTTGAACAAGGAAAAGCCTAATACTTTGAATTTTTTACTGGAGGTTTCATGATTGATTAAGTTTTATATGAATTACTAAAATTATTTTAAGTTCTGGAGTGTTTATTAATTATAAAATATTTTAAATGTGGAAAATTATGTTTTATATTTTAATTAAATATCTCTAATGTCAAGAAACCCAAAGAAACAAATTTCACAATTTTTTAATTTTTCTTTGAATTTTTAGATTTATTTTAGTGAAAATGTATTTTTAGCCTTTAAAAATTATTATAAGCTTCAAAAATCAATCTACAATTGTTCTTAAGTGTTTAGAAAATAATTTAGAACATTTCCATGAGTTTTATTATTTTTTGTGATTTTTATCATTTTTTAATTGTTTAAATATTAAAAATATGCTTGAAAATGGAATTTTTGTTTTAATTTCAAATTTATTTTTATAAAATCCCTCTAATCACAGAGAATTCCAAAAACTAATTTTTATTTTTTTTAGTTATATTTTAATTATTAAAAATCATTTTAGTGCTAAAAATGTGATTTAACTTGAAAAATCAATTTAGGTTATTAAAGGAGCTCCAAATGTTTTGAATTTTTTATGAAGAGTTCTCTAAACTTTAAATCACTCTGGAGTTAAAAAATTATGTCATTTAGGTGTTTTTGTTTCTCAAAATTAATTTTCTTTGTATTTTAGTGTTGGTGGAAATTAAGCACATTCTTAATGACTTAACCCCTGAAAATTTTTCAAAGGGTTTTCTAGTCATAGAAAACCTTCCAAAATTTTTTTAGATTTTTTTTAAGCAACATGCTAATTATTATAATTAGTTTATGCAAATAATAGACATAGTCTTGAAAAATATGGTTCTTTGTCTAGAGATCTCCTCTGATTTTGGAAAATCAGGGAATGTTCCCTAAGCCAGAGGCAACAACATGCCAAAATTTCAAGCCATGGTGAAATGTCTATATGCATGGAGAATCAAAGGACTCAAAACAATGTTTAATTAATTAAAAGTAAAGCATGCATCAAATGGACTTCAAATTATTTTCACATTGTTCTCCTCTGCTCACAAAGCAAAGAGTATTTTTATTTTATTTTTATAAATTTTCTACATCAAGATATGAATTTTTAAATTTAGGGAGCATTTTCTGAATTATTTAAATCCCTATTTATCTATTTAAATGTGTGACACCATGTCAACCTGCGGCAACTCCAAAACTCCACGCAGCGCACTCCAATTTGCAGCTGTCATCCACTCAGTGCTAACTCAGCCCGTGATTCATGTTTGAAGCGTTGTCCGGCTAGATCTCATCTGTTGATGAAATAAATGCTGATCAGATGACTCGCATCATCATCACCAATGCCTTAGCCCAAGAACCATCCATTTTCAAAGCTTAAGATCTCACTCATTTCTTAACCAAATTAAGTACAGTTTGTTTATAAATGCTCGTCTAAGTGTGACAAATACATCCATATAGTAATCATGCAATTAAATTAAGCCTAATCAAATGGAGAATCAAAATAGGCTCAGGAGGAGGAGGAGATCAAACCTTGGATCTAATAAGGGAAGCTTCAATCAGAGGAGCTCGACACGTTCGTGGAGGTCCAAGAAGGCTAGGGACTGAGTCTCTTATTGTAGTGAAAGGTTTAGGTATGAATTCAATGAAGCTCGATTTCAGGTGTTGGTCTAGAGCTATGGTAGGGTCTGTGTGGAAGGGGGATTTGACGAGGCTTCTCCTCCTTTCACTGTGGTGAAGGTGTGGGTGAGTTTTATTTGGGTTTGATGGACTATGGAAGTGTGGTGAGCTCTATCCTAGTTTTTGGCAGAGGTTTGAGGTCAACATTGAGCTTCCACTGTGGGAATCAGTGGGGAAAGTGGTTGGCTTGCGCCGAGGAGGTCTTAAGGAGTCTCAGGCGCAATTTGGAGGGGTTTCTTTGAGAAATTTTTTTCCACTACCTCCATGGCCGTGGAGGTGAGCTTTTATAAAAAGGGCTTAAGGCTTGCTGCCATGGCCAATTAAGGGGTGAAAAGTGATGCTTAGGTGGAGGGCAAAGAGGCTCTAACATTTAATTTGGATGAGGTGGCCTCTAGGTTTCAGTTGGGTTTGATTCCATGGGGGTGGCTCTCAGTTTGAACATTTTCCGGCCACTAGGCCGGCCGGTTAGGCCAGGGGAGGTGGCTAGGAGGTCATGTGAGTCAGGGGAATATGTCACAATAATTAAATGGGTTAGGGTTTAGTTTTGGCAAAAATATCATTGGCTTAAGAAAATATGGAATGAAATCCATTAATTTGGGGATCCCTTGGTCCATGGCTCATTTGGGTGGTTTTATGGGGTTTAGCTTGGTCAATAAGGTCCAAAACTTGGATGTGATGGCCTTGCCTTGACCAATTTGACATGTCTAGGTCAATTTTGGTGCATGGGTCCAAGTGGGTGCAAATGACCAAGACTTGGGTTTGGGCTAGGCTAACCATGTTAATTGGCCCAATTTATTCATAAATTTGATATAGATGATTGTAATGAACATTTCTGGTGAAGGATTGAAAGGATTTTGAGTTCAATTAGAGGGTCAATTTGAAGGATTTTGAAATTTTGGTCAATTTGGGCATGTTGGGCTTAGCTTAGGTCTAGATTGGGCTAGGCTTAGGCTAAGTCTAAATTTATTGTTGAGAATGGTCTATAAAAATGTGATGAAGAGTTTTCAACATGAATTGGGTGCCAATTTTTCGGTTAAGGCAATCAATCTGGTGAAATTTGGAGGCATAGCCAATTTGGAGCTTTTGACTTACGTTAAAATTAAATGAAATTGAGGCTTCACAAAGGTCAATTGAAGGTCACATTTGATGTTTAGAAATGTTATGAAGAGTTTTCAACATAAATTATGGTAAATTTAGTGGGCTATGGGTTTAATTGGCGAGATTATGTCATGTGGCGAAAATTGGGGCTTTGACCTAAATCAAAATTGGGCTCAAAGAATGGGCCAATTAAGCCTAGATTTAGTTTACATTGGTCACATGGAAGGTGAATTTAAGTTTAGGATTTAAATTAGGGGAAATTGGGACCAATTTGATGGACATTTGAGGTGGATTTGGGGAGATGTGGCCTTTTAAGAGCAATTTGGGGGTTTTGGACAAAGATGGTCAAATTGGCCAAATTGGGTCATGTGTTAGTTAAGAAAAATGAAATTAGAAATATTTGCAAGGTTTTGGAATTTTTTGGGATTTTTTGGTATTTTTGAAATTTTGGGCTGAGGGGTATTTTGGTAATTTGGCATTTTTTTGGTGATTTTGAGTAATTTGGGTATTTTCAAAAGGTTTGAAATGACTTTTGAACAAATTTGGATATTTTAAGTAAATTTGGGAATTTTGGCCAAACTTAGGGTTTCAAGGGTATTTAGGTAATTTGGGGGAGTTTAGAGGCAAAAGGCTAAGTTGGGTATTTTTGGTAAAATTGGAGGTTGGCCACCACAAATAAGTCATGGACCAATGGAAACCTCATTTGGGTCCTCTATGTACTAGTCTTAGCTAAACCCTAGTCTAGGGTCAGTGGGTTTAGGGGACCTTCTACATGAGTATCCTAAAAGTATCAAGGGATCAAAGTCAAGAAAATTTGGTTTGTGCTTCTGAGTGGTTGTGAGTGAGGTGATTGATGGTGAGTGCCTTAGCTCTAGACCAACACCCAGAGCCAACCATAAGGTCTAACAGTCCTATGGGAACTCTCCTTGGGCTCCCTCATAGTGATCCCACCTACTAAGTGTTAGAGGTTAGGATCAATATGTAGATCTTCAAGTTGAGTCAAGAATAGTTTAAAAATTCTAATGGCTAGACCTTAGGTTACTTTAAACTATCCTTAGTCATAGTACTTCAAGTTGACTATCCTTTTCTAGTTTTGTAAGAATAGTAAATAGGAAAGTCCTATGGCTACACCTTAGGTTACTAAAGAGGAAGACTAAACCTCAACCAAAAGTGAAGTCAACAAATGGGACCCCCAATAAGTGTGGTGTGGTAGGCAAGCACACTGCACGTATTGGCATTGACCGACGAGATCAACAAAACCAATACAAACTTCTAAGTCAACAGACATGGAAGGAGTTTAGAATTGTGTGTGTTATTTGTTTCTCCTGGGGAATTAGCAAGTGAAATTTTGATCGAGATCAGGAGGTAGGAACTCATGTTGAGGACTGGAGAGAAGGTTTTGAGTTATCCAGTTTCAGGTTTTTATAGAGGATGGGAATCAGTATGTAACTGCTGACCCCGGGGTGGGGATTGAAATTTAGGTTTTGATTTCAAAAAGAAAGTTGGAATTTAGGTACCGACCTTGAAAGAAGGGAACTAGAATTTAGGAACTGATCTCAAAATGAGAATTGAAATTTAGACATCACTCTAAAAAAAAGAGTCGAAATGTTGGTACCGACCTCGAAAGAGGTGAATCAAAAGTTAAGGACTGATTCAAAAATGAGAATTAAAAGTTAATGATCAATCTCAAAAGAGAGTCGGAAGGTGAGGACCGACCTCGAAAAGGAGTGAATCAAAAGTTAAGGACTGATTCAAAAATGAGGATTGAAGGTTAATGATCAATCTTAAAAGAGAGTGTCGGAAGATCAGGATCGTCCTCAAATAAAGAAAATCAGAAGTTAAGGACGGATTCTAAAATGAGAATTGAGAGTTGATGATCAATCTCAAAAGAGAGTGTCAGAAGAGAAGGACCGACTTCAAAGGAGTGAATCAGAAGTTAAGGACTGATTCAAAAATGAGAATTAAAAGTTAATGATCAATCTCAAAAGAGAGTGTCGGAATGTAAGGACCAGCCTTAAAGGAGTGAATTAGAAGTTAAGGATTGATTCAAAAATGAGAATTGAAAGGTAGCAATCAATCTCAAGAGAGAGTGTCTGAAGGTAATGACTGACCTCAAAAGTAGTGAATCAGAAGTTAAGGACTGATTCAAAAATGAGGATTGAAAGGTAGTGATCAATCTGAAAGGAGAGTGTCGAAAGGTAAGGACCGACCTCAAAAGTAGTGAATCAGAAATTAAGGACTGATTCAAAAATGAGGATTGAAAGGTAGTGATCAATCTCAAAAGAGAGTGTTAGAAGGTAAGGACCTACCTCAAAAGTAGTGAATCAGAAATTAAGGAGTGATTTGAAAATGAGGATTAATGGTGTTGAACCCAAAGACATGTGTTATGTGAAAAAGGCTGACATTTCTTAGGAAGACATGTAGAATTTTGTGGGGCTTTATGCAGAATGTGCAACTCTGCGGGGATGTGAAAAGTTAATGTAGACAAGGATAGTTGTGTTGCGCGAACAAAGAGTAAGAGACCTCGAAATCGAGAGAATCTAGTCAATATATTTATTTTCTTTCCTTGTTGTTTTTATCACATTTAATTGTTTAAAACATATCTTCAAAATTTGATTTTAATTGGTTGATTTTTTTTAAGAGAGAGTTGTTTTGTTGTTTGTTTATTGGTTATTTTTGTTTAAATTTTATTATCGTTAAATTTTTTTGTTTCTTAATTTTTTCTTTGTTCATTGTAATTTTGAACCAATGTGTGGTTCGTGGCTTCCATCCATCGCACAAAAGGAAATTGACAAAAAAACACATTTGTGAACGGAACTTCATTAATCTATTCCAACAAAACGTTACAGATCAAGTGTAGGCCATTGCTTCAAAAAGTATAATATGAAAAATGAATCAAAGTACATCCAAAATATCTCAAGCCAAGTACACATCATAGGGTAAGCATCTCTGATACATATCACATTACTGTAATGTAGTAAAGTAGAAAGGAATCCTTTGACTATCTGTTCCTGCTGTGACAAGCTCCTGATTGAGCTGACCTTCTAAGCCATGCTACAGGACAAGAGTTACCTTTGCATGTGCTTAGAGGTACAACCCTGTCATAGCTCGTAAGGTAGTAGTTCCTTGAGCTCTGGATCTGGTTGATACCCATATGGAATTTTGTTGTTGTTCATTCGTCGGAAAGTCACGGACACCCTGTGGTGTCGCACTCCTGGAATGCAATGCTTAGCAACGTCTGCATCGTTGCCCCTTTGGAACAAGCACTGAGCCAACTACTAGGGGAATCTCCACAGAGCCTCTGAACTCACCAGGGCTGACGACATCAATCTCTTTTCCAAATAAGATGTTGCTTTTACACATGAATGAGACTGTACAAAAAGGCCTCACGAAGTCATAATGATCGATGTGTGGAGGTATGTAATCACTCTCGTCGTGGATGTTGATAATATAACTATTTGGAATGTAGGTAGCGGGCAGAATATTCCATCTGACCATTCTTTTGATCATCCACTTTATCATTGGAGGTAGTGGATCTACTTGATCTTGTTTGAGGATCCTAGGCGGATTCACTTGTCTATCATTTGTGAAGTTGTAGCAGCAGCCACACTGGATAGTAATTCTTCATTTTCCTTACATCAATTTCTTTGATTCAGAATAGGTCCTTTCCATAAGTAAAACTGCTCAACCTTTGTCCCTTAGGTCAAAAATGCAGTCAAGAATACTTTGTCATCAGTCTCTGAGAAGACTCTGGTATACAGTTCCAATCCCTATAATATGTTGATGAATTTTCCCGGTACTTGTTCGTAGAATTCGAAGTTTCTTTTATTTACTTTGATCATTTTATAACATTCCACCGTACTCGGAGTCGACAGTTTTCACTGATATTCCCTCATTTAAATATTAGCAGGGACCCAAGCTGGTGTTGTCTCTGACTCTAACGGAATGTATGATTCTGCGTTTGACAGGACGTTTGACTCTGTACCCCTTGGAACATATGGCTCTGCATCCGTTAGGACATATGGCTCTGCCTCTATCAAGTAATCAGTAGTCTAAAATCCATCATCGGTAGATGCATATTCCTCTAATGTGTTGTAGTGTTGTAGATGTATGACATCGCAGTCCGGGCACTCCATGAATGCCCCTGTAGCTGACTCTCGTGCAGGTATTTCAGCATTGCAGGTAGGGCAACTCATACACAGAACATCTGAAGCTGGTAGTATCTTTGGTTTTGTAACAAACTCAGACTCCTCATCTATAGCAGGCTGGCTGGAGGAGGTCTCTTTCATGCCCAAATCATAAATGTGTCCCTCAGGGATAGAAGTGAGGAAGTTGTCTGTCTCTTTCGTGCGTCTCTTCTCTTCTCGTAAGAAAGCTCTCTATTTTCGTTGAATGACATTTCTTTGCAATTCTTCGTAGTGGAGCAAATGGTATCTTTTCACTATCAGCAGCAACGAGGCCTCCGGTCGGCGTAGATATCATGGATAGTAAATGGCTGGGCCCTTCCATCGGGTCCTGTTGTACCATCACGTTTTTTCCTTTCAATGACACACTATCTTTGGTGGCCACCCTTAGCAGTGAGGGCAGCTGTTCCTTTTTCCGTCGGCTGACGACATCCATCAAAGGCCCTTTGTAATCCATGTAGACTTGGTTAAATTCTATGTCAAAGTCTATAGTGCCGCGAAGCAGTGCCATTTCTTCATTTAGTGTGAGATTCCAGTCATCTTTAAAGACAAAAATCAGCCTCTGGCCTAACATTTCTCTGCAGACAGGAAAAATGTCAGTGGGCTGAAACTTAGCATGAATAAGAATAAAACAAAGAATTTAGTAAAGGAAATTTTAGTTTATTTAGAGATCGTTTATTTATGTGTGAATTTTGTTTAATTTAGTAGCATATTAAGTTTGAAAAGTGAAAATTGAAATGTGTAACTTTAAAAAAATTTTATTATGTTGAGGTTAATTTTGTTACAAAAATTTTGGACCCAGTCACAGACGTTTGGCCACATAAATAACCCTAAAACAATCAAAATTTCAAAATTTCAAATTAAGTGAAGGCAAGCAATGTCAGGTCGCGTAGTATGTCTTCAGGTATCATCTATTGATTGGTAGCATGGGTATTCCACCCCAAAAATCTACCAATTGGTAGGCTCCTCCTGCATAAAACCTTTCAACGACAAATGGTTCCTCCCAAGTTGGCTCGAATTTTTCATCTATCTTGCGGCGTACAATAATAGGCCTTTTGAGCACAAGAATGAGGTCACCAACTTTGAATGTCCTTGGGTGGACCAATTTGTCATGATCTTGTACCATCTTTGCCTGGTAAAGTTCCAAATGTTGTTGTGCTTCAAGTTTCTTTTCCTTCATGACTCTCTAGTTTCTCAAGCCCGAGCTTTACACTTTCTTCTGTTGTTAGTTGGTTGGCAACAATGACTCTGAGAGACGGCCTCTGAACTTCTAGTGGTAGTACGACCTTGGACCCGTACACGAGCATATAGGTTGTACACTAAGTGGGAGTCTTGAATATCGTCCGGTAGGCCCACAAAGCTTCAAACAAATTGTTGTGCCAATCTCTTTTGTTTTTGTCCAATGTTTTCTCTAAAATCTGTACAAATGTTTTCTTGAAGGCTTCAACCAATCTGTTTGCTCTGGGATAGTAAATTGTAGAGTATCTCTAATCTATCTTGTGTCTTTTGATGAAATTGTTAATTTTTGTGCTTTTAAAAAATGCCCATTGTCGGAAATTATTCTTCGCGATACTCCAAAATAATAGACTATTTGGCTCTTGAAGAATTGAAGGACGTGCTGTGTTGTAACCTCTCGTAACGGCACTGCCTCTGCCCATTAGGAGAAGTAATCTGTAGTAGCAAATATGAACTTGTGTCCTTTGGAAGATGGAGGGTCTATCAGACCTATTATGTTTGTGCCCCAACACTCGAATGGCCACGAAGCAACTGTTCGGTGTAGCACATTCGGAGGTTGGTGCAAGACCACCCCATGCACTTGGCATTGGTGTCATTTTCTGGTTGTATCCACGCAGTCAGACATCATTGTTGGCCAATAATATCTGAGTCTCTTGATCTTCATTTTCATTTTTGATCCTGACTAGTGAGCGCCACACAATCCAGCATGTACTTCTTTGACAAAATTTCGGGCTTCAGCTTTGCTTAGGCATTATAGCCACATCTAGTTGAACGATCTTCTGTAGAGGACATCACCCACTAGAGCGTAGGACATAGCCCTCTTGGTGATATGGTGTGCCGCTGACTTGTCCTCTGACAGCTTTCTAGTTTGCAAAGATTTTATCAATGGCTTGCACCAATCTTCATTGATATCCGCAACTGCAATCATTGTTTCTTCTTTTCCGAGCTTGTGTAAAGTTTTGAGGTTGGTTCAAGATAGAACTTGTCTTCCTTGTACTGTGATTTTGATGGAATCCTCCAGGGGACATGCCAATTTCTTAATGAGTTTTGCTAGAGCGTCGGCATGGGTGTTATCTCCCATAGAAATCCAGTAGAAAGTCACATAATGAATTTTTTCCAGCAGTTTCATTACGTACCAGTGATATTCTATTAACCTTGGTTTCAAAATCTTGTATTGTCCGACAACTTGTTGGATGACGAGTTGAGAATCACCATAGATAGAAATATTTATTATATCCATTGAGATTGCTAACTCCAATCCGGAGATTAAGGCTTCATATTCTGCTTTATTTTTGGTGTACGGTTCTGTCAGGTGGTATGTGAACCTTAACATACCCTTATCTGGCGTGATAAAGATCAAATTGATCCCTGCTTTTCTCGATATGACTGTGCTTGATCCTTTGTCTTTTCTGGCTGATGAAGCATCGTCAACATACATTTTCAAGTGTTGTGCATTGGAGAATTCTATTTGTAGTATTTGTTCATCTGATAGTTCATCCTTGAGAGGGGGCCCAGCTGGAAGTGGGTGTTTAGCAAGAAAGTTTGCTAGAATCTGTCCCTTGATAGCACGGAGGGGAACAAAAGTTATATCGAATTACAATAAGATCATCGACCATCTTGCTAGATGTCCGGAGAGTGTTGGTCGGGTCATCAAGTATTGTAAAGAATTAACTTTCGAGATTCGGGTAATCTTATGAGAAAGCATGTAATCTCTAAGCTTCTAAGTGGCAAAAATTAACATCAGACAATGCTTCTCAATAGTTGGATAGCTTAATTCCATCGGTATTAGACAACGACTCAAGTAGTAGAGTGCGTTTTTTTAACCCTCGTCATTGACTTGGGCTAAGAGGGCTCCGAGAGAGTCGTCTAAGGCCGCGATATAAAGTATCAAAGGTTTCCCTGGGATAGGGGCTGCCAAAATAGGAGGTGTCATTAACTATTGTTTAACGTCCTCAAGGGCCTGCTTGTATTTATCTTCCCAAACAAATTTGGTGTCGTGTTTAATTAATGTCGATAAGGGCTGACACCTACCTGGGAGATTAGAAATAAAACGTCTCAGCTATGCCAATTTCCTCTGGAAGGAACGTAGTTGTTTCAAGGTTTTAGGAGGAGGCAACTTCCTCTGGAGTGTTTAATTAATGTCGTGTTTAATTAATGTCGTGTTTAATTAATCCTAGAAACTTTCCAGAGGTAACGCCAAAGGCGCACTTTAAGGGATTCATTTTAAGGTCATATCGTCGTAATCGTTTGAACACGATCCTCAAATCATAAAAATGGTCTATTTTTTGTTTACCATTAATGACCAAATCATCCACATAACATTCAATTTTATTGTGAATGAGATCACCAAAAATCTTTTTCATTGCATGTTGGTATGTTGCTCCGGCATTCTTTAGGTCGAACGACATCACTATGTAGCAAAAAATTCCAATCGGCGTTTTGAAGGCTGTAAGTGCTGCATCCTTGGGAGCCATCTTAAATTGGTTGTATCCCAAAGATCTATCCATGAAGGAGAAGATTTCATGTGTTGAAGTGATATCCACCATCATTTCTGGTATTGGTAGTGGAAACATGTCTTTTGCACATACCTTGTTCAATTCTCTGAAGTCAACGTAAACACGAATTTGTCCATTTTTCTTCTTAACAGTTACAATGTTATCCAACCACGTGTGGTATTGCTCTACTTTTTCAAAATTAGCGTCTATTAAATTTTTTACCTCGGCGATGACTTGTTGCTCTATTTCAAGGTGCATTCTTCTTAGAGCTTGTTTTACTTGGGTTTTATTCTCGTCCACCCCGAGTTTATGAACTGCAACCTCTGATGAAGTCCTGACATTTAATCATAACTCTATGCAAAACAATCTTTGAATTTTATTAACAATTTGATCAATTTCAAAGATTCCTCATCATTGAGTAGAGAACTTACAAAAGTAGATCAGGGTTGCTCTTCAGTTCCTGAGGTTGGTTTTTTTCAACTCATCAATAGTTGAATTGATTTCTTTTTCAAATTATGGTGGAGCATCTTCTATTAGCTAATCAGTAGATTCATCCTCTATATCGAGGCAATCCTCTTCTGATTCACTAGCATCAATCATGCAAAATTATGAATCATCGACTGACCTGACTATACCAAATCCGAGACCCTCTTTGGAGTTGGGAGTTCAACTTTTAACACTCCATAACTTTTAAAAAAGCTTTAATTTATCTTTTGGCATTTCTTTTGGTAAATGTCCCTGTTGAATTATCTTTTGTACACAAGATGAAAAGTAAACAAAAGGTAATTCCATTAATTCATTAGGATCATCATCCAAATTTATATGATTTTCAAGATTGGTAGAAATAGAAGCATGGTAAAATTTGATCGGCATTGAACCAGCACTACGGACTTCCTTAACCTCTAAACTCTCGACCTTTTTAGGGAGGATCAGAGCATGGGTCATTCACATAGTGATTTGTTCGATCATACATTTCTCATATTCACTTTTCTTGGTATCTTCTAAGGATATCTCGTATTGAGGTTTCTTCTATTTTGTCATCATTATTTCATCTTTGGAACTGTCCTCATCACCAATGTTGATGGTTGGCCTAGTCTGTTCAATGATTAAGTTTGTTCTTCTCCGTCCACGTCCTCAGCCTTAACCTCAGATGTGTGAACTAAAAGAACCTCCACCAACATGTTGTAAGAGAGTAGTGGACGATCGTTGAAGCATAGTTAAATGGCCTTGCCATTGTACTTCTTCAGAATTTTTACTTTTGTGTGTCACGGTTTTACGAGAGAAAATAGTTTTCTTTAGAGGCGCATAGTAGGCAGCATCTTCATGAATATCAACTTCATGAACTGAAAACGGTTGTAGATCTTCCTTGGTGCAATGCTCTTGTCCTTTGTTGTAGTACTTGATGCATTGATGTAGGGATGATGGAACCATGTTCTATTTGTGAATCCATGATTGACCTAGTAGAGCGTTGAACGAGGTCTCGACTTCGATGATATGAAACTTGATGGTTGTTGCTAGTTCTCAAACCTTCATAAGCAATGTAATGGATCCAAGGGCTCTCTCTCCCTTTTGGTTGAATCCTCTTAGCATCATTTTATCGGCCGTAAGCTATTGAGCTTCAATGTCCAAGTAAGCCAATGTCCCTAGACTCATCAAGTTGAGAGATGCTCCAGGATCTACTAAAACTTTGGATAACACAAATTTTTTGATGTTAACGGAGATGTAGAGTGGTCGGTTGTGGTCAGTAGTACCGGGCAGCAAATCTTCATCTGTGAACGTCACCCTAGGCTATTCTTTCAATGAGCAAACTTCATCTGAGGATGTGCTGGCCAACTGAGCTCAGCAAATCTCTGGGTCGAGCAATGCTGTAACCAGAGACTCTCATTTCTTTTGATAGGATTAGAGCGTTGTAGATGCTTAATCATGCAGACAACTTCCTAAGATGAGCTAGCACATTGTAATCCACTTTTTATAATCCGTTAATTTTCTCTTAGTTATGTGGTTCTCTATTGGTGGAGGTGGAGGTAGTTCTTTTTGAGTTACTATTTACTTTCCTTTGTCTGTCGGAGCCATTTTTGGGTGTAACACTTTCCCGCTCCTTAAGTTTATTTCTATGATTTCTTCTTCTTGTGGTATCACTGTTGATTCTTCCGGAGTTTCTTCTTTGTCGGAAAGATCTAAGTTGATTTCAAACGGTGCATCATCGTGCTCGAGGATTGGTTCCTCACTCCTAATGCTGTCGTAGTTGGTATCGTTGATGTCTTCTTCAGTCTTATTAGCGAGTTCATCGGACTCAAGTATGATTTGAGGATCATTTCGGGAATCAAGATTGAGGTTATATTGGTCATTATCAATTACATCATCACTAGAAATAGTCAAAATGTAGCCAAAATCATAATCATTATAATCATAAGTCCCCGGAGGGGAAAAAAGATAATCATACAAAGTCAGGGGTTTGAGGATTTTCTTCCCTGAATCTGAGACAACCAATCTAGTAGAGGCAGCCCTTATCCTACCCCCCCACCCCGTACTATCAATCTTTGTGGTAGTGTTCTTCTTTTTTTTTGTCTTTGACGATGACGGATCTTGTGGCGAAATCTTCATCTCAGGCTTAACAGACTGAAGACTCTGAACGGAAGCTTACTTTGATGCATTCTGGATTTAGTTTAATAATTTCTTGGACAATTTTCTCCACACTGCACTCCATCCATCTTTTCCCAGTGTATGTGGAAGATTGTTTCAATGAATTCTTAATTTGATTTAGGACCCTCTTAAGCTCGTCCCAAGTCGTACTCCATCCCTCTTCTCCAGTATATGGATCAATCTGAGAAATCGGCTCCCCCAAAATCATATTTATGGAACCCTTTTCAGGTTCCCTTAAATATTCTTTGGGATTGTTATATTTCCTTCTTTGAAGTTTTTCTCGAGCCAATCCTTAAAGATGAAACACTCTTTTATAGTGTGCCCAAGCAATTGGTGATACGCGCAATAATTTGGTTCATCTTTTCTATCAACCTCTTTTGGTTTCTTTGGCTCTGTTAATCTGAACTCAGGCTTTTTCATTAGACTTATGAACACCTTGGATATGGCTTTATCTTTAAAATAATACACCATTTTCTGTGATTCTACCAGAGATATTCTCTTGTTCTGAGATGACCCTCCTTGAGGCGGTCGCTAGTTGGATTGGCTATTCTGTTTCTGAGTATGCTGTGATGAAGACTGATGAGGATTTTATGCATATATCTTCATTGGTTGTTTTCCTTTGTCGACATTCGCTACTGTTCCTGACTTATTTTCAAATACTCTAGTTGCCTTAGATTCTCGTGAGAATCCATACGTTTGATTTCCTCTTGAAGACTGTTGGCTTTACTTAGTAGCTTCTCGAAGGATTTGAAGGTGAGTCCCTTGAGCATGAAAGCTACTGGCCCATGAATGCTTTTGAGTAGAATATCAATCACGTGATGTTCTTGTAGCTGAGGTTCACATTTCATGTTATGGTTTCTCCACCTCAAAATATAATCTACCAAAGTCTCGCTTGGCTTTTATTTTTCCATCATGAGTTCTTCTATAGACACATGATGCTGCACTCCGGTAAATCTTTTTACCAAAAATTGTTCCAACTTGGAAAAGGTCTTTACTAATCATTTGGGCAAATTGGTACACCAATTGAAGGTGATTCCTGACAAGCTGTTGATGAACTGTTGGAAGAGTAAAGCTTCATTATTTCTTGTGTTACCACATCTGACTCGGAATTTTGCTATATGTTGTTTGGGATTTCCAGTCCCATCAAATATTTTAAAGTTTGGGGCCAAGAAAACATTGGGGAAGGGTATGATATCGAATTCTTCCGGGTAAGGTCTACCCTTCAAAATCAATGCACCACCCTTGGATTGGGTTAAGGCTTCCCAAATTTGTTTGACCATTTTCTTAAATTCCTTCTCTAGTATGGCACTCGATGGAGAATCCTTCCTTGGTTTCTCATCCTTGTTTGTTGAGGCAACTTCTCTTCTTTCATCTGTAATATGTATGATTTTCGGTTGGTTGATCTTCGGAGAGGCTAGTTGCGGTTCTTGTGATTGCCCTTGAATGGTGGCCATGGCGGTCATGGCTGCGGCCATCTCTTCTATCCTTTTCTCCAGTAGGCTGACTTGCTCATTCCTTAGGAGGATAACCCTATGCAGCTCATCTACGGTGTTCTCTTAGGTGGAAGGTTGAGCGTCGCGCTCGGATGCAGCGGCCCTGGTCTCGATGACATAGACATCCATGAAATCTTCCTTGAGGTAATCATTGTAGTCAAAATCTTCATCATCATTGTCGATGGAATCTCCTTGTTCCCGGACCAACTCGAAAATCTCAGCCCTTAGCTTTTCAACTTTTTATTCGATTATTGATTCTTTGATTTATTAAGATCTGGAGGACCCTGCTGGACCTCCTCCTCTTATTCTTCCATTTCACTATCAATACCTGTGTCGATGTTAGGCACTTCAAACCCTGGCTTCATTTCATTATCTTGTACTGCGGGCTTACTGGAGTGTGTTGGTACAATGACCTTGGGTATACATACCTTTTTCTTTGACGGTGATGTCTCAGGACGGGGGTTCTAGTAGAAACATCGGTATGTCGAGGAAGAGTATGCTCCTCCTGGTGCAAACCACTTACAATATCGGGTAATCTCTTTGTCTTTTCTTTTGAAATTTTAGGTATGTCTTTATAGTGGGTGATCAGTAGGATTCTTGTACTCAGTCTTGACTTAATCGATCGACAACCTGTGGTCTTGGCGATGGTAGACTCGGTGATGACTATGGTGGTATCAACTCTACTCCCCAAGCAAAACTAGACAGAAATACGAGAAGGCAAAGCCTCAATTAACTTTTGAAATTGTTTGACGAATCTGACGTCCTTTAAAATTTCTTTCTTTATGCGAGGGGACAATGCATGTCCCACTCGTTTAGGTAGTTCACTCACTAAACAACCTTCTTTGGAGGCTAGCCTTTGAAAAACTGAACTGACTTGGGTGATAGGATTATGTTTCTTTCTCTCCACACCCTGTCCATGAAGTGATGGTAATGCATCGGCAATTTTTTGGATGCTCTTGTACCCGTTGGTATCCATCAAAGGATCGAATCTACTTCCGCGCAAAAGTGGATATATTTCTGGTAATTCTAACTCCTCTTGATGTGTACTCTTAGTTTTCATGCAGGGTGACATCGTTGTTTAGTATGCAGGTTTGTAAGCATAAAAAGTGTAGTATCAAAGTACAAGAAAGATGACACTATAAACTATAAAATCGTACCTGACGAGTCTTCTCATTCGACCATTTAAAGCTCAAAATGCATCTTAGAAAGTTTTATGTAAAGCAAAAAAAGTAAGGTTTTAGTGACCTTCCTAACCCTAGGTCATATCTTGGTCGGTTCCTATGGGTTCAATTAAGGATGATTTTTGTTAAGCAAAGCATATTAAGTTTAGTAGACCTACGAGGTATCCAACTGATCTAGAGAAAGAAGCAGGTCCATGCTTCCTTCTCACCGTCTGGTGAAAAGTCTCGAGCTCATTTTAAACTTATTATGTTGTTTAATAACCCATCCTATGAATACCTTTAATGCTCAGTGAACATTGATGTTTCAATTATCCCTAAGAGTAAGGTAATTATCGCTTGTGATTTAATTTGTAAATTATGTGGGTGAAGACACTCAAAAGGGGCAAGTTAATGTTAACAGGGCACTCAACAAACTTTTTAATTTGGGCTTGTAGTTTTTTAAAGATGTTCAATTTTTAACTATGTTCTCTTTTCAAATCCTCATTTAACCAAATTTCATTTAGCCTAGTTCACTACTAAGCCCTTAGATTTTAGTAAATGTTTTGGTTATTTTTTTTTTAAAGTGATTGAATTTTAAGTGATGATGATTCATTTTTGAAAGTCAATTGAACATCAAATAAGGGTGTTAAATTGGTGAGTTATAACCTTCCAAAGTCATACCCCTAAGTCCAAGATCATTTAATTTAATAGACATCCAAATTTTAATAATTTAAGGAATTACAAATTTATCCCTTGATTATAAAAGAGTGATGTTGGTTTCTACTAATTAATCCCCTTGTATTTCAATTATCCAAATAAGTTAGTTAAAATCAAAGGTTACCCCTTCCCTTTATTGAATTAAGCCTAAATGTTAATTAAGACTAAATTTCCAAAATAACATTTTTGCCCCTAAAGCTCTATCACTTCATAATTTATCAAATTTAATCCAAATGACTTTGGTTTTCTTAACCCACCTAACTCATGGGTCAATTAAGACATCATAGGAGAAAATGTGATTTTCCAAAATTTAATTTAATTTGCATATTTATCTTCATGCAAAAATAGGATTTTTCAAAGAAAGTTCGAAAACTTGACCAAGGCAAAGCATAATCCTTTGAAATTTTTACTGGAGGTAGACTTAGACTAGAAAATCATTTAAACAAAATTTCATGATTTATTAAGTTTTATTTGAATTATTAGAATTATTTCAAATTCTGGAGATTTTATTAATTAAAAAATATTTTAAATATGGAATAATAAGTTTTATATTTTTATTAAATCTCTGTGATGTTGAGGAACCCAGAGAAACAAATTTCATAATTTTTTTATTTTTCTTTGAATTTTTAGAATTATTTTAGTGAAAATCCATTTTTAGCCTAAAAAGTTGATTACATTGGAGATAAGGTGTAAAATTTATAATTATACCCTTAGGGTTTATACTTCATAACTCTTTCAGCAAATGACCATGAAACATTGATGACCTCTTACTCATGAACTAATTATAGCATCGAAGGAGGTATTATATTTTTAAACTTTTTAATTATTTTTCATAATTATTTTTAATCCATAATTATGAGTTTCCAATGTTAATTAATTTAATTATCCAAGTTATGTTCTCAATCTTTTAGAAAATTTTATGTTGCTAAAAGTTAGAAGACTACTTAGAGCAATTTTCATGATTTTTAAATTGTCTTTAAATTTTTATGTTTTTTTAACTTGTTTTGATAAATAAATAAAGAAAAAAAATAATTTTTATTTAAAAAAATTACTTTTATTTTTCATTAATCCTTCTAACTTTAGTGAACTCAAAGAAATTGATTTCACTTTTTTCTTATTTTTATCTTATTTTTTTATAATTGTTTACTCTATAATTTGTAAAATTATAAGAAAAATACATTTAAGTACTCAAGATGCATTTTTAAGTCTCTAAATCTTTATAAAAGCTCTTTAATGTTGTTTCTTCTAATCAGAGAAAGTTTTGTAACATTTTGAGATATATTTATATTTTTATAATTTTTAATCATTTTTAATTAGAAAAATACTTTAAAATATAATTTTTATTCTAATTCCAATTATATTTTTCCTAAGTAAAGTTCACAAGACTTATATTTGTGTTTTTCTGATTTTTATTTTAATTTTTATAATTATTTAACTCGTTAATAAGTGAAATAGTAATAAAATAAATTTACATGTTTAAAAAATATTTTCTTTTTCTCAAAAATTTATTCGAGCATTTTAGTGTTGTTTCCATTCAGTTAGGGCGATTTTTTTGATATTTTGAAATATTTTTATATTTTATAATTTTTTATGATTTTAAAATTGGTAAAAATTAGAAAAAGAAGTTTTTAATTTTAAATACTATTTCTATTTTATCTAGGTCCCTCTAGCTTTAGTGAACTCATTAGGCTTGATTTTATAATTTTCTACTTTATATTTTTTTCTATAATTTTTTAATTAAAATAGAGATGATTAACTTAAATAATTAAGGTTAGCGGTCTTCTCTGACCTTAAAAAAATCATATTAACAACATGATTAACAAACCGTACAAATTTTAAGCATAATGACAAACATTTAATTAATTATGGATTAAACAAGTTTTAAAGTAAATAAATAATTAAAAATAAAAGAATATATAATTATTTTTAATTTTAGGTTCAATGGATTCTTCTATATTCGGTGAGCACAAGGGCAATTATTTTATTTTTCTAATTTTTATATGATTTTTTAATGTTATATTTAATTTTCTGGATTTAATTAAATCAGAAAACCCTTAATTTTTGTTAGGTTGTAAGTCTTGTTTTATGCTTACAACATGCTTTTAATGTGGTGTTTGGAATGTAACATTTAGTGGCAGTGAATTTGAACTTCATTTGGTTGCTTTTCTTGATGTTTTTGGCGTCAATTGATTATTGCACTCAAATGGCTTGTGGAATGTTTGAATAAATGTTTGAACTTTAATGTGATGGTGGAGTGAGGCATGTAACCTAGAATTTAGGCTTGTGCATAAGAGGTATTATTGATAATATTTGCGTACAATTTTGTGGTTGAATAGAATTTGGAGGTGATAAATTTTTAAGATGAGTATGTATCAACCTTACAAAAATTTGTTTTTCCTCAACCAAAGTTGACCCACTCCACCCCATCCTATCCTATTATTAAATTTTGAATGAAGATTTTAAGGCATCAATTGATAGAGAGAGAGGGGGTGAGAGAGAGAGAGAGAGAGAGAGAGAGAGAGAGAGCAATTGTAGTTGGGAAAGTGGGAAAGATTGTGTCCATACGAAGAACAAAGAGTGTCTAGGGAGTTGAAGGGGAGTGTATGTGCAACTAAGGGAAGAGCAAGTAGTTGTGGCTTGGGGGAAGTGACCTAACAAACTTCAAGGCTTAGAAGATGCAACAAAATAGTGGGAGGTGAGGGACATGGCTGGCTTTTTGAGGCATGATATCTATGTGAAACTTCTTAAGTAAAAGAAATTCGAACTCTTACATATTGAGATGCCTTAATGTAATGTTTGGAATTTTATCAAAAGCTCTAAAATTAAGCATGCTCATGCAGGAGCATTTCTAAGAAGTTTCATTGATGGGGCAAAAATTTGAGGCCATTATGCCAAAGCAAACAATATCTCGATGCGTGAGAGTTTGGGCTATTACAATTTTGTAAGGGCAATACACAAGTCTAGATTTAGAAATATATTTTTGGTGTATAAATATGGGTGAATAGCAGTGACAAGGACATCAATTACTTAAGTTGTGGAGAATGTAAAACTTCTTAAGTAATATGAAAATGAGCTCTTAAACATTAAGATGTCTTTTGGTGTAATAATTAAATTTTCATCAGAAACTCCATACATAAGTGTGTTTATCTAGGATCAGTCTTAGAATGGGTGACATCCTGGGAAGTTACACCAATGGGACAAAACCTTGAGGCTATTAGACAAAAGAAGACAATATCTTTATTGGTGAGAGTTCAAGTTATTACAGTATGCATCGTAACTCAAAATCTAAGATGGAAATTTTCATGCTTTAGTAGTTGTCAAATGCCTAGTCTTACGGTCTTGATACCTTCAACAAAGTTATCGACAAAGTTATTAAAGATGAAGCTATGCAAGAGATTATGAGGGTGTGTTGATGTGTTCTTCCTTTTTTATCGTGTATTCACCTTCATCTTATTTTGTTTTAATTAGGAAATAAATCTAATAAATTCTTTCTTTTAGATTAATATTTATATGTTTATATTGTTGAATTTTGGGATGAGATTAAACCTAAATTAACTATAAGCTTTATGTAATATTATATAAGAAATTAATAAGAGGATTTTGAGGTTTTTAACACTTTATTGTCTCTTTATGTAATCATATAATAATACAACTTTTACTTTTAAATTATAATAACTTTTGAATCATAACCCATAAATGGTGTGACAAAATAATGAGGATCACCACTACAGAAGTAGGCTTGTAGCTATGTTGAAGGAATTTATTTCTTATAATAAAATAAAATTAATTTTACTAAAAATATACTAATTTTATACACAAATCAATATTTAGGTAATAATTAAATAAAATTTATATGAGACTGAAGCTTTTAAAAATTAGTTGAAGACTTTATTTAACCATGTGAAAGCCATTAGCAAAAATATTAAATAGTGCATTAATATTAATATTAAGTATGAAGCATAAAATTAATGCATATTATAAAATCATTAGCTACAAGAATGCGTTGCACTGAGTATTGGCATTGTTTAATTGTTTGTGTGTGATGTGTTGAATTTGTAATTTTTTTAGATTCTTTTGTATATAAGACTTGTGCAATATTGTGTCTTAAAGTGGGAAGATCTGCATCATGATCAAAATGCAGGCTACTTGCAATATTTACAAGTATGAGACTTTTTACTAATTAAGATATAAATAAATCATTCCTAGTTAGGGTGTATTACTTGCTACATTTTCGTGTGTTTTATTATTTAATTGTACTAATTTAGTCAATGCATTTCACATTATCATATTTGGGAGATGTGATTGGCAGCTTTACAGGGATTTATTAATGCACAAACTTCTATACATTCAATTGCTATCCATAGTTACAATATTTAACTTTGCTTACTCCTATTACATGCAAAACCTTTTATTTCTACAAATTTGTCTTAAATATACTTAACAATGATTCATTGCTAATAATACTCCTAAAAATGTTTGGCTTGTAATATATGAAATAAGCATGATTATTATAATAATATGTTTGTCAGCATTAAACTTTTGTAAATGTTGGCTAGTTGGACCAACGGGTTTGTAGATAGATTACTCTATAAGAAATCATTAAATTTTCTTAGGATGGGCACATACATTCCCTGTTTTCAAATTTTAGGATGTCATAGTGAACCAGCTATATGTTTGCATGCATGAATTATGAGCTTAAGAAGTCATTTTTAGAGTAGACATGATATGCGTTGGGTGAATATGTTTGCTTGTGGACACAAAAATCATTTGTTTATGTTAATTTCTCTCTCTATTAATTGTTAAGTATTATTAGATAAATTTCAATTACAAAAATCTCATCTTTTATATATTGTTTAGAAATGTTATAATATAACAAATATTTTTTCTAATCTTTTTCTTCGCTCATTTTTATGCCATGTGACATGTGGGTTATGTTTTTGTTCAGTGGGATTTCAGCCAAGTTTTTCTTGCAAACTCTCACCTTTTATTTTTAATAAATTTTACGTTGATTGTTATGCATTGTTTAGAGGAGTATTTAGACTTGTGCTTCAAATATAACTGATGTGTGCTAGAAAATTCGCAGCAGTAGAGTAATGGATTAATTTTTTAGCGTTTTACGAAAATTCAACACACACAAAGATGAAAGAGAAAAAAACTGTGATGACTCAAGAATTTTTTTTACTTGGAAAACCCCTAAGAGAAAAATCACGAGGTCTGGCCCAGATGTGAAAATACACTTTCAATTGATGATTACAGAAATCTATTGTCCCACAGACGGGAAAGGGTAATTATATTTTTTAGATTACAATGTCGACTGACGACGTCTAGTTGGAGATGATTAATGGTGGATAGTGGTAGTCGATGACGGTTGTCAGAGGACAATGATGGTCGGCGGTGGTCGGCGGTGGTCGTCGGAGGTGAGCGGTGGTCGACGGTGGTTGACGACGGAGGTCGCAGTGGTGCTGAGCTGCAGCTTATCCTCTAGGTATCAGACTCTCTCTAGATTTCAGCTCTTTTTCATGTGAGGGGTGGGGGTCTATATATAGTTTTTTGGTGCAATTAATGCAGGAATATACTCCATTTTAATCGGAAGGTTCAAAGAATTTTCTCCAATCATGTCGTGTTTAATAGTCATTTGAGTGTCTTAACAATGTTGGAATTAATTGATCTTGGGTTTGTTGGATTCGTCTTGTCGAGCCGCTCGATTCGAGTATAAACTTGTTAGTGTCAAAAATTATTTGACCTTCCAAATGTGTCCAAAAATCTTCTAAGGGTGGTTTAATGACTTGACCTGAGCTTGATTTGACTCGGATTGAACTAGTTTTCCTATCTTTAGGTACATCTCATCGAGTCTGTTAGTTTGACTATAAATTTGCTGAAATCAAAACTCTGGATGACATTTTATCAATATTTAAATATTTTTTGCTTAAAATATTATCTTAAAATTTGTGTTATGCTTCGAGATTCATGCCGGATGATGAAAAGTTATCGGTGATGTATCAATAATATTGGAAATTGTTAAGGTTAAACCAATCAATTTTATTCAATAAATTCACAATTTATTTCATATTTTGTGTAAATAGAATTGTACATAAATTTTAGATATAGATGCTCTGATATTTTTTTTTATGATCTACTGTTATTAAAATCATCTGCGTACTGATTGGAATTATTTTTTATCTTTAACTCGCACTCTTTTGCTAGATTTTGTGAACTCCTTCCAAGGTTAACGAGCGGGGTGTGACAATATGAATGTTTAGCTGTTAGATGAGGTAATTCAAGGAATTGTGAGATATGTATGAAATGCCCATAGATACATATCTCAAAGTAAAAAAAATATTCAATTAAACAAATAGGATAGATTATAAAATAATTATTTAATACCAGCAAATAACAAAGAAAACCCTTCAAGAAAAAAATTATATTTCCTTACATATTTTTTATATTATTTTATTTTAGATATTTATCTTATAATCCAAAAATAAAATGCACCAAAATTTCTACTTTTTCAACTATAATATTCTCAATTTCAATAACATAAACTTACCATTAAAAACTCCCATCATACATTCAAATGCATTGTACCTCATGGAAAAAAACCACATTTACTAATACCACTCAATTCTTATGTAATTACATATCTAACACAAACTTTAATTTTTACATTAATTTTAGTTAAAATAGTGATATTTTTATGTGATAGGAAAGATTTGGGTGATATTAATGTAAAAATCAAAATTTTGGTGTTAGATAGGTAAATACATAGGATTTAGGTTGATTGTATGTAAATGCACCAATTTAGCGAAATTCCCCTACCTTGGCTTCCAAGTAGATAGAGCAATGAAGATACGCCCTCTCCAACCCTGAAGCAGCCATTGGTCATCAACATCAATACTGAAATCCTTATGGTAATAAGTTTTTACCCCGTCCTTCACCTTGTTCGCATGCTTCTTGTTGATAGGCAGTTGCTGGAAACCAGCTCTCAAAAATCTCATTTGATACTGCTTATATGTCTCCGGCAACTCTGTCCTCTCCGTCCCTTCGCAAGCAATTACATTGATCGCGTCTCTTGCGTAGAGATCCCTCTCCACGAGCAGCCTCTGTTCGTTCTCCCTCGGCGCCGTCATCTCTATCATATCAAATATGGCTGAGAAATGGTATAGAGCTTCACGAAACCTCGTCAAAAAGAATGGTGCTCCATAGCTCCCATTCCCAGTAGCGCTTATAAACAAAGCTGGATTGAACTTTCTTATGGTCCTTAGGAACTTATCTCTTGAGCAATCCACACCCATGGTCTCGTCGCCCAGAGAATGTAGCTGGAACAGACAGTTGACCACAAGAATTTCTTCCTCGTCGAGGTGTAGGTCCTCAACCTTCAACTCATCGAGCTTTGACGCCACCGCTTGGTATTCAAAAGGGACGCCAAATCTCTCAGCATAACAGGCAATCCGGCGGCCAGTCTCCTCTATCAATTCTGCTGGACGAAATCCTGGCATGGGCTTGTCAACGGCGGTGATGCGGAGCTTCNTAGGTCCTCAACCTTCAACTCATCGAGCTTTGACGCCACCGCTTGGTATTCAAAAGGGACGCCAAATCTCTCGGCATAACAGGCAATCCGGCGGCCAGTCTCCTCTATCAATTCTGTTGGACGAAATCCTGGCATGGGCTTGTCAANGAACAGACAGTTGACGACAAGAATTTCTTCCTCGTCGAGGTGTAGGTCCTCAACCTTCAACTCATCGAGCTTCGACGCCACCGCTTGGTATTCAAAAGGGACGCCAAATCTCTCGGCATAGCAGGCAATCCGGCGGCCAGTCTCCTCTATCAATTCCGTTGGACGAAATCCTGGCATGGGCTTGTCAATCGCGGTGATGCGGAGCTTTGGCGGCCCCCCATTGCGGGAGGATAACATCTTCAAGAAGGCCGGCCATTGGAAGCCAAGGAATGTTCCGATGTCCAGGATGTGGACTCTGGTTGAGCTTTTGATTGCGTCCAAAATTGTCTGGTTTGAGAAGTTGTAGGAGACCTGCTTGAAGGGGCATGCTGAGAGATAAAGCTGGTAACCTTTCAGCACATCAGCTAATGTCCTCCGCACTGAAGCCATGGATTGGTAGAGTTCACTTCCAGTTCCGGCCAAGCGAGCTTCGAGTCCATTGCAAAAGTAGTGAGCTACGCGCTGAGAAGCGTCCCCATGAGGAGAAGAATGATGCCGTATTTGTTTAAGTAATTCGTGAGCTGTTTTATGGTCGCCGGAAGCCACCGTCTGTGCACAGTCGATGAGAAGGACTTGAAAATCCACCACCTTCTTGTTGGGTAGTTTCTTCTTTCTGGAATTTTGGCTTTCTCCATACTTTCTAGGCTCGGTGATTTCTGAGGAGTTCTTGCTTGCCGCTTCGTTCTTTATTGCTTCTCTAATAGAGCTTACAACTTTTGGAAAATTCTCAGCGGTGCTTAGGAGAACCCTGTCCAACATCTCAGGGGAGACGGGTGGTTCTTCGAATGATACTGCAGATTGTTTGGCGCTCCTTTGCTCTTTCATATCAAAACCATCATCGTGGTGTCGGCTTTTATGCCGCCGACCTGTTCCATACTTGGCATTTACCTTAGTGGAGGCAGAATCCTCTGCGCTAACCTTCACAACAAGCTTATCTTTGCTGGGAAAGAACTTGTCTGCTTCCTTTGGTCCTTTTTCAAACTGGGAAGCTGGTTTTTCTTCGAAGAACAGGTTTGAGAGATCATCCAATCCAAACTGAAGACCAGTGTCATCGTATATTGAGTTGACTGAGGATCGGGTAAAACTTAAATGGGAGTGAAGAAACTCTGAAAATTCAGCGTAGGAGGGATCATTGTCTGTGAAATCGTTGGTGCCAGCAATGTAGTTGCTATTGTAATGCTGGCCACCTGAGCTCCCCGAGTNGGGTGGTTCTTCGAATGATACTGCAGATTGTTTGGCGCTCCTTTGCTCTTTCATATCAAAACCATCATCGTGATGTCGGCTTTTATGCCGCCGACCTGTTCCATCCTTGGCATTTACCTTAGTGCAGGCAGAATCCTCTGCGCTAACCTTCACAAAAAGCTTATCTTTGCTGGGAACGAACTTGTCTGCTTCCTTTGGTCCTTTTTCAAAGTGGGAAGCTGGGTTTTCTTCGAAGAACAGGTTTGAGAGATCATCCAATCCAAACTTAAGACCAGCGTCATCGTATATTGAGTTGACTGAGGATTGGGTAAAACTTAAATGGGAGTGAAGAAACTCTGAAAATTCAGCGTAGGAGGGATCATTGTCTGTGAAATCGTTGGCGCCAGCAATGCAGTTGCTATTGTAATGCTGGCCACCTGAGCTCCCCGAGCTGGGACTCGAGTAGAGAAGTGACCGATCTGGAGGGTACTTTTCCCCGATGATGTCGTAAAAGGGCCTCTCGGTGGCCTCGAGGGCTGGATGACTCTCAAGCAAATCCAACTTGTCATCCATGTCCTCCTCCATGAGCATCTGGTTGATGAAGTCCAGGACCAAATGAGAGAAGATCTCAGAGTTTTCATCCGTGTCCCCTTCATGGCTATGTGAAG
>JXCR01147832.1:0-20225 GCA_002079205.1 Phalaenopsis hybrid cultivar | reverse complement strand
CACGGCTTGCGCCACATGTGTGTATGTGTGTGTGTGTTGGAGAGTAATTTGACCCGAACATACCTGAAAACTAGGAAATAATATGCTGCACTGTTTAATATCTGGGCGCGTTACTCAAAATCAGGTGTACAATTAAAAATTCGGTGTGTTGTTTGATTTCCTATCAAAGAGCTAGCGTTTTGCTTGTGGCCAGAAGGTTTTCTTGTAATTCTCCGGTTAGGGATAAGACGATGACCCTATGTTATTTGTGAAAAACACATCAAATGAGAAACATTGAAAATGAAATTTGAAAATAATGACGAGAAGTTTAAATGTTTGTTTGATTTCCTCCGCTGGCTGAATCAATGATATTATGTTACTTTTCTGACATTTTTTGTGATGATTTTGTGATTTTATTGTAAAGTTATTATGTTGGTGATGTTTTTTGGTGGTATTTACTGTTATTGTTATTTTTTGGGTATTGTGGTAATTTTGAGGTGGTATTGTGATCTTATATTAGTATTGTTCTATTCTTCTGGTGGTATTGTTATAGTTTGTGGTAGTATTGGATTGATATTTTGATTGTATTGAGATTGGATTGAGGTTGTATTATGTTAACAATGTGATGGTTTTGTAGTGGGATTTTGGAGGTATTGTGATGATTTACGGTCCATTTGGGACAGCTTATTTGTAGCGGTGGCGGTTTCAAAACGCCACCATCTGTTTGAAAATAGCATTCCTACAACTTTTTCTAAAACTCCGTTATGATTTTACTATTAGACGCGAGTCCTACCCGAGATCCGTGTTTAATATTGTCGAAAGACGCCTACCGCCCCTCCACCGTCTCCTCTGCCCTAATTTTGCAACAAGCGACGAGTCGATCCCGTACGTCGCAGCACTCCTCAGTCTCCATCTTTGGCAATCGTTCTCTGTGGTAATTTTTTTTCCTCCTTTATCCTCTGCCGCTCCTCTGCTTCTCTAATCGTTTGTGTTTCTCTGATCATTTGTGTTTTTGTTGTGGAAGTTGGGTTTGGAAACTCGTTTCAGCCTTTGCACTATGCTAAGCAACGTCTCTGATCTTTTGCGTTTTTTTTTCTTTTTTTTGTTGTAGAAGGATTCGGGTGAATCTGATTTGGGAATGTGTATGGCCCCTTATGTACATGTTTATGAAATGTGTTGA
The DNA here is from genome assembly GCA_002079205.1 of Phalaenopsis hybrid cultivar. Taxonomy (NCBI): domain Eukaryota; kingdom Viridiplantae; phylum Streptophyta; class Magnoliopsida; order Asparagales; family Orchidaceae; genus Phalaenopsis; species Phalaenopsis hybrid cultivar. The sequence goes on along the minus strand of JXCR01147832.1, from coordinate 19,066 downwards.
TCTGTTAGTTCTTATTTCTATACTTCTCCATTTTCTAATGTTATTGCCTTGTTTTGCTTGATGGAATTGATAGATCTTGGTGAACAATCATGCGTAGGACAACTTCCATATATTATTGTTGTTGGTTGCTTGCAGGAAACAATATTTTTTTTGTTGGACAGCTTTGATATGTTATTATTGTTGGATGCTTTTATCAATCGATTTGTTAGTCTTGTTGGATATGCTCGATATGTTATTCTTACTGTAAGTAGCACAATCATTGTATCTAGTTAAGTATAGTCAAAGCTGCTTAATTTTTCAAGTCATCTAAATTTTAGATAATTTTTTTTGTAAACTGATGGATTATTTGATTGACCCTCTAGATAAATTGACTAGTTGTTAGATTATAGTTTAGATGAATTTTAATCGAGCAAGCTTGAACTTTATGGGTGGATGATGGTGGACTTTTCAAGATTTACTTATTTTTCTGTTCATCTTTATATTTGTCATTGTTTCTGTTGATGGTTTATTTTACTTTCAATGCTATTGCACTATCTTGATGCTATATGTTTCATTAGTTGCATTATGAATAAAAATAAAGAAGGGACTATGTCAGCAATGTGGGACAAGAAAGTGACATACATTTCTTACAGCTCTGTATTAAGGAGATTGAACTTCGAAATAAACCTACCACCTATTTCAACAAATAAGGATGGCAAAATATTTCCAAAAAATTTAAAGAAATGATAGGGCGGGATTACGATAGATTGAAATTCAAGAACAAGTGAGATTAGCTAAAGGAGTGGAAGTTATGGAAAGAACTTAAACGAGGATCGATGGGATTGGGTTGGGATCCTGTCAAGTGCATCGTGGATGCTTCAGAGGAATGGTGGACTGAGAAGTTAGAGCTAATAATTGTACCCCTGCGAACTCCTCAATTAATTAACATTTATACTTCTATTTTGTCTAATATGCTCACACCCCCTCCTCCTTCTTGTTGCAGGCAGTACCAAATGCAAAAAAATTTAAGTTGTGCAGAATTGAGCGGGACTTGGAAGAGAAATTGGATGTTATATTCAAGGAAGTTGTCGCTACGGGTCAACATGCATTCAACCCCAGTGAGCAGGGCTTTGCTGGCATCTCAGTTGACGTGCTCCCCAATCAAGTTATCGGTTCAGGTGAAGGCCCTAGCATAAACCCTAGGGAGCTTGAGTCAACTGGCCAATCAAAGAGGCGTAAGATAGAAAAAAAAGAAAAAAAATAAAGATGTTTTCTTGCAGAGCTCAATTAATAGACTGATAACTGTTTTTGATGCTCGATATCAAGTGAATCAGTGGCGAATGATCCCACTGTTGATGGTTTTATGAGTTTTTAGATGAAATTCCAGAAGTTCTTGTTGATCCTATATTCTACATAAAATGTGTTAGGGTTCTCGAGGACCCAACCCGTAGGCCAATTTTCAAGAGGCTCCACCCTGAGCCGCGTCTTGATTATTTGCGTCTCTCAATTGATAAATGACATTTTCATATCTCGTGTCTATTGTATTTGCTTATTGTAATGGATATTTTGTTTTAGGTTTTAGGTTAAGTCTTTGATATGCACAATTATTATTTTTTCTTGGTTTTTTTGGAGTAGTATATTCTTAAGAACAAGTTTTTTTTTGGATATATGATTGGTTTCTTTGTCTTTCCTTTAAGAAATTGTTTATGCATAATACATCATTCATACAGGGTAATTCTTATAATGTTATTAGAGTACTACTACTCAAACAAAGTACAAACACTACGAATGACCTCGTCATTTATTGGGGATAAATGGGTGAGTGAGATGCTTGTTGGACATCCTGTAAAATTCAGAAACATATTTCGCATGTTCGTACCCATTTTTTGGATCTTTTGAATGAACTACGAATGAATCACGACCATGTAGGTTCGGCCAGAACTACTACAAGAGAAGCTTCAGCAATTACGTTGTTTATTTTATCTCAAAATGAATCAATTAGAGGAGCTATGGAGCGATTTCAGCATTCATCAGAGATAATAAACTGATACTTCTCTACTGGTATAAGAGCACTAGTTCGCCTAGCTTCACACGTAATTAAGCCAGAAGATCCAACTTTCAATAGAACTCCCACAAAAATAGCTAATGGCACATGCAACATGCCATTTTTCAAGTTTAGTCTATTCAATTCCTTCTTTTCATTTCATAATATAATTTATATGTTGTTGTTGAGATCACTAACAAATCAATACATAATTTTATTGGGGCAATTGACGGAATGCATGTCGATGCCCGACTCTCGAGCGATGAAAATGTCTTGTACATTGGACGATGTGGTTCACTCACACAAAATGTAATGGCTGTATGTGAATCAACATGTGCTTCACATTTGTGATGGCCGGATGGGAAGGAAGTGCACATGACAACCGTCTTTTTACCTTTGCGATGAATAACAACCGACAATGCTTTCCACACCCGCCTCAAGGTATGTTAACTTTGATTAATTTATTGGATTTTTTTTTCAAGGGTCAATATTAGTGTAATTCGTGTCAGACAAATATTATTTGGTGGATGTCAGATATCCTTTACAGAGAGGGTATTTAAAGCCAAATATAGACATGAAGTATCACATTCGTGATTTTGAGAGGTCAAGTGGTGTAGCACATGGTAGGAAAGAGATGTTCAAGAAACGTCACTCTTCCTTACGCGTGGTAATTGAATGGATATTTAGAGTATGGAAGAAAAAATGGGTCATTCTATGTGATATGTCGATGTATCCATTTCAAAAAATAGGTACATATTATTATGGCTACGATGGCGCTCCACAATCTCATTAGAAGGCATCCCTCTCATTCTGATACAGACTTCAACATGGTTAACGCTGATGACATGCATATACCGCCTGAAGCATTCAAATTTCCGGTTGGCCAGTCCATATCGGATGAAGTAAAGGAGGCAGAAGATTTTAACACCCAAGTTTGCGAAGGTGCATATGAGATGATTGCTCTGAGGGAGCTTATAACAGATGTAATTTGTGATTCCTGAATTAATACACTTCCTTTATTTAACATTCGAATGCATCTCAGATCCTTATATGTAAAACTATAATTCCTCTTGGAATTCTAAACATTTCTGTGAAGTATTCGTGGTTGGCTTTAATATAATGCGAGGCTTTAGGCTAACTATCGCGGAATGAGTATGTATCTGTGGCCTTTTATTTTGGTGCAATATTTGGCTTTCATGCATGAATAGTTTTGTTCTTTAGTCAATGAGATGCATTTATTACTTGTGGTTGGATGTCCTCATTGTTTAGTTTGGATTTGCATGTGGTTGGATGTCTGCTGTGTTGTCCAAATTTATGAAACGGATGGTTTACATACATACCACTCAATACTTATGGATTTAGTTATTCCAACAGATTGGATTAGCAGGCTGGAATTCTTATGAAACATATCAGTGAAGAGAATGAGATTCTTGCCTGGAATTCTAGTATAATCAACTTCACTGTAGGATTGCCTCATGTCCATTGGACTTGTTAATCTATCATGATTTTGCATGAATTAATGCAAACCAAAATAATTGTGATAGGGCTATCAAAATTTCAATTCAGCTTATTTGTTTTCTTTTCATTAGTTGGTTTATTTTTATTTATTCTTTTATAGTTGAGAATATGCCAATGCTAATAGCCGATAAAGGGATGCATTATTTCATAATTTAGGTTAGTTTATATGTTTTGGTCTAAGTTCAAGTTAATGCGGTTGTAATTATTCTCAAGTTCAAAAACACAACTCAAATTTTTTTTTATGTTTCGAAACTAATCAGCTTACTTTCATGTTTATTCCTAATTCAGTGGTTAGAACACGATGGTAGCTCAACAGGAAATAGAGTTTTAAATCATTGTCCCTATTGCAACAGTGGAAATTTAATTATATATTTCAATTCATATATGGCGGTCACTTCAGACTTTTGTGTGGCTAATTATGTTTCTATTCTAAAGAGGCAGTAGATTTTATTGGCAGACTTTTGGTTCTGCAGTTTTTACTCATGTTGTCATTTGTCATTGGAAGCAGTTATAAGGAAATTTAAAAAATCAAGATGATCATTTGGTTTGAGGATAAATGCTTGGGAATTTCAATAATGAAACTGAAATGATTCTGTGTCACCCATATCTATTAGCCTAGGTTACTAGAAGTCTACAAAAGGTTGTTCTAAGGAATGTTATAAAAAGTGTACTTGGTATAACGTTAGAACAACATTCAAATGCCTAAACTAACCATTCTTCTATTTGGCTGAAACAGTCCAATGCATATACTGAATTCTTCTACAACTCAAAATTGCTTTTATTTAGTTTGTTATGGCTGTAGTATACTTTAGTAGAGGTGGCTTTATGTGGGTGAGTATTTATCTCACTTTGAAGCAACTTGGATGGGCCTTATTTCAGGGCAACCGCCGTCTTCTGTTTTTTGTTTGAGTATGGAAAAAGTATTTGTTGGATGGATGGTGCATCTCTTTGAAGAAGCCTGGATTGCCACTTGTGGTTCTTCATGTTGGTTATGGGTTATAAATATTTATGGACAGTTTGGTGCCCCAACTTATTATGATACAAGTTTCATTTTTTTGTTGCTTTAGGACTTTTATTAGTTGTTAAAGTGGTTTGCTGCTTTGGTTTGATGCCATAAGAAGTTCTAAAGCATTTTGCTTGTATGAGGGTATCTTTTTTAAAGGAAAGTTGTTGTATAAGTGGGTTGGTTTTTCACGTTTGTTATAGGTTATGCAATAAGAACCGTTGTTGTGTATGTTCGATTCATATTATGGAATTCTGTGACATTCGAACATCATATATTGGTCTCATTATGTTTTTTAAAGTTAGAAATTCACTGTTATATTGTATGAATGAATGCTATAAATTATGGGTTGTTTCTTGGACATCATTGTGGTTGTAATCTTAACAGTGAGCTTGAGATATGAATTGCAGACTATTCATTAGTTATGTTGTATTCATATGAGTTGATATGGATTTTTTTTTTACTNCTCTCTCTCTCTCTCTCTCTCTCTCTCTCTCTCTATATATATATATATATATATAGACACACGTGTATGTATGCATGTTTGTATGAAAAGATGTATTTCATTTTTTTTTAAGTTAACATTATAAAACATTTTACGTGATGTGAAAATTCTAAATGATATACAACAACAACAACAAGCCTTTGTCCTATTAAGTGGGGTCACTTACAAGAATCATTTTTCTCTATTGTGTTCTACCGAGCATTGTATTTTCAATTAGTTCTAATAAATTAATTAAGATTAGTTTTATATAATATGCCCAAGTCTTTTGATTTCTATCTCTACCTTTACTAACATGAGTTAAATCTAAAAAATCTACTCTTAAGTGGGTCATCAGGTAGTCGACAGTTGATGTGATCAACATCTAACGCGACTCTCTCTAATCTTGTATGTCACTGGAGCTACTCAAGCTCTTGCATGAATATATTTGTTTTTCATTCTCTAAGTGTAAAACCACTCATCCACATGAACATTCTCATCTTAACAACACTTAAATTTTATGTCTTCATTTTACAGGCCGACAATCTGCAACATAAATCATTGCAAGTCTCACCACCATTTTACAAAATTTTTCCTTTTAAGTCTAAACGAGACTTTTCTATCACACCCAATGCATTCCTCAACTTTAATTCTACGAATAACATTCTCATCCATATCACAATCACTTTGAACAATGACTCCAAAGTATCTGAAACATTCACTCCTTTTAATGACTTGATCAACGATTATTACAACCCCACCACAAGAACTACTACTACTAAAATCACATTCCATGAATTCAATTTTTGATCTACTCAAATGAAAACCTTTAGACTATAAAATTAACCTCCATAATTTAAAATTTTCTTCAAGAAGGATATCATCAACGAAAACATACACCAAAATACATTCTCCTATAAATGTCATGTGCCAGCATTCATAACCAAAACAAAAAGGAAAGTATGGGCTTAAAACCGATCCACAATCCATACAACTTAAATATAAAAATACTCGATCAATCCTCCTTATGTTCAAATACAAGTAACAACTTTAATATAGATATCTTTAATGGCCTGAATATAAGCAATATTAACACCTTTTTTTTTCTAGGACTCTCCAAAGTGCTTTTCTCCAAATCTTATCATAAGTTTTTTTTTCTAAATCAACAAAATCTATATGATATAAATATAAAAAAAAAGTAAAAAATAAGTAGTTGATACATAAATACATAAGAAATAGATGGTATATCTATAAATAAACCACATTCATGCGACTCAGAAGAGCGGAGACGCCGATCCTTCCCCGAAGTTCTCAGATCTCGCGACCCAAATTCCCGCGACGATCGCAATGGATCTGCGCGCCCATTACCCGATCCCGTGGGAAGCTACTGGTGGGAGGGATCTCTGAGTAGGGGAAGAAGAACAGGAGGAGGAAAAGCGACCCCTAACTAGTAGATAATGGGGAGACCTGACGCTGCTCTTCTGCTCATCGTGCTTGTCGCTTGCTTTTCGAGAGCAAAAACTGATGGGTTGGATCACAAATATAAGGAGGGGGATCGCGTTCCTTTGTATGCGAACAAAGTCGGCCCGTTTCACAATCCAAGGTAATCCTAAGATTTAGAATTTTTTTTCTTTTCAATTTTAGTTTTATTGATCTTTTATGTTTTACTTTGTATTTTTATCATGGATCTTCTTCCTGGATTATTGATGGATGTTTGGTTCTCGTTCTTGTTTTAGGGCTGTGTGGTTGCAAGATTTATCCAGGATTCATGCTAAATTGACCAGGATCTAATCAAATTTAACTTCTTTCAGGCCAAACAGCTTTCAAAAATTAAATAAATCTTAATTGATTATATTCTGCTCCTAATTGTTTGATTTTTTAGTTGTGATTTGAAATTCATTCCATTATGTTCTTACCCCTTCTTAAACTTACTCTCCATTTTGATGGTTTTTTTTGTCCAGAATAAGCACTGTTTAAGTAAGACCTACACTCCTGCTTTACAGAAGTCTCATATACAACAACGATAACAATAAAGTCTTAATCCCACTACGTGGGGTCGACTACATGAATTATTTTTCTCCATTGTGTCTTATTTAGTGTCTTATATTCATTTAGTTCTAATAAATTAAGATCATTTTTTATACAATAAACCCAATTCATCCTAGGTCTACCTCTGTCTTTCTTAACATAAGTCAAATCTAAAACATTTACTCTCCTAATCAGATCATCAGATAGTCGATGTTTAATGTGACCAAACCATCAAATACGACTCTCTAATTTTGTCCGTCAATGGAGCTACACCAACCCTATCCCAGATATATTCATTTCGCATTTTGTCTCTAAGTGCAAAGCCACTCATCCGCCTAATCATTCTCATCTCAGCAACATTTAACTTAGTATTATGCTTCTCTTTTAAAAGCCAACATTCAGCGCCATAGAGCATTGCAAGTCTCACTACCCTCTTATAAAATTTTCCTTCTAGTCTAAGAGGTAATTTTCTATCACACAAAAGGCCAGAAGCATTCCTCCATTTCAACCAACTAACTTGAATTCTACTATTAACATCTCCATCTATATCACCATCGCTTTGAACAACAGACCTGAGATATCTAAATCGTTCACACCTTTTAATAATTTGATCACCCAAAGTTACACTTTTGTCACTAGAGCTATTATCTACTAAAATTACATTCCATGTATTCAGTTTTAGTTCTACTTAAATGACTACAGCTATTACTACTAAAATTACATTCCATGTATTCAGTTTTAGTTCTACTTAAACGAATGCTAGAGCTATTACTACTAAAATTACATTCCATGTATTCAGTTTTAGTTCTACTTAAACGAAGACCTTTAGACTTCAATGTAGACCTTCTCTACTAAAATTACATTCCATGTATTCAGTTTTAGTTCTACTTAAATGACTACAGCTATTACTACTAAAATTACATTCCATGTATTCAGTTTTAGTTCTACTTAAACGAATGCTAGAGCTATTACTACTAAAATTACATTCCATGTATTCAGTTTTAGTTCTACTTAAACGAAGACCTTTAGACTTCAATGTAGACCTTCACCCGAGATATCTAAATCGTTCGCACCTTTTAATAATTTGATCACCCAAAGTCACACTTTTGGCACTATAGCTATTATTACTACTAAAATTACATTCCATGTATTCAGTTTTAGTTCTACTCAAATGAAGGCCTTTAGACCCCAATGTAGACCTCCATAGTTCAAGTTTTTTCTGTGCTTTTTCTCTCGTCTTATTCACGAGAAGGATATAATCAGCAAAAAACATACACCAAGGTACATCCTCCTGCAAATGTCCAGTAAGACCATCCATAACTAAAGCAAAAAGATATGGGCTTAAAGCTGATCCTTGATGTAATCCAACAAAAATAGGAAAATAGTTGGTCAATCCTCCTTCAGCTCGAGCACAAGTAACAACTCTAGTATACATATTTTTAATGACTTGAGTTTAAGTAAAATCAACACCTTTCTTCTCAAGAACGCTCCAAAGGACATCTCTTGGAACCTTATCGTAAGCTTTTTCTAAATTAAAAAAACAATCAAATGTAGATCCTCCTTATTATCTCTAAACTTCTCCATCAAACCTCTCAATAAATGTATAACTTCCATGGTAGACCTGCCCGGCATAAAATCAAATAGATTATGAGAATTTTTTGTAATACGTCTTAACCTATGTTCCATTACCCTCTGTCATAATTTTAAAGTATGACACATCAACCAAATTCCTATATAATTTGCACACTCTTGTGCATCCCCTTTATTCTTAAAAATGGGGACCAAAATACTCTTTCTCCACCTCTCAGGCATTTTTTTTAGTTTTAAAATAATATTAAAGAGTTTGGTAAGCCAAGAAACTCCCAAATCTCCTAAAAATTTCCACACTTCAATTGGGATATCATCAGGTTCTACAGACTTTTTACCCTTTGTTTTCTTTAAAACCTATTCAACTTCTTTTTTATTAATGCGACTATAAAAATGAAATGTTTTATTATTATTAACGATATTAAGATCACTAAGGTCGATGGTATTTTTAGAAACTTCATTAAAAAATTTATCAAAATAATTCACCAACCTATGTTGAATATCATTTTCTATGAAAAGAATTTTTTGATTTTCATCTTTAATATAATTTACTTGGGTTAAATATTTACTTTTCTTTTCTCTTTGTTTGACTAATTTATACAAATATTTTTCACCCTCGTTAGCGTCTAATCTATCATAAAGATCACTAAAAATAGAATTTTTAACGTCGCAAATAGTTCTTTTAGACTCCTTGCGAGTCGTTGGATATTTTTCTTAGTTTTCTAAGCTTTAAACAACAACAACAACAAAGCCTTAATCCCACTACGTGGGGTCGGCTACATGAATCCTTTTTCAACAATAACAACAACAAAGCCTTAATCCCACTACGTGGGGTCGGCTACATGAATCCTTTTTCTCCATTACGTCCTATTTATTGTCATATTTTCATTTAGTTCTAGTAAATTAAGATCATTTTTTATACAATACGCCCAAGTCTTTCTAGGTCAACCTTTGCATTTCTTAACACAAGTCGAATCTAAAATATCTACTCTCCTAATCGGATCATTAGATGGTCAACGTTTAATGTGACCAAACCATCTAAGACGACTTTCTCTAATTTTGTCCGTCACAGGAGCTACACCAACCCTATCACGAACATAATCATTTCGCATTTTGCCTCTAAGTGTAAAGTCTTTCATCCACCTAATCATTCTCATCTCGACAACACTTTTATTATGCTTCTCTTTTAAAGGCCAACATTCAGTGTCATAGAGCATTGCAGATCTCACCATTATCTTATAAAATTTTTCTTTCAGTCTAAGCGGTACTTTGCTATCACACAAAAGACCCGAAGCATTCTCCCATTTCAACCAACCAACTTGAATTCTACTATTAGCATCCCCATCTATATCAACATCGCTTTGAATAACATACCCAAAATATATAAATCGTTCACACCTTTTAATAATTTGATCACTTAAAGTCACAGTTCTGTCACTAGAGCTATTATCTACTAAAATTACATTCCATGTATTCAGTTTTAGTTCTACTTAAATGACTACAGCTATTACTACTAAAATTACATTCCATGTATTCAGTTTTAGTTCTACTTAAACGAATGCTAGAGCTATTACTACTAAAATTACATTCCATGTATTCAGTTTTAGTTCTACTTAAACGAAGACCTTTAGACTTCAATGTAGACCTTCTAGAGCTACTACTACTAAAATTACATTCCATGTATTCAGTTTTAGTTCTACTTAAATGAAGGTCTTTAAACTCCAATTTAAACCTCTATATTTCAAGTTTTTCCTGGGATTTTTCTCTCGTTTTATCCACGAGAAAGATATCATCAACAAAAAACATACACCAAGGTACTTCCTCCTGTAGATGTCCAGTAAGACCATCCATAACTAAAGCAAAAAGATAAGGGTTTAAAGTCGATCACTGATGTAATCTAACAGAAATAGGAAAATATTTGGTCAATCCTCCTTCAGTTTGAGCACAAGTAACAGCTCTAGTATACATATATTTAATGACTTGAATATAAGTCATATCAACATCACAAGTAACAACTCTAGTATACATATCTTTAATGACTTGAATATAAGTCATATCAACACAAAAGAACTCTCCAAAGGATATCTCTTGGAACCTTATCGTAAGCTTTTTCTAAATCAATAAAAACTAAATGTAGATTCTCCTTATCATCTCTGAACTTCTCCATCAAACCTCTCAATAAATGCATAGCTTCCATAGTAGACCTGCCCAACATAAATCCAAATTTATTATGAGAAATCTTTGTAATGTGTCTTAACTTATATTCATTAACTTAATTCCTCTATAATCTGCAGACTCTTGTGCATCCCCTTTATTCTTAAAAATGGGGACCGAAATACTCTTCCTCCACTCCTCAGGCATCTTTTTAGTTTTTAAAATAATATTAAAGAGTTTATTAAGCCAAGAGTATTTCCACACTTCAATTGAGATATCATCAGGTCCTACAGACTTCCACTCTTAGTTTTCTTTAAAGCCTCCTCAACATCTTTTTTACGAATGTGAACGTTTTATTATTATTCACGATATTAAGATCACTAAGGTCGATCGTATTTTCATAAACTTCATTAGAAAGTTTATCAAAATAACTCACCTACATATGTTAAATATCTTTTTCTAAGAAAAGTACTTTTTGATTTTCATCTTTAATATACTTTACTTGAGTCAAATCTTTACTTTTCTTTTCTCTCTGTTTGGTTAGTTTATACATATATTTTTCACCATCTTTAGTATTTAATACTATAAAGATCATTAAAAGCAGAATTTTTAGCGTCACAGATTGTTCTTTTAGACTCCCTGCGGGCCGCTTGATATTTTTCCCAGTTCTCCAAGTTTTTACATTTAAACCAATTTTTATGACATAATTTCTTATATTTTATCTTTTCTTACATACTATTATTCCACCACCAATTATTTTTATTTATAAAAACTTTTTCTTTTGATTCCCCGAGCACATCTTTTGCTACTTTTTTTAATAGTGTTTGTTACTTTATCACACATAACATTTGCTTCTTCATGAACATCCCAAATTTTTAAATCTTGAATTTTACTCATAAAAATAATTTTATTTGTGTCTTTTAGGTTCTTCATCTAATTCTACGATGATAAATCCTAATATTTTTTATTTTACAACTTTTCATCTTAAAATTTAGAATTAATAAATGATGTTGGGTGCTTAAATTCTCGCTTGGAATGACCTTACAATCTTTACAATCTCGATGATCTCTTGTTTTCATAAGAAAATAATCAATTTGTATTTTATTAGATCTACTCTTATAAGTAATAAGATGCTCATATCTTTTTCTTGAATAAAGTATTAGTAATAACAAAATCATACGCTAAAGCTAAAATAGTTCTATTTTTTTCATTAGTTACTCCAAAACTGTAGCCACCATGAGTATTTCTGAAGTTTTCTATCACTCTATCGACATGTCCATTTAAATCTCCTTCAATAAAAATTCTTTTTTTAAGAGGTATCATTTGTATTAAGTCTTCTAAGTCATTCCAAAAATTATCTTTAGACTTTATATCTAAACTTTCTTGAGGATCAGAAGCACTTATAATATTAAAAAATCTTAATATCAATGATAATCTTAAGGGCTATAATTCTATCTCCAACTCTATTAATTTTTACAATATTATCTTTCAAACTCTTATCTATAATTACACCTACATCATTTCTAATGCGACTCTTACCGGAATACCAAAGTTTCAAACCTAAATTATCATGCTGATATATAATAGTTTTGCAAAGTTTACGTACATACCAATCAAATCTTATGTATTTGCATCTCTAACACCTATACTTCAAATTTAACTTGCATTCCACCTAGCCTATGGATGAAAATGTGCATTTCACCTTTTTAAAGTTAAAAATGGTGGTAATTTTTTATGTAATTTGAAAGATTTGGATGGTATAAATGTATAAAGTAAAGTTTATGTGTTAGATATGTAAATATATAGGTATTGTGTGGTATGTATGTAAATGCCCCCATAGTTCTTCTGTTTTTTTTTAAATTTGGTCATATATATTAATTCCATCTCCTATATTAATTATGGTTTTTTTTTCCCCTGAGATGCAGCGAGACCTACCGGTACTACGATTTACCATTTTGTAAACCAGGTCTGCCTTTTCAAGTAGCTGAATTTTAGTTGTTTTTTCACTTTGATAACTAAATGTTATTTCTGTAATTATAATGCCTTAGTTTTTGTAATGGTGAATGAACACAGATCACATTAATGAGAAGAAGGAAGCTCTCGGTGAAGTTCTAAATGGCGATCGATTGGTTGATGCACCATACGAGTTAAACTTTCGCAAGGACAAACAATCTGAGAATCTTTGTAAAAAAACTTTGTTGGAGGAAGATGTTGTCAAGACTAGAGAAGCCATTTCGAGAGATTACTATTTTCAAATGTTCTATGATGACTTGCCTTTTTGGGGATTTATTGGACATTTTGATGAGAATATGTCCGATCCGAGGGAGAACAAGTACTTTCTATACAAACACCTTCATTTTCAAATTCTCTACAATGATGACCGTGTGATCGAGATAAGTGCGATCTCTGACCCAAACATATCTATAGATATCACAGACGATAAGGAAGTTGATGTTGATTTCTTGTATTCGGTTTCGTGGAAGACAACTGATATCCCTTTTGAGAAAAGAATGGATAAGTACTCGAAACATTTAGAAATTCACTGGTTTTCGAGAATAAACTCGTGTGTCACCGTCGTCCTTCTTACCGGTTTCCTTGCGACTATTCTTATGAGAGTACTGAAAAATGATTTTATTAGGTAAGAAAAGTGTCTTTAAGATGAATCTTTTATTACACTGTATGTATGTTTAAGCTTGGGTGCTTTTTTTGAAGATATGCTCGCGACGAGGAGTCTCCAGAAGACGAAGAGGAGACCGGATGGAAGTACATTCATGGAGATGTCTTTAGATTTCCTAAGCACAAGTCCTTGTTCTCGGCTTTAATTGGATCTGGGACCCAACTCCTCGCCTTGTAAGACTCATCAACTTTCCTTAACTTGAAACATTGAACTTTCCTTGACAACATCTACCATTTTCTTCTTGGGAAATTCATATATGTAGCACACAATTCTTATGTATTTATATTTCTCACACCTAAACTTTCATATTTACATGCATAGTACTTTGGTGCTCTACACCTATGCATGAAAATGTGTTTTTCAAATTTAAAAAGTGATGATAGTGCTATTTTTTTATGTGATATTAAAGATTTCAGTGCCATGTGTGTATATATGAAAGTTTAGATGTGGGGTATGTAAATACATAAGAATTTTGTGCTATGTATGTAAATGCCCTTTTCCCTTTTCTTTTTTGTCGTCAGAGCTATGTTCATCTTCCTTCTCGCACTCGGTGGTGTGTTCTACCCATACAACAGAGGAGCTTTCTTCACAGCTGTTGTAGTTATATATGCCCTCACCTCTGTTATTGCTGGTTACACTGCCACCAAGATGTATTTGCAGCTAGAAGGAACCAACTGGGTATAAGATTTCTTGAGATTCAAATTTTATATGAGAAGTTTACAAAATCACTACACAATTCTTATGTATTTACATTTTGAATACCCAAAGTTTGCTTTTTGCCCTTATAACATCTTAAACCTATGCATGAAAAGGTGCATTTCATTTCTAATAAGGTAGTGATGGTGGCATTTTATACTTTGCTTAAGTATGACTTGTTCTAAGTTTTCTCCATTTGGTTACAGGTGAGAAATCTTTTACTGACATGCTTCCTGTTCTGTGGACCTCTTTTTTTGACATTCTCTTTCGTTAACACCGTAGCCGTAGCGTACAGTGCAACGGCGGCCTTACCTTTCGGAACTATTCTGGTGATTCTTCTGATATGGATTCTTGTGACGTTGCCGTTGCTCGTATTGGGTGGTGTCGCCGGAAAGAACAATAGAGTAGAATTTGATGCTCCGTGTCGCACGACGAAATACCCAAGAGAAATCCCTCAACTTCCTTGGTATAGAGATACAATACCTCAAATGTTGATGGCGGGATTCCTTCCCTTCAGCGCCATCTACATCGAATTGTTCTATATATTTGCAAGCATATGGGGTCACAAAACCTACACTATATACGGAATTCTCTTCGTAATCTTTCTAATCCTTATCGTTGTTACGGCGTTCGTTGCTGTCGCGTCAACGTATTTCCAACTAGCTGCCGAAGATCATGACTGGTGGTGGAGGTAAGAGCTTTGAATATGGCATTTAACATAAGGGGGCATTTACATACATAACAACCAATTCCTATGTAGCATTACTTATTTATATTTATACCAGTTATATTTTAATATCACATAAAAAATACAACCGTTTTAACTTTCAAAAAGTGAAATACACCTTTCCATGCATAGGTAAGGTTAGGTGTTGGATATTTAAATACATAAGAATTGTGTGGTATATATGTAAATCTTCCTATATAATTCTGAAATACCACTAATTCTAACTTCTTTGAAAGAAATATACCTTTTGACGCACATGTTTTGATGTGATTGTAACAATAAAGTATGATTTGTGTAAATATCAAACTTTATCTCCTATATATGTAAATACATAAGAATTGTATGTTATACATGTAAAGTCTAAGAAACCATTGAACCTCTTTCTTCTTGATGCAGGTCTGTTTTCTGTGGTGGCTCCACTGGCTTATTTATTTTCTTCTACTGCCTTTACTACTATCATGTTAGAACAGACATGTCTGGCCTAATGCAAGCATCAGTTTTCTTTGGATACATGGCCTGCATCTGCTATGGCTTCTTCCTCATGCTCGGCACCGTCGGATTCTGTGCTTCACTGTTTTTTGTCCGCCGTATATACCGCTCGATCAAATGCGAGTAAAACTCGTCACAGTATTGAGTAAACTTTAGATTCACATTCAGTGTTTCTCCATTGTAGTTATAAGGGGAGGTCTAATAAATTGGTTTCTTTTAGTTCTTCAGCAAAATATTACTAGTCTAGGAGTAATCGTATGTTTTGCTTTAAATAAACATGATATTTATTTGTTGTACATTTTTTGTGAGTTTTATTTGGATCAGATGATCCATTCTTAGAATGTATCCAATTTTGGTTCTACCTTTTTGTTTTTGTTTTTTTTTTTTTTGGGTAGGCTAGAGTGCTTGAACCCAAATATAAATAAAAAATTGATCAAAATCATTAAATGTAAAAAAAAAAATCATTAAATGTAACCAAATAAATAAATAAATAATAATGAATATTCAACATGTATAAATTACCAATTTTCTTCAATCATTTGTATTGAGTATTGAGTAGTGGTATTTTTTATGTGCTATGAAAGAATTATTGGTATAAATGTGAAAAATAAAGTTTAGGCGTTAGGTGTGTAAATACGTGAAAATGTGTATTTCAGTTATAAAAAGATAGTGATGGTAGTATTTTTGATATGATGTTACAGATTTCAGTGGGATGCAGGTAAATATGAATGTTTCGGTTTTAGATATGTAAACACATAAGAATTGTGTGGTATATATGTAAATTCTCCTAGAAAAAATTGTAATATCATAAGAACAAAAAAAGGCACATCCTCTAACATCATCAATATAATGACAGAAAAAGTTTGAGAAAGCCTCTAGTCGNGACTCCCAAGCGATGAAAAGGTCATGTACATTGGATAGTGTGGTTCACCCACACAATGTAATGGTTGTATGTGAATCAACATGTGCTTCACATTTGTGATGGTCCGATGGGAAGGAAGTGCACATGACAATCGTCTTTTTAGCTAGACGGCAATTAAAAGCCGACAATGCTTCCCACACCCGCCTCAAGGTATGTTAACTTTGATTAATTTATTGGATTTTTTTTCAAGGGTCACTATTAGTGTAATTCGTGTCAGACAAATATTATTTGGTGGACGCCAGATATCCTTTATAGAAAGGGTATTTAAAGCCATTTGTAGATAGGAAGTATCACATTCCTGATTTCGAGAGGTCAAGTAGTGTAGCACGTGGTAGGAAAGAGATGTTCAAGAAACGTCACTCTTCCTTACGTGGGGTAATTGAATAGAATTTTGGAGTATGGAAGAAGAAATGGGTCATTCTATGTGATATGCTAATGTATCCATTTCAAAAAACAGGTACATATTGTTAAGGCTACGATGACGCTCCACAATCTCATTAGAAGGCATCCCTCTCATTCTGATACGGACTTGAACATGGCTGACTCCGATGACAAGCATATATCGCCTGAAGCATTCGAATTCTAGGTTGGGCAGTCCATACCGGATGAAGTAATGGAGGCAGAAGATTTTAACACCCAAGTTTGCAAAGGTGCAGATGAGATGATTGCTCTGAGGGAGCTTATAACAGATGCAATTTATGATTCCTTAATTAACACTCCTCCTTTATTTAACATTTGAATGCATCTCAGATCCTTATATGTAAAACTATAATTTCTCTTGGAATTCTAAACATTTCTGTGAAGTATTCGTGGTTGGCTTTAATATAATGCGAGGCTTTAAGCTACCTATCGTGGAATGAGTAATTATCTGTGGTCTTTTATTTTGGTGCAATATTTGGCTTTCATGCATGAATAGTTTTGTTCTTGAGTCAATGAGATGCATTAATTACTTGTGGTTGATTGTCCTCATTGTTTAGTTTGGATTTGTATGTGATTGGATGTCTGTTGTGTTTTCCAAATTTATGAAATGGATGATTTACATACACACCACTTAATACTTATGGATTTAGTTATTCTAACTTATTTGATTAGCAGGCTGAAATCCTTATGAAACATCTCAGCGAAGAGAATGAGATTCTTGCCTGGAATTCTAGTATAATAAGCTTCACTGTAAGATTGTCTCGTGTCCATTGGACTTGTTAATCTATCATGATTTTGCATGAATTAATGTAAAAAAAAATAATTGTGATAAGGCTATCAAGATTTCAATTCAGCTTATTTGTTTTCTTTTCATTAGTTGGTTTATTTTTATTTGTTATTTTATAGTTGAGAACATGCCAATGCTAATAGCCGATAGAGGGATGCATTATTTCATAATTTATGTTATTTTATATGTTTTGGTCTAAATTCAAGTTAATGCGGTTGTGATTATTCTCAAGTTCAAAAACACAATCATTTTTTTTTATATTTCGAAACTAATCAACTTACCTTCATGTTTAGTCCTAATTCAATGGTTAATACACGATGGTAGACTCAACAGGAAACAGAGTTTTGAATCATTGTCTCTATTGCAACAGTGGAAATTTAACCATATATTTCAATTCATATATGGCAGTCACTTTATTCTTTTCTATGGCTAATTCTGTTTCTATTCTAAAGAGGTAGTAGATTTTATTGGCAGAATTTTGATTATGCAGTTTTTACTCATGTTGTCATCTGTCATTGGAAGCAGTTATAAGAAAATTTTAAAAATGGAGATGATCATGTGGTTTGAGGATAAATGCCTGGGAATTTCAATAATGAAACTGAAATTATTTTGTGTCACCCATATCTATTAGCCTAGGTTACTAGAAGTCTACAAAAGGTTGTTGTAAGGAATGTTATAAAAAGGGTACTTGGTATAACCTTAGAACAACAGCAAATGCATAAACTAACCATTCTTCTATTTGGCTGAAACAGTCCAATGTATATACTTAATTCTTTTACAGCTCAAAGTTGTTTTTCTGTAGTTTGCTATGGCTGTAGTATACTTCAGTAGAGGTGGCTTTATGTGGGTGAGTATTTATCTCTCTTTGAAGCAACTTGGATGGCCCTTCTTTCAGGGCAACAGTTGTCTTCTGTTTTTTGTTTGAGTATGGAAAAAGTATTTTTTGGATGGACGGTGCATCTCTTTGAAGAAGCTTTGATTGCCACATGCGGTTCTTCATGTTGGTTATGGGTTATAAATATTTATGGACANGGTTCTTCATGTTGGTTATGGGTTATAAATATTTATGGACAGTTTGGTGCCCCAACTTATTATGATACAAGTTTCATTTTTTTGTTGCTTTAGGACTTTTATTAGTTGTTAATGTGGTTTGCTACTTTGGTTTGATTCCATTAGAAGTTCTAAAGCATTTTTCTTAAATGAGGGTATTTTTTTCAAAGGAAATTTGTTGTATATGTGGGTTGGTTCTTCACGTTGGTTATCAGTTATGCCATAAGAATCGTTGTTGTATATGCTCGATTCATATTATGGAATTCTGTGACATTTGGATGTCATATATTGGTCTCATTATGTGTATTTAAAGTTAGAAATTCACTATTATATTGTATGAATGAATGTTATAAATTATGGATTGTTTCTTGGACATCATCGTAGTTGTAATCTTAATAGTGAGCTTGAGATATGAATTACAGACTATTCATAAGTTATGCTGTATTCATATGAGCTGATTTGGATTTTTTTTCGACTTCATTGTTACATTATTGGGACACAAAA
>JXCR01147830.1:45448-62065 GCA_002079205.1 Phalaenopsis hybrid cultivar | reverse complement strand
AGCAAATTCATGAGAAAGAAAGTTTTTCCTTTTTAACCAGCTGGCAAGATTATCACCTGATGACATGAATGCCGTGTATAACATGAGATACTTAACATTACCAGACCTCAAAAAGACGTCAGGAGGCTTCTCACTCAAGTTTGAGGTTCACAAGGTGCGTGCCTGAATCTTTTTTTTTTTTTTTTGAGAAATTTACATTCATAGCACACAATTCTTATGTATTTTCCTATCTCACATAAACTTTAATATTTACATATATATCACTTTGGAGCTTTAAAATTGTGCATTAAAAGGTGTATTTCACTTTTAAAAAGTGGAATAGTGCTATTTTGATGTGATTTTAAAGATTTGAGTGCTATACTTGTAAATATGTAAGTTTAGATGTTAGATGTATAAATACATAGGAATAGTGTGCTATGTTTGTAAATGCCTGTTCCTTTTTTAGTTATCATCGGTTTCTCTTCCCTCTACAGCCATGTTGTCGACTAATTCATTTTTTTGATATTTTTGGATGATAAAAGAAGCAAGCTGCTAGGAAAGAAAGGACTGATGAAGAAGAGACTTGGCAACTTTCACGGTTTTACCCTGTTATAGAGGTACATACTGCATTTATGCTCGTCTTTATTTTATACCAAGCATGGAATGGTTCCTAGACTTCTCCAGGCGTATATTAATTCTTTTTTTTTTTTTAATAATTTTGATTCTTCTTTTTCTTAACCATGACGGCCTTAAGTTTTCAAATTGTTCGGTTAGTGCAGATGACTTTTCTGGCTGTTCTTATTTTTTAGGAAGAATTGTATGCATGCCACACGATTCTGCTGTATTTACATTTCTAATACCTTAACTTCAACTTTTTCTTGTTGTCACTTTATATATGCATAAAAAGAAGCTTTTACCTTTTAAAAGTTGAAGTGGTGATATTTTTTATGTGAAATGAAAGATTTGAGTAGTATAAATGTAAAAATTAAAGTTTATGTGTTAAATTTGTGTATACATAAGTACTGGGTGGTATGTATGCTAATGCCTCTAATTTATATATTGCCTACATTAATTCTTTTTATGGTGCTCAATCATCAATCACTTCCTTTTAGGCTACTTTACTGGACTGCATTGTTCTATGATACCAACAGAGTTATCTCTAATGTCAAAAAAAATGCTTGAACTCTCAGTTTTCTTTCTACAAATGTTGATTTGTTGTCAGTAGATCATAATTAGAAACCTTCATTTGCATATTTGATATTATCTTTTTTTCTTTCATCATTATTATTGTTTTCATCATACATGTTCAGTTTCAAATGAATTGCGACAATTTGCCCTGTTATCATGCCTCGACAGGAACTTATTGAAAAACTTAGCAAAGGTGAACTACCGAATAATGAGTATCAATGCATGAATGATCCAAGCCCTTCTTTCCATGAAACATCAAATGGTACACCAGTCCGAACAACTTCCAGTCAACCTGCTCACTCTATGAGATCTAGACGCCCTGCTACATGGGCTCGGCCTCGTAATTCTGATGATGGATATTCGAGGTAATACATAATTAATCTTGTTGCCCACTTGTATTCTTGAAGATATTCATTTGTTTTCCAGCTCTTATCTTAATTTTCAACTGCTAATCTCTGATCCTTTTCAGTGATTCTGTACTAAAATATGCATCTAATGACTTCAAGCATATGGGCCAGAGGATTTTTATTTTTATAATTGGTGGAGCCACTCGATCCGAGGTGATCATTTATTTATTTTTCAGTAGTTATAAAATGTTTCAGTACTACACTTTTGGTACATAATTACCTTTAACATTTAAATCTTTTAACAGCTTCGTGTAGCCCATAAACTTACTTCAAAGCTTAAGAGAGAGATCATACTTGGTTCCACAAGTATTGACGATCCTGCACAATTTATAACGGTGAGTTCAGGAACATCTACCACATATATGGAAGCTTATATGAATGACGCGAATTCCACTTAGTGATTATTTTTTGGGAAATTTACATACATAGCTTACAATTCTTATGTATTTACATTACTCATACTAAAACCTCATATTTACATACATAGCACTCTGGTGCTTTAAACCTATGCTTGAAAAGATGTATTGGTAATAATACTTTTTCTGATGTTATATTAAAGATTTGCGGGCTGTGTGTAAATATAAAAGTTTAGATGTGAGATATGTAAATACATTTGTATTGTGTGCTATGTATGTAAATTACCCTTATTTTTCCTTCCCTACGTTACAAATTCTGATTGATTCTTAATGTTAGTTGGTTTTCCTGCGATATTAAACTTAACAGCATCCTTGCATAATTCATCTAAGAACCAAAATACTTTGTTCTCTTACTATATGCCATTTAAAGTTATCATTCCATTTGTCTCAACAACATCTCCAGTAAACAATTTGGTAGTTTACTAGGCTTTGACATGATTTAATAAATCTGGACACTTGAGGGGGAGGGAAAGAGCAAGTGATGTGTTGGGCCAACCTCAGAAGGGTTTTGTTCAAACCTATGATGCACAGATAACAAACACGTGGATACTAGCACATGATACTTTTTTTATTAAAAATATAAGAGCCTAATTTGTGACGACACGTCATTATAATGTAAAAGGGCATTTACACACCAGCCAATTCTTATGTATTTACATATCTAACACCCAAGCTTTGCTTTTATATTTATACCACACAAATATTTCATATCACATCTAAAATACCACTATTTTAACTTTTAAAAGTGATGCATAAGTAAAATGGGATATACACGAACTTTGAAGTTTAATTGTTAGATATGTAAATACATAAGAATTGAGCGTATGTATGTAAATCTTCCTAATATAAATTAAAAAATAGATTAAAATGAAATAAATAGAACATTAAGAACAATAAAAAATAGTTGATAAAAAATTTAAAAACTTTAACATTTAAAAGCTATGGGATTCATAAATATTTTTCAGCATATGATACAAAAAAATAAACAGCAAGTGTCTTGTTTTACATCAACACATTTAGTTTTAAATATATTTAAAATTTTAATATTAAAATATTGTTATAAAGTTTTAATTTATTAATTTAAAACATGGATATTCGACTTGTGTATTCCTTTTTAAAATATTATTTGAACCTGACACTTATATGTTATATCCCACGCATAACGATGCCATGTTGGAGGCGTGTGTCCATGTCCGATAAGTCGACACTATACTACTCCTTAATCAGGAGTGTTGGTGTGTCATAGGTCCAAACGTGGTGTAGGTGAATAAATCAGGCCACTACGTTGCTTTATATATTATGCTCACATATCTATGGTTAGGCTAGCCTTTTGAAAGCAAGCAATGGTTTGGGTTCTATTTGGGGCAATATTTTGTTTCTTAGATAACTACCTTATTTCTTCTTTTTATAGTTTTTTTGCTGCTTGTTAGATTTTTCCATGATCTTTTTTGATGATTTTTAGAAATTTCCAGAAAGAAGAAATTTTATAATTACTCGTTATCTTTTAAAAAAATCTAAAAAGAATTGTGTAGGGGTGTGCACTATGATAAATCTAATAAATTGAACCGAACCGAACCGAACCATTTTATTGATTGGGTTTGGTTCTTAAAACAACTGTTTGGATTACGGTTTTAAATTTTGCATATTTTGGTTTACGGTTTCCGGTTTACGGCTCGGGTTAAAAAAAAAAAACCCGAACCGACCGAAAACCGCGTCTATATAAGCGGAACCGCGACGGAAGGAGCGAGTGAATTGTGATGAAGGATCATTTTTACTTATATGATTGTATTTGTATGTGTTTTTTTTTTTTTTAATATATCAAAGATTTAAATTTTGGTTTATGTAGAACCAAACCGATCAAATACAGTAAGACTGGTTCGGTTATTGAAGAATTTTTTATTCGATTGATTGGATCATGAATTTCTGTTTGCTAAATCTTCAAACAGATTCATCCTAACCGACCGATTGCACACCCCTAGTTATGTGATTGCTTTTATGACCAAATGGACATTTAATTGTATCGAATTTGGGCCTGGACTGTGAAGCCCCCTCAATTGTCAATGTTCTACTTGCTAGGAACATCAAGACATGACGAGTTCAAAATCTCTCCAAATCTTTCTCCGAACCCAAAATATGTTTGGTTTGGTCAATTAAGAATAAAAAGTTTATCAACCGGCTGGTAATAAAAATCCCATCAGTAACACCTTCACTAACAAATTTGGTTGTCTTAGTAGTTTGTCTTTTGAAGTGCACAAAACTAATGCCTCTCATATGAAAGGTTTATATTGAAGATGTGACTGCTTATATTTATGGTTGTAATCAAACCGAGTCTGTCATAGTATGTCGTGGTTTGGACTTGGCGATATTATAAGTTGCTCATATTCTCGAGCTTGAGTCGGGCTTTCACATAAATGTTTATACTTTGTTTGTTTAAATTTTTTAGAAATTGTAGTTAACTTGTTGTCATGACCCTGTTCGGGTTTTGGAATTTAACCAAAGCGGGTACAGATGATTAGACAATGAAAATTAAAATTTTCTATACTCATTTTTTATAACTAACATTTAAAAAATGAAAAATTCACTAAAGAAAGTAAATTAAAACAGTACAGTTAAATTTACCTCATTACTGGTTGTCTACGCCATCTATAAACACTTTCTCTTCAATTATTCATCGTTTAATCTGATAATTTAAATGTGAAATGATAGTTTAAACAATAGTAAACTAAACAAAGCTAGTAAATACTCATACTATTAAACTAAAATAATGTAACAAAATGAGAACAATATGCATCATAGTAAGAAATACTATAAAACAATATAAAAACAACAGACAATTTATTTTGTTAAATTGATTTTTCACGATAGTTCAAAACTTTCAATGTGTTTTATCATATCAATAAAATATTTATATCATTTTATATATGTACAACCGTCATATGAACACCGTCTAAAATTATGTCATTTAAGACGCATCAATATCAATAACCTTTTCCATTGATGTGGACCACTATTTTAGCGTCCCTCCAGCACCATAAAATTGTGAACTTTATCATAACCAATCAAAATTGTAAATTCCATTCTTATTTCTCTTCATAATATTCAACACATAGTATAAAAGCTTGCATGTGTCGTCGATCTTCCTGCCTTCGCATGCATCGATCGGCTCCCCAAGTAAGTTGTTCATAATCGGAGTCATTTTAGATGGTTTAGTCTCATTAAATGTTGACCTTCTGTTGATCTGATTTAGGGTTTAGGGTTTAGATTCGACTATGTTAAGAAAGGTAGAGATAGATCTAAAAAGACTTGGGCATGTAGGTATAAAATGATTTTAATTTATTAGAATGAAATGAAAATGCAATACTCAAAAGGCTACAATGGAGAAAAAAGATTCATGTAGCCGACCCCACTTAGTGGGATAAAGACTTGTTGTTGTTGTATTATAATATTTATATATGTAATCAAATTTCATTTAAATAATCTATTACAAGTAATATGAGCTACTATCTAGTTTTTTACTAAGAATTTAATAAATTACTAGTTGAACAATAGATAAGTTTGTTTACCAGCATAAATAAACGAGTTGAACGGTGTCTAGATTTTATTTATTTAGTATTGTTGTTCTTAAAAGTAGTTCCAACTTTTTTTTAAATTTGAAAAAAACTTAAATAGGTATTAATCGAGTTGAGTTCTAGTTGTTCATCGAGTGCATTGATTCATTTACAAACCTACTTATAATATCTTTCATTAACTACTTTTAATGTTTTTATTGCTCAATCTGGTCTGGATAATCTTTAGTCATTGGGATCTACTACAAAACAAATTTTCTCTTTCAAGAGTTCAACTTTTTCGATAAAGAAAAAAGAGATTTACATGCATGAAACCAAATTTTTATCTATTAGACTATTACCTAACACTGAATTTCTTAATTTTTAATAAAATGGTTCAATCTTAAAATGGTCTCCTGACTTTTAAGATGTGGCAATTTAGTTCCAAAGTTCTGCAATGCTCCAATTTAGTCCTATGACTATAGAAACTTGATTCTAATTTTTCTTTCGGATTAAATTGAAATAATTTTTTTTGGTCTAGGGACTAAATTGGGGCACTTCAAAACTCTTGGATTAATTTGTCACAATTGAATAGTTGAGAGACCATTTGTGGATTTATTCGTCTACTTTTATAACAATCCATTGTCTAAAACAAATCAAAAAATATATATATGCATAAAATGGTGTATATCACTTTATACAAGTTAATGTAAGCGACATTTTTTATATGATTTACAGATTGTTGTGTCATATAAATAAATATAAAGATTTGTGTGCTTGATATGTAAATAAATAAGATTTCAGTGGTTAGCATGTATATCCTCCATGAATCATTTTGCATTGAAAAATCGAAAGCTAATTTGCCTTCCCATCTGCAGAAACTAAAGATGCTCTCTGCTCAAGAACTCTCTATCGATGACCTTCAGATCTAACTCGCACAGCCATTACAGAATCGACCGTTTTTGGGCCCGCAGAAACATTTTTTCCATCGCCAGTGATCTCTTTAACCTGTACGTGTTATAAATTTTTTATTTTTATTTTTTATAATCTTTGCATTCAAGATCCATGGTTATATTTTTTTGAACCTGGAAGCAAAGTTTCTTGAGCTTGGGCACATTGTTTTGGCACTGCTTCGTGATGTAAAGAAATAGCTCCCAGGAATTTGAATTGTACATAGTTTGTTTAACATAACTAGTAATAACTTGATCTGAAATATAAACCCTTTGTTGTTTTTTTTTAGGTTATTGACTGAAAATGATTAGATGTAGCAGATATGTTCCGTCTTTGCCTCTGTATCATTTACATTGCATGTCATCAAATTCTTTCTATGTTACATTTTTGTCCCCCATCAAAGCATAAACTTGAAGTCAAAACGTAGAGGCTTGCTTGGCCAAGGAGTTCTGCTGCAGTTCTTGCATTCTTTTAGTCTTCCAGCACCACCCCTTTGCTTTGTTTTCTTTTTTATTTCTCGGTTTATTCGAACATGCTGCTCTTTGATTACCTCAAGACTCTTCTACTCCATCCTTTGAGCTTTATTTCCATCAATTTCTCATCCATTGTTACCTGTTTCTCCTCAACTTCCTTGAAACCCTTTTCCTCCGGCTTAATCTGCTCCTTTTGAAAAGCTTCAAGCCTCATTGTTCCACAAACTTCTTTTGGAAATCTGCAGGGGGGATATGGTCTTGGTTTTCTTCTTCCATTGCCATTTGTCGCCCTTACTCCGCCAGTATTGCTCGTCTGTTCTCACAAGGAGTAACAGGAGTAAAGTGCCAAAATAGACTCCTGACTATTTAAATTGGTTCATTTTTATCTTAAAGTTTATTACTATTCTGAATTAGTTCCCTAACTATTTCAGTGGGGGCTAAAATATTCCTTACTGAGGACTATTTTAACTCGTATTAAAAATAATTGGGATTAAATAAACAAACATTTTTATAAATCTGGATTAAAATGTTATTCTGCATAGAGCCAGCGATCATCTCGACACTTTTCTCTTCTCAATATGATTCGCTTGGATCCCTGTTGCCCAAATGCACAAATACTAATCTGCAGGAGTGTCAATCTTCTTAGGTCCTATGGCTAGAGTCTCCTCTTTTAAACACCAAAGACCCCTTTTGTTGGAACTCGAACCACTACGACTATGAAGTTGAAAGAGCTTTTGCTCGAGCCATATGCAACTTGAGCTTGGTTATTCGAGTTCAAGCTCGCTCATGAGCCGGCTTGATTATCCTGAAAAAGCAAAAGAAATATTAATTAAAGTTAGTTTTATATTAAACTGATAAATAGAATCAGTAATTTGATCATAAATAATGAGAAATCACTTGATTCAAAATATAAAGTATTAATTTTGCATATTTTCAATAATTTAGAGATAAAAATTTAAATTTTAATCCATTTTGTATCAAAAAAATTTTAAACGAGCCAGCTAACCAGTTTTGTCGGGAGGTTGGCTTGAATTTAGCTTGGTTCACAAGCCACTTATGAAGCCCTTATCAAGCCCAGCACATGTTTCACTCACGCTCCTACTTGCTCCAACGAGCGAAGCTCAAGTGCTAAATGATTTATGGTTGCAGGCCCTCTGTAATTATAGTAATTACAGCGCACGGTCATTTATTTTAATCCGAATAATTGGGTTTGACAGAGTAACTCTGGACTTGTTGTTTATTAGAACATTTCATGTATGGAAGATTTTCTAGCATTTATTTGCATATCTAACATATTAACTTTGATTTTTATATTTATACCACTTTACCCATTCTTGAAAAAAAGTTTAACTTTTTAATAATTAATAATAGCAATATTTTTGATGTTATCTGAAAGATTTGAGTGTTATAAATGTAAAAATTAAAATTTAACTTCAGGATATGTAAAAACATATAAATTATGTGCATGCATGTAAATGCCCCTTTATATGTTTACAAATGCAAAATTGCTAAAAATTTTAGTTGGATCAGCTTCCTACTCTGATGGATGTCTTTTGAGATGAATGGCTTGCCAACATTTATTTATTTTTGGACATTACATTATAACAAATGCGCACGGATGTGATAGGGCTTTCGATGGGCTGAGTTGGGTTGAGCTCAAGTTGCACTCAATTCGATCCCGAGCTTAATTCTATGAATTTGAGTCAGTTTTATGAATCAACTTGCTTGTTTTGAAAGAGAAAAAAAATATTATTAATTTAAGCTTGTATTGTAATAGAATGACAAATAAAATAGCAATTAAAGGATAAATTATAAAGAATAACTTAATAAAAGTGAATATTTTTTAATATTTTAAATAATTTAAAATGAAATCTTTAATTTTAATATATTTTGAATATATTTTATATTTATATTTTTATAAATGAGTGAGCTGGCTCATGAGTTGATAGGTTGAGTCATGGGTTGGCTTGCATTTGGAGCGCTAGAACATCGAACGGCTCACGAGCCACTTATTGAGTCGAGCTCTTGTTGGCCCGTTAGTCAGCTCGACTCTTTTTCGCCCCTAAGTGTGATTGAGGGCTCCAATGTAATGCTCATTATGAGGCGAGCTCGAAGACCCAATAGGCGCTATGGACAATAATAGTCACTATCGAAAATGATGGCAAAACTTTGGCTCCCTTATGTGTAATCACAAGTCACATGCCGAAAGCACACAACCCTAATGAATAAAAAAATTGTAGAGTGAGTTGGTTTAGTTCAAAAGAAAGACAACCACTTAACCTTTCATGTGAGCTATTCATATGGCTATGGACTTAATGGCGTCACTTCTTGCTGGGGCTTTAATACACTGCTATAAACTTACATTATATTAGATTTGACCATGCCAAGTAAATTTTGATATTAGTTCAAATCTTTGAATTGTTTGATATGCATATTTTTCTTCAAAATTTATGCTTGATCACATTTGGATATTTAAGATTCAAATTACAAAAAATCTAAATAAAATGTTTATCTCAAACCAACTAAAATTTTTTTCCAAAATTATAAATTTTGAACTTAATGTAAACAAAATCATGAGAATTACAAATTTCCATTTAAATCCAAAATAAGTGTCACAACCTGGCCTGAAGTTCGAAATTTCAAAGACGGGAACCGTTGGTTGGATGGATGAAACCTATATAACTATTTCATTTCACAAAAAAAAAAAAAAAAATCAAAGCACAAAAAAATTAATATATTTAATAAAGACATATTTACTACTGATTGTTTATATTTAAAAATTTACATCTAATAAAAATAAAACCCGAACTAAAATAATTATTAGATTGCACTTCACGACACTTGTATGCGTGCTCCCTGGAGTCGATCTAGTCTATGACTTGTTTTTCTATAAATTGTTAGCAAATAAAGTTCATTTTAAAACTAATCAATGAGCAAATATTTTTAAATTACAATAATTATCATTTTAAAATATTTTATAAAATGCAGTAAAAAAGTAAAAGACTGTACAGTAAAATAAAACAATAGCAAAATAAATTTCATTACTTTCAGTTATTTATGTTACATTTTTCATTATTACGAGTTATCGTTTCAACGTATAGTTTATACAAATATATATTTAATGTTTTTTTAACCCACTATAAAAGCATATAATCTTTTCCATTTGCATATTTATTTCTATTTTCGTGCACTGGTACATTGTACATTGCATTTTCACTGGTACATTGTACATTGCATTTTCACTGGTACATTGTACATTGCATTTTCTTACCACTATTATCAGTGGACTTCCATTTGCATGCATATATCATTTTTTATTCATTTTTCTTGAATTTATAATAAAAAAACAATTTTTTTTTGCATTTACTATAAAAAGTCCAAAACATAAAATAATCAGAACTATTGTAAAATAAAACATATTTTACACCTCTTCATTATTATCTATTATTATTGTCCTATCAATTTAGTTGTTAGATGCACATACAATAACAATTTATATGTAATTAGTTTTTTGTTCACTGCTACTCTTCTTTCCTATTAATTCTCATTTTGCTAATATTGTTTTCATAATTTATTTATTTAATTAGCTATGTATTTAATTATATAAACATCGACTCGATCAGACGATGCAAGTGAAAAGAGGTGTCCTAACATATAAAATTAATTCATTTTCATTCATTTTTTTATAATAAAATTCATAAATTTTTTTAATTGGTTATTATTACATTAAGTCCTCAAAATCATTATTAAAATAAATAAAAATTATTACATGTGAAATTCATATCCATCCCCATCCTATATATAATAATATTATACAATGTTATACATATATTATATAATACTCTTAACAATTTTACTCATGACGTTTAAACCACCTGGATAATAGTACTCTCTGAGCAAGCCATTTCCTCGAAGCAATGGCGGCCGCACTTCTTCCCGTCGCCATTCCGTCATCGTCCCTTTATTCTCGAAAGCAAAGCGTCGCCTGTGCGAACTCCTCCTTCGAATTCCTTCACATGCGGCGGTTTTCGATACGCTCTTTAACTTTCCCTCCCTCATCGAGCCAATGGAGTGCGGTAGTTTCCCGACTGCCGCGCGGTGGATCGGTGGTGGTTGCCTGCTCTTCCTCTTCTTCTCCCAAGAACACTCCACGCCCATCTACTCGTCTTTTTGTTAGTGGTATCGCATCGCCCCTCTCCTAATTTTGTTTTACAATCAACTTTCTTCCGGTCACTGTAATTTTCATTTTTAGTAGAAGTTTTCCTAGTGAATAACGTTCGATTTGGGATATTCCGTCGAGCAACTAAAGGTTCACTGTGCCATGATTTAGGGTATCTGATAGTGTTGTGGCAATCGCGGTGTTTCAGGGATGTTCTGTTTCTGTGATAAGATAGCAATGCCATCATTCAGCTGAGTTGATAGGCTTTTTTATGGATTTGTTCATTTAATCGGAGAATTGGAAGTCATGCATGATTTTTTCCTTGCTGGGCGAGATTCTTTAGAATTATATGTAGTGCTCTTCCACCGAATCTTTGAATATAATTGAGATTAGTGAGGAAGGGTTTTGGGCTGATGAATTCAGGCTGTTTGGTCGACGCTTACTGATCAAAATAACTTAGCTAAGAAGTCTGATTTTTTAGGAAAACAAATTTTTGTGCATTTTAGTAATTAGTTGATGTGCAGGACGGCTTATCTCAGCCCAAGTTGATATCTCTAAACAAAATTTTGTTTGCCTAAAAAAATCAAACTTTACCATCGACAATGATATCTCTAATCAAGTGTAAAGTTCAAAGCTTAAGGTCAGAAGAACAAGATGATATCTCTAAACAATTGCTTCTTGAATCACATGGCCAGTATTGCAAGTTATTTCTTTTGACCTTAAGCTTTCTGTTGCTAAGATATCATCTTGGCATACTATTACACTTGGGGAAATTTACATACGTCCCACAAAATTCTTATGTATTTACATATCTAACATGCAAAGTTTGATATTACACTTATTACACTTTGGAATCAAAAATCTATGCACGTAAATGTGTATTTCACTTTTAAAAAGATGGCGATGGAGGTATTTTTGAAGTGATGTTAAAGTTTTGAGTAGTATGCGTGTAAATATGAATGTTTAAATGTTAGATATGTAAATACATAAGACTTGTGTTTTATGTGTAACGCTCG
Organism: Phalaenopsis hybrid cultivar; assembly: GCA_002079205.1. Lineage (NCBI taxonomy): Eukaryota > Viridiplantae > Streptophyta > Magnoliopsida > Asparagales > Orchidaceae > Phalaenopsis > Phalaenopsis hybrid cultivar. The sequence goes on along the minus strand of JXCR01147830.1, from coordinate 49,931 downwards.
GTTTTCAATTATTCGAAAAGTAGAGTGAAGAGTTTCATATACTAGAAACTGAAACAAAGCATCAAAACATAAGATGTAAATAGAGATTGAAGGAGGAAGAAAGAAGAGAAGCAGAGAAGAGAGCAAGAAGGGTGTGGAGAAGAGAAGTTTCTTGCGTAATTCTAGGAGCAAAACCGTTGAGATGGAGGGAGACATTGGTTTTGAGGCATGGAAGAAGGAAGGAGAAGAAGCTTGTCAACACTGAAGTCGAGCGAGGGAAGGTCGAATGCATCCACTCGAGAAGAAGGCAAACGAGACGGTTGTAGCCGTGAAGGCGCTCATTTCTCACATACGAGAGGCTCGATTTGTGTTCGGTGTGAAGGAAGAGAAGTTCAAGCAGAATAAGAGGAAGGAGGGAGGAAGTGACTAGTACAAGAACTTAACCGAGCTAGTGAAGGTGAGTTAAAGTTGTTTAAATTATATAAATTCTTTGTTTATTTTTGGTGGAATTTATAATAAAGTGTTAATATATGTTTTGTGCCAATTGAAGTCACAAAAAAAGCAAAATGAAAAGATATTTAAATTTTTTGAACTTATGTCACAATAAAAAGAAAAATAAATTAGGTTATGTATTAATTGAGGAAAAGATTTAAATGTTAATGGCTTAATATTTAAGATTATGATTAAATTTATTTAAGGTTAATTTTCATATTGTTAACAATTAAATTGATAGAATTTTAAAGATTTAATAGAATCATAATAATCAAATTATGATAATGTAATTACTATCAAATTGGTACTAAATAAATAATAAGATTACTTTAATAAATATATTATATTATTTAAAATAAAATAATGATTTTTTTATATAAAATATATTAAAGGTAAAATGAAGGCAAATTATTTTAACTATAATAAATTAACAATAATTTCTTACACATTTGATTATAGGTTTTCATTGAAGAAAAATTGATAAAAAACTTAAGGAAATCATCTGAAAGCAAGGTGAGTATTTTTACTTTTGATTTGTAGTAGTTTTTTTTCTTATTGGTTGCATGAATAGTTTAATATTGTCATTGTCAGGTCCCAAGCCTCGTATATGAAATGTGGATAGTTGCGTTAGGTAGTTGACAACCAGCGTAAAATTTGTCAAAAAATCATGACATAAATTCCTTAAATCTTTGTGTAAATGTTAGGGTGTCCCCTGGAAGCGACACTAGTGTCTGGGTGTAGTGTTAAATAAGCAAGGGTTCCCACATTACGGACGGATGCAGGTAAAGAAGTTAGCTTATGAAACTAATATTAGGATAAAATCTTAGAATATAGATACTCTCACAGGTAAATTAATGAAATTAGTTAATCTTATGGTTTATAGGAAGATAAATATTTTATGTATTCAAGAAACTAAATGTGTTGAAGAAAATGCTAACGAGATTGATAGCTTAGGTTTTAAACTGGCATTCAGGTAGAACTTGCTCAAGAAATGATGTAGGTGTAATTATATATAAGAGTTTGAAAGATAATGTTGTAAAAATTAATCGAATTTAAATAAAACTATAGCCCTTAAGATTGTTGTTGATGCTAAGTTTTTTAATGTTATAAGTGCTTATGCTCCTCAAAGTAGGTTTAGATATAAGTTCTAAAGAAAAATTTTGTAATGTTTAAAAGAATTAATACAAATGATACATTTTGAAAAAAGAATTTTTATTAAATGCGATTTAAATGAACATGTTGGTAGAGTGGAAGAAGATATTGGAAATATTCATGATGGCTACGGTTTTGGAGTGATTAATATAGAAATTAAAATCATATTAGATTTTGCTTTAGCATATGATTTTGTTATTATTAATAATTTAAGTAAAGAGGTGAACATATTTTTAATTTTAAGAATGAATCTAATAAAATTCAAATTTATTATTGTCTTATGAGAAGGGATCGTTGAGAATGCACAAATTGTAGCTCATTTCAAGTGAAAATTTAAGTACTCAACATGGATTATTAATTTTAGATTTTAAGATGAAGTGTTGTAAAATAAATTATATTATATTAGGAATTATTATTATAAAATTAGATGGCGGCACTTAAAAGATGAATGAAATTATTTTTATGTATAAACTTTAAGATTTTAAGATTTTGGATGCTCATGAATAAGCAAATTTTGTGTGATAAAATAGTAAACATTAGTAAACAAGTGATAAAAGATGTACTTGGGGAATTCTAAGAAAAAAATTATATAAATAAAAACTAATGGTGGTGGAATAATAATGTGCAAGAAAAGATAAAATATAAGAGGTTGTGTAATAAAAATTGGTTTAAATGTAAAAACTTAGAGAATTGTGAAAAATATAAGGTGACTAATAGAGAGTCTAAGAGAATAACTTATGATGCTAAAAATTCAACTTTTAGTGATCTTTATAATAGATTATATACCAAAAATGATGAAAAATATATGTATAAATCAGTCAAATAAAGGAAAAATAAAAGTAAAAAATTAACTCAAGTAAAATGTATTGAAGATGAAAATCAAAAAGTGATTTTGTTAGAAGAAGATATTCAACATACGTGGGTGGGCTATATTGATCAACTTTTCAATGAAAAGTTTCTGAAAATACGACTGACCTTAGTGATCTTAATATCATTAATAATAAAAACTATTTTATTTTTACAGTAACATTAGTAAAAATGAAGTTGAGGGGGCTTTAAAGAAAATCATGGGTGAAAAGTTAGTTGGACTTGATGATATCCCAATTGAAGCGCTGAAATATTTAAGAGATTTGAGAGTTTCTTGGCTTAATAAACTCTTTTAAAATTATTTTAAAAACTAAAAAAGATGTTTGAATAGTGAATGAAGAGATTTTTGGTCTACTTTTGTAAGAATAAAGAGAATGCATAAGAGTGTGCAAATTACAGAGCAATTAAGTTGTTGTGTCATACTTTAAAATTATGGGAAAGAGTAATTGAACTTAGGTTAAGACATGATACAAAAATTTCTCATAATCAATTTTGATTTATGCCGGCTAGGTCTATTATGGAAGTTAGACATTTATTGAGAGGTTTGATGGAGAAGTTCAGAGAGAATAAGGGGGATTTACATATGATTTTTATTGATATTGAAAAAAACTAATGATAAGATTCGAGAGAAGTCCTTTGGAGAGTTCTAGAGAAGAAATGTGTTGATATAACTTATATTCAAGTCATTAAAAATATGTGTATTATAGTTGTTACTTGTGTTTGAACAGAAGGAGGATTGACCGAGTATTTTCCCATTTCAGCTGGATTACATCAGAGTTCGGTTTTAGATATGGATGCTCTTACTGGACATTTACAAGAGGATGCACCTTGGTGTATGCTTTTCACTGATGATATCCTTCTTGTGGATAAAACTAGAGAAAGAGTTAAAAAAAAAACTTGAAGTATGAAGGTCGATATTGGAGTTTAAAGGCCTTTGTTTGAGTAGAACCGAAATTGAATACTTCGAATGTAATTTTAGTAGTAGTAACTCTAGTGCAGAGTTGTAACTATGGGTGATCAAATCATTAAAAGGTGTGAATGTTTTAGGTATCTCGGGCTTATTTTCAAAGTGTTGTTGATATAGATGGGGCTGTTATTAGTAAAATTCAAGCTGGTTGGTTGAAATAGAGGAATGCATTAGGCCTATTGTGTTATAGAAAAATATCCTTTTAACTAAAAGGATAATTTTATAAGATGGTGGTGAGATCTGCAATGCTCTATGGTGCAGAATGTCTGCCTTTAAAAGAGAAGCATAACACAAATCTAAGTGTTGCTTAGATAAGAATGCTTAGGTGGATGAGTAGGTTGGAACTTAGAGACAAAATGCAAAATGAATATATCTGTGATAGGGTTGGCGTAGCTCCAGTGTCAGACAAAATTAGAGAGGGTCTTCTTAGATGGTTTGGTCACGTTAAATGTTGACCATTTGATGATCCAGTTAGGAGAGTAGATGTTTAAGATTTTGACTGATGTTAAGAAAGGCAAATGTAGATCTAAAAAAACTTCGGCATACTGTATAAAAAATGATCTTAATTTATTATAATTAAATGAAAATTTGACACTCAATATGATGCAATGAAGAAAAAGATGTAGCCGACCCCATTTAGTGGGATAAAGGTTTTTTATTGTTGTTGTTGTATTAATGGTTACTGCTATATATGAATTCATTTGTCAAGTTTCACTCTGATTTATATACTCTTCTTTTTTTATGGTCATTTTATTGTGTTTATTGTACAATTTAGTGGTAACTATTATTATGCATTACTTAATGACATATAGATTATGTAAAATTGAATGTATTAAACATTTATTTGGTATGAGCTGCATATGCTGCTTGCATGTATGTTTGACTATGATTGGGTTCACTCTCTTATGGTACTGACTGAGGGACACTAAGATACTTATGCACATAAATGAAAACGTTATTGATATTTATGTGTCTTAATTGCTACAAACAGTGTTTCTGTGATAATTGTATTTAAATTATATATAT